>OX578285.1:33363338-33963338 GCA_951217055.1 Gerris lacustris | reverse complement strand
AAGAAAAGAAAAGAAAAGAAAAGAAAAGAAAAAGCAACCAATCTGAAAAAGAGGAATGGATTAAGTAATGGAGCATAGAAAAAGTAATTAGGTGTCTTAATTTGAAATTCATAGAGTTAAAGATGTATACCTTAATTAAACTATACAAATGCACTCATGCGAAAAGTTTTGTTGAAAACTCTTTTAAAAAGTAATTTTGCGTTGGGTTAACTTAGTAATTTTAAAACTTAGTAATATTGAAAGGGTATAGCAATGTAGTGTACCTCGTGGCTTTTTAATTAACATGCTATCACAAGTAAATAATTTAATTAAACCATTTGTTTATTGCAGTGTGAATTGCGCTAGGTATTAGAAGGAAGTTGAAGGTAAAATGGATAAGATGATTTTGCACAAAAATAAAAGAGCCATGCAACAGACCAGATTTGTCAAACAGAACTAAAGCAGAAGCTGGTAAGTACTCACCTTGACAAGAGATTCTATACCTAAAAACTTAGGCTGCAAAGTTGAAGTAGTATAAAATAATAAAAAGGCATGAAGTTGCAGCACGGACCTGTTAATGAAATATTTTGAACACTAAATTACCTTTCATTGACCAGTTTATCTGTGAAAGGGTTTCGGGGCTGTCTCTTCATGATGTCACTTTCTGCCTCTTCGTACGCCAGGGATATAGCAGGAACCTGATTCGAAACGGTGTAAAACAAGGTGAAACCATACACAACATATAACATCAATTCTTAAAGAAAAAAAAAAATCTAATCTAAAACTATTATGCACTAATTCACTATACGTTTTGATACATTGATCTATTAAAGAAAATATGAAGTTGAAAAGCAAAATGTGCAGGTATGAGGAGAGATGAAATGGCAGTGTGCAAAAGCTCTGAGCTACAACAATAGGGTTGAACACTCAACATATTCTTCTACAAGTAAGCTTACTTACAAAAACTACTCAAATGCACACAAGCTCGATGTGTTTAAGGATCAATATCCAAATTAATAATGTAACTGTTAAAAAACATGCTATCAAAAGCACACTGTGGGTATTGAGCACTGTACCATCATTTCTCCCTACCTCAGGAAGTTAATATAAAAACAACAGTACATTGATCGATTCGGATCTGTTTATACTATAGCAATGTAGACATGAAAAAAAACAATGAAATAAGGTGAATTATTTTTTTTTAAAAATTTAAAATAAAATAAAAAGCTAAACTATATTTTATATAAAGCAGGCAGAATTAAAAGTGGCACCTAAGTGAAAATTATTAAAGCTAGTAATTTAAATTGCATAAAAGGAGTATAGAGTGGAACGATTAGGCAGAGAAGGTAATTTATTTAAATGACATTATGAAAACCTTCTTTACAGGTACACTACCAACTACATCCCTAGGCATTTGACAAGTACTGTGTATTAGATATGTCCTAAAAACCATCTGAGTAATAATAAGTTAAATGTAAATTATAAGTAAAATAAAAAACCTGTAACTAATGTGATAATGGTTACAGGATAATAACAAAATGTTATTAAAAGTTCACTGTATGAACTTAATCCAAATTAATACATTATGAAAAATGACTGAACCTGATAAAGCTCAGTAAGTGGAGTATATTACATTAAAGAAATCATTTTCAATTATTTCTTAAAGCTAATAACTAGCAAGGGGTTAAAAAGTGTAATGAAGTTAAAAAAAAGCTTTGGGGTTTTATTAGATTAAAAATAATTTTAAATCATATTTTTATTTTATTAAATAACTCCAACTTAACCCGTGATAAAAATTATAATAAATGACCACACTAATGAGCCCTGTCCTTAATTAATATAATTGAAATTAAAATCTAAATAAATAAATGATAAATAATAAAAAAAAAAAGATTTATTAAATTTTTAATCATGTATAAAATAACTATTAAAAAATGTTTAATTAAATTGATAATTGATTATGAAAATAAAATATGATGTGAGTTTTTAAATTATTGAATTTGGGAATTGCAAATCTAAGTAATAGCTAACACGTGGTAAGGAAAGTATCGATAACAGATACCACAATCACTCCAAACAAACAATAAAACCACTGTTAAATTAATATCTATTTCTGTAACTAAGGGTAAACAAGAAATGAAAAGTGTTGGGGGGGGGGGGGATGATAAAATATAAATGACGAATAATGTGTCATTTAGCTTTACTTAATCATGTTAAGCCTGTGATCTGAGGTGTATAATACTACTAGGCTCAAACTAATAATAAGGAGTTTTCGTAATACTTCTCATTGTTATAACCTTTACTGAAAATATATCTGCTGTATTAAAGAGCTCACTAAGCATGTAATTAGAAAAAATGTTGTTAAATAATTATAAAATTAACCTATGGAAAGTTTTCAACTTATTTATCATCCAAAAAAAAAAAAAATTGGAGAACTCATGTCATCAAGACATTAACCATACATTTATTTTTCATTAAGTTAATTATCAATAAGCATAAAATAATTTTTCGAATTTTCAGCTGAAATTATCATATTATGAGAAATGAGCATACAATATTCATTATATAACTTGCATACAATATAAGATGTTTAAAGCTCAAGTAAAACTTGATATGTGTTGAATTATTCAAAACTATATTAAGTAATATTGCATGCAAATTCCTCATTGTATAATTTAACGGGAGACAGACAGAGAAAAATAGACTCCAGCACCGGGACTCGAACCACAGGCCTCTATAGGTATCGTTATTGACAGAGGAAATTATTCTTCAGTGTAGCTCAGTTGGTAAGAGCACTATACTGGAAATATGGAGGCCCATGGTTCGAGTCCTGGCGCTGGAGTCTATTTCTCTCTGTCTATCTCCCGTTGTTAATAATAATTATAATTTTATTTAAATTAAAATTTAAACTTTCCGTAGTATGAATACTACCAAAAACTTAAAAATCTTTAATAAGAAGTAAATATGAAATAAAATGAACCCTCCGCACAGATGTTTGTCAAAGCCTCGATGAAGAAAATGTAGTTTACACTATGTTAAAGTTAAATAACTATCCTTATTTAAGATAAACTATCAAATTGAAGAAAGCTTGTCACTGGCAACTACATAAGACTGCAAGTAATCAAATTAGTTTAATCTACATAGACTAACCCTCTTAACACAACTGTTTATATTCTAGAATTATAAACTGGGAAAAATCTTAACTTGTTTAAACTATAAACATTTTCAAATGTAAACAAATTATTTATAACAAAACAAAATTAAAAAATTAAAAAAAATAAATAAATAATAAAAACAAAATATTAAGTTAAACATCACAAATAATGATCAAATATCCAATTTCTCTGCTAAATTTTAAAAACTTTAAATCGATCTTCACACTTGAACCCCCCCCCCCCCCCCCCCCCAATCAAATATGAATTTTAACAAAATAATTTGATTTGTCAATAAATTGTAGATATAATGGATATAAGGTTACTAAATGTGATGTTTTCATATAAAGGCATAGAAAAGTCAACTTAAATAAGACCCCTGGTAATTTAGGACACTTTGGAGTCAACAGTAAATAACAGTTTTAGTCTTTGATTTTGTTTTTTCACACAGGTAATGAAAATTATTTATTAAATGCGAAGAGGGCTTTAATTTCTTGTTTTAAATTAAGGTTAAAAAGAGGGTCAGCACAATTTAAAAAAAAAATAATTCCATAATCCATACTTAACCATGTCATAATTTGTTAATAAGAAATATTTATCACCAAGTAAAATTATGAAAATAAATTTAACTGGAATTTTAATAAGTAGTTTATCCAAAGTGCCTGTTACCAAAAGGAAGGGCATTATGCATACAAGCCAGTATTAAGTGAAAATATTAAAGAGATGTATAAAATGTAATTTCACAAGAGTGTGATAGACTTGTCTCTTAAAATTGTATTGTTTTGTAATAAAACCAACTACATTAATTTTAAATTTAAAATAAAACCCCTGACAAGTCCCATTCATGAAAATTTGAAAAGAAAAAATTGTGTTAAAGCGTAAATTAAGTCCTCCTGTCACATGCCACAGCATTATTTTTCTTCGGAGGAAAGTCAAGTTCACTAATGCTGCTCACCTGCTCCATCCTTCTGATTTTTTTTAAATAAACAAGGATAAGAATCAATCAATTATCTGAGCAGCACTAGAAAACCTGACATTGACTCCTGAAAAATGATTGTGAGATAAAAAAATTTCCCAGTCGTGTTAAAAATGTTTTTAATTTTAAAAGTGTGTTTTTATAAAGAGAAAAAGTAAAAGAAAATAGGTATAAATTGAAAATAAATCTTACCATGTCAGTTCCTAAATCAATGCAAAGAATAGTCACAGTTCCCAAAGGAAGAGGAATATCAAGGACAATAAATGCCAAAAATGGCGAAATCTCAGGGATATTAGATGTTAACGTGTAAGCGATAGATTTCTTAAGGTTGTCAAAAATCAATCTTCCTTCTTCGACTCCAGTGACAATGGAAGCAAAATTATCATCCAACAATATCATGTCAGCTGCTTGTTTAGATACATCAGAACCAGCAATACCCATAGCCACACCTGAAATTTATTTAAGTGATGGATAAAACTATATCGAGACCAAAATCGAACATCCATTTAAGTAATATTATGACACATTAGTCATATTTAAAAGATAAAAAATAGCATACCAATATCAGCCTTCTTCAAAGCTGGGGAGTCATTTACACCGTCACCAGTGACAGCTACAATAGCACCCATCCTTTGACATCCTTCTACAATGATCAACTTCTGTTGGGGAGATGTCCTAGCGAATACTATCTCAGTATGATACCTAATAAAACAATAAAAAGTTTATATTAGCTTCAAGGGATTGATTTTATTCTATACCATGCATTACAGGAAATAAATAAGTACTCATAAAAACGTCAACAAAGGGTTTAAGACCTTTCAAATGAACCTTAATATTTTAATAATGTTCGCCCCCTAGGTTCTCTGGGAAAATACAACATATCTCTACTAAAACACATGCCTAACGATAGTGATATTTCCCTAGTCCAAGATATAACTGAATATATCAACTGAGAGACATGCGGGTTAAAATGGGCAAACTTTGCCACCTTCAGTGCCTAGAACATAGAACATCCATTAAAAATAATGGGATTATCTTTGACTAACACTACTTCATACTTTCCCATTTGGTAATAGCCTTGTCTGGAAAAGAATTTATGTAGAATCTGAGAATATTAAAATCTAAACTCCAGACAGGAAAAATATTAAAATATAAGACTATTAATATAGGCACACAGCTTAATTCATCTGAAACAATCATTCATCATAATCCCACTGACGAACAACAACCTAAGAAATCCAGTGACAACTCTTAGTGTTGCCATACACATCCTCACATTATCTCTCCACACCACTGTGATGGTTTAAGATCTGACTGGGAGGTGCTATGTAGTTGAGTAAGATTAACTATATAGCACATATACCCTCTTCTAATCTTATTCAATCTCTTCAATCAAACCACTTAACCCCTATCAGAACCCATATCTAATGTCTAAATCTACAATCCAATCACCAACTACAGCAATAATTGAAAACAAATGCTAATTCTGGAATATGTAAAGGCTTTAAACCCCTTAACATCTTCTGAAATTAACTGCAGTATTTGTGACCTGTTTTATTATAATTTCAATTTGTTTTATTTTGTTAATACATATATATCTAACCTCAATATTTCATCCAACTGTTCAGGAGTGGTGTCTCGAAGTTCAGATCCATGAACAACAGCAGCTTTAGCTTCCCTGGGGTTAACTTCAGATACTGGAATGTTTAGTCTTTGTGCAATATCTTCTACAGTTTCATTGCCTAAAAAAAGATAATATTTATAAGCAAAGCATTGGAAATGTCTAGTCACAAGACTTACTTAAACTAATTAAATATGTGACTTTAAATATCTAAACAAGTTATAGGACTATTACCTAATACATTTTTATTTTCAACATACCTTCAGAAATAATTCCAACAGACTTTGCAATAGCTTTGGCAGTGATTGGGTGGTCACCTGTTACCATAATAACCCTAATACCAGCAGATCTACATTTGGCAACAGCGTCAGGTACAGCAGCTCTTGGAGGATCAATCATGGACATAAGGCCAACAAACCTCATTCCATTGATAGGGAAGTTAGGATCGTCATTGTCAAACTTGAATCCAAGAGGGAACTTATCAGATGGTAACATTAAATCACAGAACCCTGCAAAAATAAAAATATAAAATAAATAAATAAACACAATTCCATTAAATAATTGGGCCTTTTAACTAACAAGAGTGTTTAGTACATATTTAAAAAAAAAAATATTTGAAAACATGGGTAATAAATAAAGTAACATACCAAGCACTCTTTCTCCTAAACCACCAAGTTCCAGATAAGCATTGTTAAAAGCCTCTTTCATTTCTTCGTCTAGCAGTTTTTCTTTTCCACCGATGAAAATAGTAGAGCAGCGATCAAGAATCCTTTCCGGAGCTCCCTTCATTACCATCAAGTGCCTTGGATCATTAGGATCATCAGTTTCATGGACTGAAACCTACAAAAATAATTTATCATAATTTAGTCTAATATATAATGATTTCAAATGGAAAAAACACAATTACGAGTATGTATTTAGCACAACAATTATCAATTCATTAAAATAAAACTCTTATGGTACCTGGTATTTGTTAGTCGAATTGAAAGGAATTTCACAAACTTTCCTATTACGCCTCCTGATGGACATAACATCGCCAAGAGCAAGTTCCATACATTTCAATAAAGCAGCTTCAGAAGCATCACCATTAACTTCCCTATAAAAATAAACAATAACAGCTATATCATTATAAGAAACCAAGAGATACAAAATTTACTTTTTAATGTGCAAGAACAATCACTAATACTTTGAGCAAATAAGAAGTTAATTAGTAAGTTATTTATATTTCATTTTAATATGTATAATATAGTATGTTACTTCTTCAAAATAGGAACTCCTTCTTGACCACCCTTGAACTCAGCCCTGTTACACAATGTTGCGATGCGGGCAAGTGCTTTGAATCCTGGACTAGTCCTGTCATATTGGACACCTGAAAATACCAAATTCAGGATATAAAATAAAATTATATATTTATAATTTAAATGTATAGTATTAAACTACTTATATAAAAATGTCCAACAATACTTAAAATGCATTGGATTAAAACATGTTCTTATTTAATTTACCAGACTGGTCTTCAGTGGTGTCAGCTTCAATAATTTGGTTATCAAACCACATGTGAGCAACAGTCATCCTGTTCTGGGTAAGGGTTCCAGTCTTATCTGAGCAGATTGTAGAAGTAGATCCAAGAGTCTCTACAGCTTCCAAATTCTTCACAAGGCAATGTTTAGAAGCCATCCTCTTGGCAGTAAGTGTCAAACACACAGTCACAGTAGCTAGCAGACCCTCAGGTACATTAGCAACAATAATACCTAAAATAAAACAGCAATTAAATTAATATTACAATCTATAAGTAACTACTGACTGAGACTAATATTTATAAAATAATAATACAAGCTCACCACAAAACATTTTGTAGATAGTATCACTTGGATTAACAAAATAAATTGTAAAATAATTTTTTTTTTTTAACAGTACCGATTAAAAATATGACAGCGTCCAGCCAATCGTAGTTGAGGGAGATAGCAATAATAAAGAATGAAATTCCAAGGAACACTGCAAATCCAGTAATGATGTGAATGAAATGGTGAATTTCTTTGGCAATAGGAGTTTCACCAGTGTCGAGACCTGAAGCAAGACCAGCAATGCGACCCATTACAGTGTTGTCTCCACAGCTGATGACTACTCCTTTGGCAGTACCTTTAAAACAAACAGAATACTTTAGAATCTCCTTGTAAACCAACCGACAACTGCGCATTTTCAAACAAACCATCAATTCATAGATATAGAAGGATTCTTTTAAGATTTTACCTTCAACGGCATTGGTTGAGAAGAAAGCAAGATTTTTAGTTTCTAGTGGATTTTCATTAGTAAAATCACAACCTCTGCTCTGGGGCTCGGATTCACCAGTCAAAGAGGAATTGTCAACCTTGAATCCTCTTGCTTCAATTATCCTAATATCAGCAGGAATCCTGTCGCCAAATTTTACTTCAACAACATCACCAAGTACAATATCTTCAGCTTTTAGTGTTAGTTTTTCACCTTGCCGAAGCACAGTAGCAAACTAAAAACACACAACCTTTGTAATGGTATTCATAAAAATTATAATTTAAATAATAACTTACACCAATTAAACAAAGGGAAGTTAGTTAAAACTGGATAATAACCTGGGGAACCATGTTCTTGAAAGATTCCATAATCCTTGAGCTTTTACTTTCTTGGTAATATGAAAATATGCCAGTAACAATTACAACAGCTGCTAATACAAGACCTAAAAATAACTATAATCATACAAAATTAGAATAAATAAATAAAATAATTTATAATTAAAGTGAAATATTTATCAATTAGGTAAAACTAATGTAAAGGCCTTTTAATTTTTACAACTTGAATAATAATGATGTGATAACTTACATTGTCATCAGATGGTTCTTCTACTTTACTAGCTTGAATTGAATAGGCTATAAAACACAAGATAGCTCCCATCCATAGAAGAAGAGCGAATCCTCCAAATAATTGTTTACAAAATTTAATCCATTCTGGGGTTGTTTTTGGTGGTGTCAAGGCATTTGGTCCATCGCGTTCAAGTAACTCTTTTGCTTTTGCATGAGTTAAGCCCTAGAATTAAAAAAGAATACTATTAGCGTACGATGATGATAAGCACTGGCATTCAGGTCCATACCAACACAAATACAAACATTAATATCAATATCTTTAGGACAAATTTGAAGAAGGGTCAATCCCCAAATTCTTTCTCAGACAGGACATAGCTGACACTTGAACAAAGTCAATATAGGTTAATAACAATAATACAAGAACAGAAAACATTACTATGGTCCCATAAGCTGTCCTCTAGCTGTAACGTCTTTGTTAATATATATGACAACTAAATTAAGAATAAATTAATAACTTGTAATTGAATAAAGATTCCAGGAAAATTACTATATACACATACAACTGTTAGTCATTAAGATCTAATATATCACTTTGCCAGTTCCTAAATCAAGTATTGGAGCTTGATCGGGATGTTATTGGACTATAACGATTAACTAATGAACATAGGGAAAGACGCAGAGCGTTAGATTATGTGCTTTAACGGTAAGCCAGCAGGGCATTAGGGTGCAACTTGTTTTTAATTAATAACCTTGGTGAAAAAGAATTATTAGATTGTACAAGTCTTCCACCTAGAGGATCTGTAAATTGATATGGCAACTAAACAAAAATGAAGGAGGTGAAAGAATACATATTATACAAGTTTATGCTCCAACTTCAAACGCAGAGGACGATTAAATCGAAGGAGTTCTACTCACTGTAACAGCAAGCGGCAAGCACTGGATGAAGACAAGTGTAGATACAACTTGATTATAGGAGACATGAACGCAAAGTTGGGAAGTCAGGTAGACGGATTCGAATCTTTTAGAGGACATGGACTTGGAAACAGAAACATCAGAGGAACTGCAAGAATTCACAGAAAGTAATAACCTATACGTTATGAATACTGTTTATTGTAAACCTGTCAAAAATGGATGGATTTGGTTGTTCCGATGGCGTAACAAAGATTTAAATAAACATTATTTTCATGAATAGATAATAAATATTCAGAGATGTGGAAGTAGATCAAAGAATTGATGTACTCTAAGTGTAACAAACAGTACCTGACGAGAATCAGTAAGATTAAAATATGTACAAGCATTTTTATATAAAGGAATAACCATGGCAATGAAATCATCGTCACTGAGCTTGAGAAAGATCCAAGGAGGAATGGAAACATCGCTGAAGCGAGGCATAATTTCCTTATAATTGACCCAACTACTCAAAAGTTAGTAAGATGATGAGAACTACAAAAATAATGGTTAATAATTATTAACTACTAAATAATTATTTCGTTATAATGGTCGCATAACTTATGTTAATTTATATAGTTCTTCAATAAATGGCGATTAATTGATTTCTTATTAACCAAATTCAAAATTAGTATAAAGTTAATGGACAATGTCTTAGTCCATTGAATTAATTAAAGAAAGGAATTAATATTCGTTTTAATGATTTGATTTAAAATTAAATTTTATAAAAAAAAAATCAAATAAACCTAAGGAAGCAGGACAGGAAGTTCTTTATTGGTTTATCTAGAAACAACAAAGGTTTATTCGTAGAACTAGAAAATACCACTCTGTTGTCTTACCTTAATAGAAGTAAATCTTAGATAGAGAGGATTCTTATCTAAATTATAGAAAGGGCTAACACTAGACGAAAACACGTTGATAATTGAAATTTAAGGGCAATCTAACAAATTTTGAACAGTTAACGAAGGCAACAGGTGTATTAAATCGCTTAAAGCAGCGTTTTTTCAACCATTTTGTCTCAGCGACCCTACCGAGAATATCGTGTATTGCATATATTGAATAATCTATAGATAAAAAAAATTTGATTTTGTTGAAAATCGAAAAAAAGTAAGTAACCACCAGTTTAACACTGGTGGTTATTTGGGTTATTACACGTTATTATATTGGGCTTATTTTATTATTGGGCGAATGGTCACATAAGATTTGCTGCTTTCAACAAACCATTAAAATAACTTTAAAATCGGATGAGTACCTTTAAAGATGTGAAGTAGGTGTTAATAAAATGAAGTTGTTTCAATTCCCCGAGGGGTCCCACTAATATTTATTCAATATTAAATGTACGTAGATTGTTGAACTTAATATGGGACCATCTTTTGGCTAATTTCAATTAATTATCCAAATCTATTCGGATGAGTAATTTTAAAGATATATTTGTTAAACACATGGTTGTGCGCAGGCGGAAGGAAGTAATGGGCGCAGGATGTGTGAAATTAATATGAGACCAACAATGGGCTATTTATAACCAACCATACATCGTCCCCTTTATGCCAGAACCATGAATGTGTAAATTTTCATATTCTGGGTATATTATAGCTATTTGGACTTGTAGTTTTATAATCTATGTTGTGCTAGAACCCCGAATTCGTGCCTGCATTGTATCAGCTGTTATTGGCTATGGCAGTTTGATGAATGTGAAATACTGAAAAAATAAATGTGAATTTTCAGGAAGAGGGGGGATGCTAGGGGCCAAAAAAATGTGTCTGCCTAAAAGGCCCAGTACCATGTTGCTGTACATAAAAATAATAATATAAAAAATAGAATAGCTGAATTATGGAATAGAATGCTGAATATGGATCATAAACCTTAAAACACCATTTCCCAACAATGTGGAATCTGCACATTTATGGTTCAGGCATAAGGGGAACGACATATTTCATTAAAATCAGACGAGTTGTCTTAAAGATAATGGTCGCAAAAATATCGGCGGACAAACCGACAAAGGACCAAACATTTTCCCCGATGTCTCAACAAATCGGAGACAAACAAATTCTTACTTCAGATTGATTCAAATCCGCTATCTTCGGTTTTCTGCTCTGAACCATTACATCAATAAAATGAGATATTATGGGGTTTAAATACAGTATCATTATCTATGCGAGCATTAATATTATTATTATTTTTTTATAGTGTCTGTAGTTATTAAATTAAATTTATACATTTTAATTCCATTGAAATTATTTATGTACCTATATTATTTTGATTTTGTTGTTTGTACAATTTCAAAACTTTTTTTGCGACTCTAAAAATTATTGTCGACCATAGGGTTGGGAAACGCTGGCTTAAAGGATTGTAAAATACTTGGGAAAATCTTTGTTTTTTTTTTTATAAATTAAACTAAACAACAAATTAATATTTTATAAAAATTATATTTTTTTGTATAACTCAGAAAGAAAAATTTATTTATTTGCTTGTTGTTTTTTTTTTTTTTTTTTTTAGAAAATAAGTATACATTGTAATGACGTTCTCTTGGACACAGCCTTTATCAAATGACAGGAAAAAAGTAGGTTTATAAAGTTAACAGTAGAAGCTTATAAAGTTACACAAATAATTAAAACAATAGTAAGATGAACGTGTGTATGTGTAAAATTAAGTACGGTTGATTTATCAATCCATTCTATTCCATTTGATTCTTATCCATTTGGATCAACAACCTACAGATTTAGAATGTAGAACACAGTTGAAAAACTGAGTCAAAGATCTAAAAGAGTAAAATCTAAGTACTACGATTGATAAATGGATTATCAATCAGCAAAGTTAAAATGTAGACCACAGAATATAGATTTAAAAATCTACATTATAGAATCTGAGTCCTCTTAAAAACTGACTCCAGAATAAGGACTCTAAGTTCGATTGATACCTGTATTATCAATCTGCAAAGTTAAAATGTAGACCACAGAATATATATTTAAGAATCTACATTGTAGAATCTGAGTCCTCTTAAAAACAGACTCCAGAATCTTACACTTACATATGAAGACTCTAAGTTCGATTGATAACTATATTATCAATCTACAAAGTTAAAACGTAGACCACAGAATATAGATTTAAGAATCTACATTGTAGAATCTGAGTCCTCTTAAAAACAGGCTCCAGAATCTTACATATAAGTATAAAATCTAAGTACAAGAATTGAAAAATGGTTAAACAATCTTTGAATTATGTATGTAGAATGCAGACCACAGTTGAAAAACTAACTGAAGAATCTAGGTGTGTAGGATTAAGTAGACATCATCAAATCAGTCTAGAATCCACAAATATCCAATTGACAATGATATTATAACTAAACAAAATAAAATAACAAAGTGAAATATTTACGGTTTCCGGGTGTGTGCCAAATCGTTGATAAAGTTCTTCAACGGATATTTTATGGTGATCGATGTCGAGTTCCTGTTTTAAGTCATCTAATTCTCCTTTTCTTTGCTTTTTGCCAGCGGGTTTTCTTCGAGTCTAAAACAAAATAAAACAAAGGTTATTAAGTGTCCAGCAAACTTCAAACAATCTATATTAATTAAAAAAAGTATTAAGCATTTAAGACGACTAATAAATGTAATTTTAACGAATACCGTTGCATTAGTAATGCTTCAACAATATATCTTAGAGTATAGAAACACTTAGTACATGTGTGTTGCAATGAATCAAAGTATAGAAATACCCGATAGACAAATATTTGTTATAATTGTTCTCAGTTGGAACGACCAGTGATAATTGAATGATTTTCAATCGCACAAGAGTGAAGGTCCTGAATAGAGTGTAGAGAACATCTAAACATAGTTGTTCATCAGTTTATTTTGCAAGTACATCTTGAGAGATTCAGGGTCAAGCTACGAGCCTTAACTAAGCATATCTGAGGCCCAGACAATAGAATCTCTTTAATAACAAGTTAACTGAGGTATACAATACATCCGAAACAATAAAAGATGTTTCTTTATAACCCCTGCTATATTCATGTTATTTGATGAGTTGAGTAGTGATGGACGTTTTAAGGTGTGAATAAAATTTAAAGTTCAAATCATCTTTCTGTGAGACGTTTCGACCCTAAAAGGTCATCTTCAGTCAGTTTATTATATTCATGTAAGTGTTTTAAACATGTCTAACTTGAGTGAGCAAAAAGGAATTAACTATACTCATGCCATTATACTTTTTTATTCTGAAAGCGCGGGAAAAACGAAAAAACGGTCGGGCCAACTAGTCAAACAAAAATATCACTGGATAACCTTAAGATAACCACTTAGTAGTTTTATTTTTTTCCCTAACATAGGTTGGCTAATCTGAGCTGTGGGATTTACATAATATGGCATGAGCATAAGTCTAAAGGGCTTAACAGAAACCGATCTCAACTGCAATCCATTTTTTCATATAATACATACAAAAAGCCACATATTTTTACCTAGGACCTATTGACGCAACCGAAAATCTACTGTCCAAGCGAAGCGTGTATACTTCATTAACCGATTTAAGCGAAACCGAAGACCTACGTCAAAGCGACTTTCAAACTAATAACGCGAGTGAACTTACCCGGTCAATATACCTAATAAGATTTTTGTGAAAACAATGCTGAAATTATAAAAAAAAAGGATTACATTTTCAATGAGAGCTACACTGGACGTGGACAAAAATGCCCACTCTTGGTATAGATTGTGACGAAAAATGTTCCTTTACTCTTAACATTAAACAATAGGAAGAATAGGTGCCGTAACGAAGTTGAAATCAAAACCATTATAAAAACGAAGGCGGTTTTTATTAGACGACGTATTTTTCTTTATTACCGGATGACACATTTGAGCTGAAAATTAAAATTTAATTTGTAGAAAGTCGTCGGTTCTTATTAAATTAAACGATAGAACAAAGTATACCGTTATGGCAATATATTTATTTGAAAATCGCAAAATATTTTCTAAGGGTTTATCCAAAAAAACTATTCCTAAAATATCAATGTTTTCGATTGAAGATGGACTAGAAGGTAATTTTTTCACGGAAACTTAGAAGTGCCAAAATAAGAACGGATTCCTTACCATCGAATTCTACACATACAAAGGTCTTAACTTAAAACAAATCTATATCTTAACAAGTAACTTTCAATGCCACATTTAATAGGAGGCATATTTTCAGCAGATATTTTGCAACATTTCATTACGAAATAATTATTAAGATTTGACATAATTATTAAGGTTAAAAAAATGGGATTAACGTTTTTTAATGTTAATAACTAAGGCTGCCTTTCAACTCAGACATCGAATAAACTTTAATACCTGAATTGATGAGTAATTTAACTTAAGACCTACTATAAGAATATTATATATATTACATGTATGCCTACCCTCGGCTTAAGTTTTATAGTAAGATATTGATTGCTCAAACAATTTATACAAGTTATGTTAAGTCTTAATGAAGGACAGCTTGGAAACAAATGCCAAGAACAATAATTAATAACTATGAAATACGAAATGCACCGATGAGAGGTGAAGAAGGGCAAGGCTTACTGCATTCATAACCACCGACTGTAGTCTTTGGGTCAAGGAGTTCTCAAGAATTTCATGAATATAGATGAACCCGCGAGGATGTGTTTATACAAGCATTGAACACATCTTTCACGCCTAACATGGTGGGAGACTAAGTTGGAAACACCAAGGCTGTACTTTATAATAACGCTCGGTAAGAAAGTAAGCCTTGCAAATGAACCATCTTATAAAAACTACAAAGTATATTTTTAAATTCACAACAGCCTTTATCTACGTCAAGGCTATTTTAAGATATTACGACTTTGTAAAGAAACATGACAATACAAAGCTCGGATTACTTGTATAAATAACAGAATACCAAATGTAATGTATTAGTCATTATTATCATTAAAAGTTGGAAATGTAGCATGATATGTAATTACAAAGAAAAATGCAATACATAATTGGTTCTTAGGATTGATTAATAATTGAAATTGTTAGTTGATCGATAGACGATTTTGTCATTTAATTTTATTTTCGAGTAATAAAATATTTTTAAAGTTCTTGATGACACTGAACTACAAATATGTTTATCTAAGATTGATACGAAATATAAACATTATATCTCTGTTCTGCAGTGATTCTTTTCGTAGCTGTATTCATTGCGCATGCGCGTTCATAATGAGGTGAAGAATTCCTCTTCTTTTCCGCCCTAGGTCGGAAAAGAAGAGGAATTCTTCACCTTAACGCACGATTAGCGAGTTCGTTTACATTCTAATTTGCTATTTGTTTAATAAAGTAACTGTTTATATCCAGTTTTTAGTGAAAAAGAATGAGTGATTTAAGTGACTATGAAGAAAATGAGGAGAATTATACGCCTTTATAATAATAATTAATTCGGCACGAAATACAACTAATGAATTAATATCATCTTAATCAAAAGAGAAATACGAACTTACATACAGGAAGTTTATTAATTTTTTCTGTTTTTATTATTAAAATCCACAATCGTAGATAAAGTACGGTACGCAACTCATTTTGCTTTGCTCGTGTGGTTTTACAAACTCCACACTCGCATGCAAAATGCTACTTTCCGCACTAGACGCGTAACGTAGTATTATTTTATTATTATTGAAATTAAAAGCAAATCCCACAGTTCACACATCCAGGTCACATTACAAACGTATGACGTCAAGTATTAAGGCAAGGGAAGGTTTTTAACATGCTTAGGTTTAATTTTACTTTAATATAGTAAAGCATTTTGAACCTACTTCAAGTATCACTTCAGTAAGTATAACAATTTTATAAATTGGGTTTAAATGCAGTTAAAATTTAATCATATAAATTATTATATAATTATACTGTTTAATTAATGTATATTTTCCTAAACTGACACTCAATCAAGTCGTTGGATCATTTGTAAAGAGATTTTCTATTTTAAGTTTAACGAGAAGTTAAAGTTTTTACTTTCCTCCTAGTATTTCATAATAAAAAAACCTCCCATCCTATATCAAAATAATTGATTATCATCAAGGAAAAAACGTCACAAGTATGAAAATGAATGTGAAGGGAAATGATAATATTTAAAATTTTCCTCCTTACACAATTTAAAATATTTATTGTTCGTGAATATATTTCCCGGAGTCGGTATTATCACAATGTCATCAAAAATATGATATACATTTACATATATACTATATATATAATTGAAATTCGAGAAAGACCCGGGGTTCCGTCACAAAAAACACACAAGACAACATTCTTATAACGCAAGACCTGTCGGTTTTTACGACGGGATCTGTAGCAAAAGAAAATTCAGATTAATTAACATTAAGGTGCAATAAAGCTCAAATACAGAATAAAAGAAAAACTTAATTGAAGACTATATAGAATTGAAAATTTAACTTATTTACTTAACTTGTATCTGTTTTGAGCTTTATTACATCGTAATGTTAACTTCTCAAGACTTTTCTTTTGCTACAGATTCTATGAAGAATGTTTAAATTAAAAACCTAAAACGTCGGGTGTTTTGTGAATGTAGTGAGTTATTGTGTGTTTTTTTGAGTCAGAATCCTGGGGTTTTTCTTGAATTTCTATTAAATATTCGCGGTTGTTATATCGCACATATTATACAAATATATGTTAAATCAAATTATAATTACTATTTACAACGGGAGACAGACAGAGAAAAATAGACTTCAGCACCGGGATTCGAACCACGGGCCTCCTCTATTTCCAGTAAAGACGTTCTACTCCCGTTGTAAATAGTAATTATTTACTATTTGATTTAAATTAAAATTTAAACGTTCCGTAGGTATGAATACTAACAAAAACTTAAAAATTGAATTCAAAATATATGTTTTAAAAGGAGCAAAACAGGTCGGCAAAATACTATAGGTATAGTATTTACATAATTCATTTACGTGGGACCAGGAAAATGAATTACGGAAATGAACCTAGCTTAAGTGACTTTTCCCCTCAAACACGTGTAAAGAGACATAACCGAAACCCAATAAGAGTTAAAAATATAAAGAAAATGGTTAAATCACTAATCACTTATATAATATCTATATGATATATAATATACATACATAAATGATATGATTACTAAATGAAGTTTAGATCTGCTTAAGGGCCCTAAAATCAAACATATACCTTTACACAGTATACACTAATCTGTTATCAGAAAATACTTTTATCTTTATACAAAATCCTGCCCACTTCTCATTAAATGTACAATTTTACCAAAAGAATCCGTAACATTGTATATTTTTTTAATTCAATCAAAAAAGTACATTTTATAAATAATAATACGATAAATATTAAATTACAAAAGTATAGTAAAAACATAAATTAAGTACAGTAGAGTCTTAATAGACCAAGCTCTGATAAAATCCAAGTTTCCAATAATCCGAGTCAAATGAGAATTCATGAAAATAAAGAGAACCGGCTTCCCTGAATAAAACACAATTCGTACAGGACAGTGTTATTAGTTATTAGTTTATTAGTACCTAGGAGAGATGGATCTTTATGATTTTATGGAATCTCTTTTCTGTCTGAGGAGCTGTGTTAACATTCAAATTCAGGGAAGCATATACATTTATTTCTTCTTCTTCAGTTTTAAGTCGGATCTTTATAACTTTAACCGAAAGCATCGCGTAAAATTTTTATAACGAGTGAACGAAAACATACCGAAATTCCGTTTGCTATGAAAATAGATACGTTGTTGGGTAAAGGTAAAGGTGTGTCACTTAAAACAATTGCACGGGAGTTAAGTGGTGAAGTGGTGTAACATCAGGTGATTGGAAACAGAATACGATTAAATTATTTTAAAACCTAATGAAAATAAAATATGAATGTATTATTTTTCAATAAATAGTTGAAAAGTAAAGAATTCCAAATTCACATTTTTCGTAAATTTCCAATAATCCGAGTTTATCGGTAATGAAATGAGAGTTAGTGCCGGTCCCATCCAAATCTGATTATCCAGACTCTACTGCAATTTTAAAATTAATGTTAATATAATTTCATCAAATTCCTTTATTTTTATGAAAATAATTACTTTAATAATCCAATCGAGATATCCTAATGGTCTAAACAAATTAATTACCGCACATAATCCAATATTAAGTAATCAGCGCGTGAATAGATAAATACCTACTCATAATAAGAAAAATGTTTAATATTTTAATTAACATACCGCTCACACAAGAATCATAGATTTCTGGTGCTCAACTTATTTTTTAATTAAAAAATCGAGAAATTAAATTATAACAAATTCATTTTTTTTTGAAACTGTGGACTAAGCTTATATTTAAACTCACAGTTATAATGTTTTATAAAATAATTGACAAAAATATATCATTTATTAAGTTACTTTTAAGACAAAATTAATTATAATAGTAGTTAAAAAAGTAAAACAGTAATTTATTTTTTTTAATTTGATTACGATTTAAATAAATTTAACAATAAAAAAAATACATATATATATATTTAAATTACAAATTTTATAAAGATTTAATTTCAAATTATATAAAGCATTTCTATAATAATGTGGTGGAAAAAGAAAAAAAAAAAAGAAAAATTACTATTAAAAAAAATATGGTTTAGAAAAAATATTTTTATACGTGATAATAGATATGAATATCATTATAATTTGATAAGTAGCTGAGTAGGGTGCAATTGCAAACATTATATAATAAGATATATAAAAATTAAAAGTTAATCAAATTTACGTTTTTATTATATTAAAATAGAATACCATTTTAAATCGAATAAAATTCACAGTGTAGAAGGATTAGTTTGCATCGTGGTTTGTGAGTACGGACCTCGCTTCGAACTTTTGACACTGCCCTGTATTGATTATGGGTGGTAAGACATTACGTAGGTTTTCACTTCACAAGTCATGCGCGTTTTATAAAGAAACGGGTAAATTTTATATTCCCGAAGCGCCAAATATGACTGAGAAATGTCTGTCGCTTATATAATAGAGTTCGTTTTATAAAGGATCGGATTAATTTTATATTACCGAAGCGCCAAATATGACTGAGAAAAGTCTGTCGCTTATAGTAAAGTATCGTTTTATAAAGGATCGGGATAATTATAAATGCTCGAAGCGCCAAATATGACTGAGAAAAGTCTGTCGCTTTTAGTAGAGTAATGTTAATTTGATATAAATATTTTAAGTATTCAGTAAAAACACCGAATGAAATATTTTATTTTTATTTTATATTATTATAAAACTTATATAGTTAGAAATAGTGATATATACGGTAAGACGTTAAGAAATTTCCAATTCACCTGAGCATCTATGTAGTTGAAGAATTTGAATTATTATAATCATGTTGAATGTATTGGATCAGTGAGGGGTGAAATAAATGGAAAGAACTACTTCATGAAATTGGCTATATTTCGTTCCATAAGGAACATCATCAGACCTGTAAACAAAGATACTTTTTTTATATAAATTAAGAAAATGTCGGTAACAATTATTACAACATATGCTACTACTCTAATAATGTGAGTCAGGAGAAATACTAGATTCTCTCACTTATTTATACAAAATTACAATCTCTATTATATCAAATAAAACAGTTATTTTATTTAGTTATTAAACTAAAATTTGCAAATTTTAGTTAATTATTGTTCTATTTGATATAATAGAGATTGCAATTTTGTATATATAAGTGAGAGAATCTAGTATTTCTCCTGACTTACATTAATAGAGTAGTAGCTTAATGTTTTAATAGCTAATTGTAGTAGCTTAATTGTTATTTATATAAAAAAAAGTATCTTTATTTACAGGCCTGAAGATGTTCCTCAAGGAAAGAAATATAGCCAATTTCATTAAGTAGTTCTTCACATTATTTCACCCTTCACTGACCCAACATATTTAACATAAGTACTTACAGGGGACCACTACCTAATACATGTAAATTATAATCATTTCTCTTTCTAAAGTAATTAATAGTTGTAAATTACAGTGATGAAAACAATCTCAATTCTTCTTTCAATCTTCAGTAGAAGATTAAAAATGCAAGGAGATAATGCTGATAAATATAAATAATGACATTAAAAAAAATCTAACCTTTATGTTTCCTCCTTAAAATTTCAGTATTTCAATAAGAATTTTCTCATGGTTAATATGCCGAAGCTTTAGAGTAGAGTATAAACCAATAACCTGATTAACATCATTTTCTAATTGCGTCGAGGAATCGGTTTTCTAATTATAGCAAAAAATATTAAATTTAATTAAGAATTCATAAGAGTAAGCTCAAAATTGAGTTCTTATTGAAGTGGTTAAGAGAGAAAATCTATTAAATTAGAAGTAAAAGTTATTAATTATAATTAGTACGTACAAGTGTAACTTTCACAACATAATTATGCATAATAATAATAACTTATTGTCACTAGCCTAAAAATATTAATATCGATTAGCTTCTAACTAATTAACAGGAGAACCTATTTCGGCACCTCTTTAGATTGTTACTCCTCTAATAAATAAAACAGAGGGGAGTAACAATCTAAAGAAGATGCGCGGAATGTTCTTCTTTAGACTGTTACTCTCCTTATAAAAACAGAAATGTGATATTCCTTTATCCCAAAGTATATTGGAGACATCCCTTTGTCTTAATAATTATTTAGTCAAAGTCATTTATGTTCTAAAAATTCATAGGGGAGTAACAATCTAAAGAAGTACCCGTATTTCTCTATTATATAGTTAAGAGTAAGACCTGAAAATTCTATCTAAATATATCTATAAGATTCTTAATTAGTATTGATTGACGATATATTGTGATATGGTGTATAAAATATATTGTAATCCAAGAATATACAATGAAGAAAAATTCAAGAATTGATATCTTACCATTTTGGAAAGATGTAGAGGCAACTTCTGTTCCAGTTCGAGTTTAAGTTAATAGAATTACAAGTGCACAGAAAAAAAATTGTCTCAACTAAAAACTAAACACAGGACACAATCATTCGATAACAAACAGAGGATATATAGTTGTAGCTGCTTCTAGAAAAAAGCAAGCTACCACTAGGACTCCCGGATCCCGACTGATCCTACTTCGGACTAGATCCCTCCTTATTAATTCTAATATTTAATTAACATACTTTGAACAAATGAGGAAGAAACCATAGAGCCTTGGCATTGACACCTAAAAAAACCAAGAGATCAGACAAGTACAAAACCCGTGAGAATTCTTATCATTTTTTATTCTTTTAACTCTTAATTTCCGGTTGTATACTCTTCTTACCCTTAAGGTCAATTTCTTCTAATAAAACTCCGTACATTTTTTTTTGTGAATCGACTAATTAATAAACGATTTAAATCTAGGGCAGGTTAATTGCGGCAAGTTGCGAGGCCTCGCCGAGAACCGTGACGGAGATCCGACGAGCCGATACCGTCAAGGAAACTCCTTTTGTATTTTTCACTTCCACTGCCACCACTGCATTCCCGCAGTCATAAATAAAAACCACAGACCTGGCTCTCAAGGTCCATCATTAGGATTTTCCGAGTCAAATACATTTGAGGTTAAAGAAATATGACGGATCATCACTAAAAGAGGGAATGGGGGTCTTACTCTAGACAATTTTTTTACTCTGTAAATCATAGATAAAATATATTTTTGAATCTTATCAAAAAGTCATTATTCAAATTTTTAGGACTAGCCGTTATAGAGTGGTTGAGAGGGAAGGAAGATTTTATTTTGGTATATTTCGACTAAAATTCTAAATACATTTTTAATCTACTCATCAGTAGCTTTCATTTGATACCCCAATCAAAATTTAAAAATAAATTAAATTTTTGTCGAGGATGACAAATGAAATAGTTGAGATTTCCGATTGAAAAAAAGAAATGTATATATCTTAGTTGAATGATCTGAATTCTAGTGCGGGGAAAGACATTTACAATTTTTTTTGTGAGTCTTGAAAAACGAATAATGGCACGTGGAATTTGTACGAGTGTGTTGTTGAAGGCTTTATCGAGCTTACTGTTTTTTTAGTCTTGGTTCTGTGTCCACCTGTCCGTGGATATGCTGAGGCTTACAATTATTACAGAGTTGGTTTAGAAGGTTTGTAGCATTTCTGTAGTCTGTCTCAGACATCCCTCATCGTTTTATAGATAATGACAGTAACAAGTCGCATTATATTCAAATTATTCAATTGTTTTAATAAATTGGCATTTCAAATAATTATATCGGTCGTAATTGTTATTCCACTTAAGTGATATTATAAGAGGCGTTACCTTCTTGGTGTTTAATAATTTTACAATGAAGGTAGAATACAGAAGAACAAAAAAGTCGTATTTTCCACTTATCTACTAACTCCGTAGCTCAACAGCCCGTCAAGGGCCTAAAGGGCCTATGGGTTTGCCAAAAGGCTTATACAAGTATTTATGTAATGGAAAAGATGGGGTTACTCACACGGAGATCCTCTTTAACTTTCCTCTTTAACCCCCCCCCCCCCCCCCCCCCCGACCACTTATATAACCAAGTAAACATTATCACAGTGTTAGTTCGTCGATGCAAGCGAATCTTGCGATGATGAAAAATGTTATCATTTAGGTAGTTCGTTTAAATAAATAAATGGATAATGGGCAGGATTTCGGCCGTAACTTAAAGAAAAGAAATCCTAATGATAAGAATGGGAATCTCCTTGTATAATGTTGTCCTTGGCTAAGCGAATTAAAAATCTATGTTCTAAATCGTACTCTAATTTAAAATTCCAAATACACTGGATAATGGTCATAAATACGTAAGTAGAAACTCCTTTTCAAAAAAAGGTTTATTTCAACGTATCCCCGATACTATTCCCCCGAACATTCTAATTTACCAAACCTTAAATTAAAACAAAGTTGTTATTTTTCTTTTCTACTTATAGATTGTGGTGTATCCACTAATTTTCTTTAACTGGTTTATGAATCCGTGGGATTTTCTTCTTTCGATTTTGAACTGTTTCCAATACATCCCGTATTACCGCCCGACCTCAACTTATTTTTAGTTTTCGATGATTTTTTTTTAAAAAAGAAATAATAAAAAAAATCTTACGAGTCTAAAATTATTACCCCTAAAAAAAATTCTATTAGCTTGTTTGTATTATAATATGTTTAACTCAGCTTTGGATTTTTATTATATGTCTTAATTTTATGTTCTCTAATATTTTGGCATTTGGAATTATATTGGAGTAATTTCTTTAATTTATCAATAGAATTTGCAGCCTGTTTTTCATGCTTCAAAGCTTTTTAATATCCTTTTTTAACTTAAACATTTATAAAATAGTCGTTAAAAACTAGTTGTGAGCGAATTGTTTATAATTTATCTTGTCTCATGAAATTTAAAGGAAACGACGTCTGGGTGATCGAACATATGTGCAGGCTGATTGAAATTTATCGGCGTCAAAGCAAGTTTATTGCAGAAAAATTTCTGTTAAAGTTCTCAGTTACGATTAGCATTTTAGATATAAGCGTCGAAGTTATCAGATTACTTAGCTTTAACGAGCGGATTCATTGTTTAAAGTTTTCCTTGAAAGATTAATTTTAGTCGTGGTAATGAACTTCTTTTAGGTACTTTAGTAGGATCATCTGTAATATTTGTGCTTGTCACATTTTCTCGGACGCATCTCTGTCAAACCAATTTCTGGAAATTTTTATAAATGGCACAGTGCATTCTTATTCACTGGCACCGTCTTGATTTTACTTATACTCTGGTGCAACGAGGACTGGGAAACCAATAAGACAGATGACGAAGGCATACCATCCAGCCGCAAATGGGAAGATCGAACGATGGCACCGACAGATTAAGGCAGCATTAAAACCCAAATGACAGATAACTGGGTATCTAAATTACCTCTCTTCATGTTAGGCCTTAGGTCCTACATCATGCCAGAGCACTGGACCACTATACCACAGAGTTGACTAAGGCGAGAACATCCGATTGCCAATGGATATCTTGGAAGAGGGACCGGAGAAGGACAATCGATTTATTCCTTACATGCTCCACCGACTCAGAGAAAAGTACACTGAAGTTAAAGGACCCAAATGACAGACAATACAACCGGAACTGAAGAAATCGGAAAGAGTCGATGCGGTATGGAAACCTCGCGGTATATGTGGATAGTATAGTTATAGTAAAATTAATGATTTATAGTTAACATTTTATACAATTTTTTTATTTTTACTAATTATTTATTTATGTCAAATAAATGCTGTGGGTTCACATACAAGAATCTGGAAAGTGATTTTTATCAGTGCTCTAATTTTAGATTCTAAGAGTACACACATTGATATTCAACTGGGTGCTGCATCCTGCTCTAATTGCCGGAAAACGCAAGAGGGGGGATCGTTTGAGCAGAGTAATATATACTTCCTTTTTTGCCATGCTATGGAATCAACATAGCATGGCATACAGTAAACAGCATTCTCTTCAAAATCCTAAATCCTGGGTCTGGTTTTGATGTAATGTATTCTCATTGGACTAAAATCACCAATGACTTATTGAAAAGATTAAAAATATTGCTTATTGAAAAAATTAAAAAAAAAAAAAACATTTTTAACGCCAAAATTTTCCAAAAAAAAAAGTTTTCATAATATGATAACTTATATGCATAACTAGCAAAACCATCTCTAAAAGAACTTGCCTGTGATTTTTCTTTAAATTGGTTTCCAGGCTTATTTCAATTATAACGATACAACATGATTATATACCCGTAGTTTTATATGAGGTACGATGTGTCAGGTGCTCCTACCTATAATTTAATTTAATTCTAATTCAGCTAAATACTAATGTATGGCCAAGCTATTTAACAGAATAATATAGTAGGTATATATATATATATTTTGAACGTCCAATAAATAAGTTTCAATTAATTTCGATTTATCAATTTTCAAATACCTAATTTAATTGTCTAAAATATATAATTAGTAGTAACCTATACTAAATTATAAATATTTCAACAAATTATGTTAATACTTTTTAATAGTAAAAGTAAAATATTATTAAATAAATAATATTACCATTTTTTGTAACACTAGCCTTCACATTTGAATTAAAGAAATTAACCATTATTTGTTTTGTTTAATTTTGGAATTCGTCCAAATAATTTGAAATAATATAAAGAAACTGCGTTTTTTTGTACGTTTTTTCTGTCTTTAGTAAAAAACAAAAATATCTAGAGTTGAAATTTTTAATATTTATTTATGTTGGCGCCAAGTTTCAAGCATGCCGAACAGATGTTATATCACTGTTTTGTTTTATTTAGTAGCAAACTTCCTTGAACAAATATTAAATAATAAAACGATTATTGTTTGTAGGTAGACACAAATGCGATTGAGCTCATTATCTTGGAGGAATATATATCGAATAGAGATTCAATTTATAAAAATTAAACTGTTCATTGTTTTAAAAAATACAAGCTAATTTTTAATATATATCTGTTTTTAGAAAACGATATATGTATAAATATATATTCTCTTTGGATCTATTAAGGGTTAAATAAAATTTGCTTATACCTCCTTTTCTTTTCCTTCAGAACAAACAGCTATATTTCGCCCTAACTAAAGGCTTCTTCAGGCTGGTAATAATTCCTATGTCTTATTTAGAATAAAAACACTATTTTTGTCAGTTAAAAAAAAAAACAACTTCGTCATTAAACACACATAATTTTTTTTTAACTGACAAAAATAGTGCTTTTTATTCTAAATAAGACAATGTCATAGAAATTATTACCAGCCTGAAGAAGCCTTTAGTTAGGGCGAAATATAGCTGTTTGTTCTGAAGGAAAAGAAAAGGAGGTATAAGCAAATTTTATTTAACCCTTAATAGAACCAAAGAGAATATATATTTATATAAGTTTTCTATACACAAATCAACCATCAGAGATTTTCTATACAACAATCAAACCATCTAGAGTATTTCAAATGAGCACAATCACACCATCAAGGGTATAAAAAATGAGCACAATCACACAATCAAGGGTATGACAAATGAGCACAATCACACAATCAAATGTATGTCAAATGAGTACAATCAAACCATCCAGAGTATTTCAAATGAGCACAATCACACCATCAAGGGTATGTCAAATGGGGCACAAAGGCAATTGATGATTGGAAAAACTTAATTAGAATTATTACAGGGTTACTTATTAAAATAAATAAGATTTACTTGCTGAGAGGAAGATTTATAGATAAGTGTAGTCATTTCTAAACAAACTTACTTGATTGCAGTATGTTTTTAATTAATGCAGTGAATCCTTGCTTCATATTAATAATGCGTAATAATAAATCTATAAATAAGGATAGTACGAACATATCTATATAATAAAGAAAAAAATAAAATGAAATAACACCAGTGAAACACCTTTAAGGTGATATTTTAAAAGAAGATAAAATTAAACAAGCGTTCGCAGTGAGCTAAGATCGATTAAAAACTGCAATCAGGCCAATTTGTCCAGATGCTTGGCTTTCGGTAGGGTTTCTTTATTGTAACACACGAAATAATTTATTTTTCACTATGTATTAGTAGATTTGTCACCTTGTTGCCTTTCTTTAAGCATTTATTTAAAACAAAATAATACTGTACAAAATGAAGTTTAAATTTGTCTTTAACAACTAATACTCGTATATATAATACTATT
Organism: Gerris lacustris; assembly: GCA_951217055.1. Classification (NCBI taxonomy): domain Eukaryota; kingdom Metazoa; phylum Arthropoda; class Insecta; order Hemiptera; family Gerridae; genus Gerris; species Gerris lacustris. Next base: position 33,936,189 of record OX578285.1, on the reverse strand, counting down.
GAGAACCATATTTTTAAAAAAAAAGAAAAAAGTATACTAAATTAAGAATACAAAAAAAAAGAGAGACTAATGATATATGTACATTGTACATGTAATAATGAGGAATAAAATTAAAAGTTATTAAGTTAAAAAAAAAAACCAATTAACTCTTATCTATTCTCTCCGCAAATGGCGTTTAATTTGTTCAGTGAAAATTGGCTTATAATTAAATGTTTATTTCTTTAAAATATTGTTTTGACAATTCAATACTATATAAAACGTAGAAGAATCACATTAACTTGACTGTGGCCTAAGACACTTCTGGTTGCTAGGCGAGAGAGAGTTAGTTTATATTATTTATATGTGAGTCTATTTGACGTTATTGCAGTTAGTGCGGCTAAATATAGCTATTATGTTTTATGTAGGTGCAGTTCTTGTAGAGTTCAACACGAACAAAAAAGCTTCCATTAGAATACTTTTGATTCATAAAAGCGGTTGTTTCCACGCCACGGCCAAGCCGTCGAAAAACCGCTCGTTCTCTAATATTTTCTTTAATATGATAAAAATTCCTTATATGGTTGTTATAAATAGATTTCTATTATTATAATAAAATAAAGTGGGTTTGTTAAAGATGATTTAACTGATGAAATAACACAAACAAAATTACAAAATACTGGATAGATGGTAAATCTAACAGTTACACAATTCTATCAAATAGTGGTAGGAGAACCATTATCTCGTCACGATATCATAATTTTTTCATTTATTTTTCAGGAACTGGCGCATATCTTTAAATAGATTATGATTCAAAATAAAAATGTATTAAATTCATAGTATTAAAAAAAAAACAGGGTCATATCATCGGTGAAAAAATCTCGGTGACTAAACACTGACTTCTTTTTATCTGAAAAAAAGTTATTTATTTATTATAACCTAATATCGCTCTGTTTTATTTGCATAAGACTCGAATCTTATAAACATTTACAATCTTGATCCACATTCTAAACAAAAATATTCGTCTTAGAAACGAAAACATTCCCCAGAAAGGATTATAAATAGAGAAGATCAAATTAAAAATAGATGTTTGTTATGAATTGTCAATGCCATTGGTTTAATTTAAATCAACTGGCTGATGAGTTTAGCAGAAGGTTTCCTTAGGTCTTAAAAAACATTGAGTGAAGGCAACACTGGTTCTCCCATGTGAAATTCACATCAATTTTTTCCCTAAAATTACATAACTATTCAATAGTTATTATTGATTCTTACGTCAATTATGTTAATATAATATCTAGATGGAAAAAGAATTTTAAAAAAATTATTAGTTTTAAAGATATTCTGTTTAGACTTGCTGGCATTCTCGAGATGTCTCATAATACTGTTTAGACTTTCTGGCATTCCCAAGATGTCTCATAATAATACTGTTTAGACTTTCTGACATTCTCGAGTCTCATAATACTGTTTAGACTTGCTGGCATTCTCGAGATGTCTCATAATATAAAAATAAAATATTGTAAAACTGTAAAAAGTTTAAGGTTTTTTCCATCATACCCAACTATATACAAATTTAACTACACTATAACTATAGATATGACACAGCAAACAACATATATTTGATAACAAAATTACTATTTCTAATGGTTTCCAGACGTGACATAAGCAGTGAATTAATACACACACACACACACATATATATATATATATTAAGCGGTAATGGTAAAGAGTGGATGGAGTGATATAATTAAACTCATTGTGATATTAAATTACAAATATAATATTGATTTATTCTTTCATTACTGTAATGAAATATTAAGATTTGGTTTATATACAAAAGTATTGATTGAAGACAACTTATAATTCATATTATAATGAGTATAACTTATATTAAAAATTATAACATATGTAGCAGCTTATAAGCTACATTATGTAAAGTAAATAACATTGTAATTAGATTTCTCTTCCTTATAAGACAATGTCTGTTGGTTATAATTAGCAAATCAATTTTCGTATGGTCCATAATTATTTTTTTATTTTTCCAAATTGAAAACCAGTTTGTACATTTTTTTTATGAGTTTGCGTCCCCAACGAAGTCGGTTCCCAGAAGGGGGTTCGTAAGATCAATACAAGAGAGTGCATCTAACCTTCGGGGGGTACTTGTCGTGTGGGGGAACACCCATAAACAATGACTTTATTAACTTCCCTCTTTTCAATTATTTTTTCATCACAGGTCTTTTAAAAGAACTAAAAAAGAAAAAGATTGTTTGAAAAATGTGACAAGAGTAGGATGAAATCATTTTACCTTTATCTACCTATACCTTTATCTTTATAATTTCAATTAATAAGGAAGAAACGTTCGTTTCTACATGGGAAATATAACTATAGTACGGTATGTGAGGACAGACGTTGAACAAATTTCCTAAATTTTCTTTTCTTTTTTATACACCCTTAGCAATTTATTCTTAGAGACAATAGAGATAAATATAAATTTTAAACATTATTTTCCACGTGATATAGTGGTTTTTTAAGTTAGGTGAGCAATGAACCATTAATCGGTTTCGCCAAGCAATAGAAAATAAGACTTCTACTAAAAAATTAAGAAAGACTTTTTATGATAGAAGGAAGTTCTTACAGTGTTTAAGCAAGAAATCATAGAGGTCCAGGTCCAAGCATGTATGTTAGGTAGGTATTTCTATTACTACGTTCACACAACGTTTTGAAAACGGTTTTGAAAACGATCCGCTAGTTCAAAACGCTGTATGAACGGAGATTGACGGATCGTATCGGGTTAAATCCGCTCCACCAAAAATACGTGATCGGAACAGGGCAGGGGATCGAATTCAAAACGCTCGTATGAACAGATCGTGGAGGGGATCGAGATATCAGGTTATTTAACTCTTTTCCACTTTTTAAGTTCTTTGTTTTCGTGAGCTTCCGTTTTTTGTTTTTAAACTGCAAAAATGTTTTAAACAAAAGTTAATACTACAAAGAACCTGTAAAAACTTTTAATAACTTGTAAATAAAATGTAAAAATTCGCGGACATATTTAGTAAACAAGAAAGAAGTTTTTATTCGTGACGTCAACGTTATGAAATATCGAAAACAAATATTTCGATCACCTGTATTTATTGTTGTGTGAACGCGGATCGTTTTGAAAACGAATTGGATCCAATACGCTTTCAAAACGATGTGTGAACGAAGTATATATTTGATAGGCAAGGATGTAATCTAACTAATTTATTTTGACAAAGAGTGTCACTGAAAACTAATATGCATACAACAACAGACATAATATAGACAAGACTAATATATAATACAAATTTATGTCAAGTGCAATGTACTCGTATAATTTATTAATGGAATCAAATGAGTTTATAAATAGAATAGACAATAATACACCGAGAAAACCTTTCAATAACTTAATACATCTAAATTCAATAAACAAGTATAGATAGAAAAGCTTTAAGGCAACTATTATAGACTGGAAACTACGGACTTGTGCCTTGCGATAATATGTAAAAGGAAATTCCGAGTTATAAAATCGACAGGAACTATATATTTGAAATATATATCTGATTTAGTCGGTTGGTCCGATTTTAAAAGCTTAAAGACAATATACGTGTTTCAAACCTCGAAAGATGCTTTCAATTACAAAAGTAAAATAATCGTGTGTACCTAACCTCTGTTTTACGCTGTGTAAATATACATAATATCATACATAATACATAAATATAATTTCTCTATACAAATCCAAGAAAAATATCTGTACTTCTCTAAACTTATCCACCCAAATATTACAATGCATCGAAACTTAAACCAGGGAGGTTATAATTTAATTAGAATGCATTTGGCTATAAGTAGAATTATACTGACAACATTATTAAGGAACGTGACCACTGGCTACCACCTTGTGTCATATGCTAAATAAATAAGTTCTTATATAAGCCGATTGTTAGAAAATTATAGTTTAGACTCCTTATCTTTAAAATATTTCCCAATGTCGGACTTTTTCAATCACGAAGAGATTAGAAAAAAAATCGGTTCGAGGCAACTCAGACAAACTTTCTCATATACAAGTTCATAATTACTAAGCCCGGTGTTTTCCATTTATTAGTTTTCGTATGTACATTTTATTGAACATTTCATCAAAATTTATCATAAAAATAACTTCTCCTGGGCGGGGCATCGAACCCGGGCTCTCTCCGTCCGCGTTTTAAGCTATTTTCTCAGGAACTAGATTTTTTCCGGGAAAACGGCTTATATCGTTAGATTTGTATTTAAAAGGAATACATTTTAGATTTTTTTAATCGTCGGAACTGTTTTCGAGAAATAATTTTTTTTCACGTTTTTTAAGAGATTTTGGGGGTAGCGCCCCCAAATTTGGGGCTAAAATTAATTTCTGGATTTCGCCTCGGGGTATGAATTTTCTGAATATGTATGCACAATTTCGTCAAAATCGGCCCAGTAGTTTAGGCTCTAGGCGTCTGACAGACATTCTTTTAAAAAAACAACACTTTTTTGGACTCAGGGGACCTCAATACGTGTAAATCCATCAAAATCTCAAAATCGAATTTTCGCACCATCACAATACTTTCTCTATATATATGAGAACGTAAAAAAGAGACGGAAAGAAATAGTTTAAGTTGAAAGTAGGGAATGCTGAGTTGTTATGAAGCCGTCTGAATATTAACACACTAATACAACTGGCATTGAGACTCAGCCCACCCGACGTCGTCAAATACCTTAAGTTTTAATCTGAGAGAAAAAAAATCTTAAAAAACAAATACATAGTTTAAATATAGAAATAAGAATTGTCTATGTTATGAAAGAAATATCGAGCCAACACCTGCCAAGCTGCGTTAGACCGACGATTTATAAATATATGTTTATATTTTTTTGAAAAATTTACAATTGTCTCTTTATATAATCATAAGAAGAAAATGTTTAAATAGATTTAAATGAAATATAAATTATAAGGTTTGAAATTTTGTATGAATTAGGTTGAAGATTGATCTCTCATGAGAAAATATTATTAGATATTGACTAATGAAAAATTTGTGAGGGGGGGGGGGGGGAGATTATTAAGCTCCAAATAGCTCAATAAATAATTAGCTAGTTATCTATTATTTGAGTTATAAGACAGATGAAAGATGACGCCCTAACAAAACAAGAAACAGAATGAGCTAGACGTCCAGAAATACCCTCCGCTTCAATGAATGGACTTGTAAACAAAGAAGACTGACCGGGTAATTTATAACCTTAAATACTAGGTCAGGGTATATAATTCTTAGAGAAAATTGTAAACAATTTCACACCATATGTTTGCTAAAAATTGGAGATTATCAAAGAAACTTTATTTCTCGGTAGTCGATAAAAGAGAGCAGAAATATATAAATTGTATAAAGAGGAAAATTAAGTGAAAAATGTTATAAACATTTGAAAAATAACTGTTTAAACCATGATTTTTTCCCCCTCTAAACAAATAAGAATAACCTGTTTTAAATGTAAAATAGGCTTGTTTGTTTAACAATAATTGTTACTAATGAAAATATTAAAATGTCATTATGTCTTAAATGACGAACAAGTTTGCTTTCACAAACCTTAATACTATACAAAATTAATATACAGTAAATAAGATAATAAAAAAAACTAAATTTATCTACAATGAAATCATGAAATCACATCACGTCCGTAATGTCAGTTGTAATTTGTACTGAAAAAAATAAGGGTGCTTTTGGAATCCACAGTTACCATTTTATAAAACCGCAGATAAAATAATGTGCATTTTTAAAAGAAAGCCAGGGAGGATGTAAAATGACACTTGGCATTTGTAGGTACATATTTGTAAAAACTGTTAAAGATGTAATATACATAATATTATTTATGTACTATTGATACGACATGTAAACATTTTATCTTTCTTTAGATGAGTAGAAAGTGATTATTTTATTTGTATTCATTGCGCATGCGCGTTTAATAATTCTTCTTTATATTTCCGCACTAGAGCGGAAATAAAGAAAATAAGGAAATGAAGAAAAATTCTTCACCTTATCGCACGATTAGCGAGTTTGTTTACATTTAACAAAACTAATTTGCTGTTTGTTTAATAAAAGTAACTTTTTTCTTGTACTTATTATTAAAATCAAACAATCAAAACTCGTGCGAAAACTGCATGTTGCTTACATCATGCACTGAGGTTGCTACCCTCGCTATCGCTCGGGTGCAAACTCCGCACTAGCATGCAAAATGCTACTTTCCGTACTAGACATGTAATGTACTATTGTAAAAGAAAGTTTGGGTTTAGAATACATTGTAAAAACCCAATGGAGCAGCGCATAAAAAACTTGCGTAGACAAAATTTGCAATTTTGCTCTAATATTTGCAACATTTGTTTTCAATATGGCTACCAGAAAACATTTTTCGGGAAAAAACTTACATAATATTAATTTACCAGAAAAGAGCTTTAAAATGACATATAACATGCCACCCTCATGTCGGCATATTTTTTTTTATTTTTAAAATGCCGTTAAAATATAAAATATTTGTAACAATAGTTACTTTTTTCCTACTTTAAAAAAATGTCATACTGACTAAAAATTTTATCTTTAGCAGTCCACCATAATGGCCATGAGATGCACCTTTTTGCCATGTTTCGTTGAAATCAGTTAATTTTTACTCCAGTTATCGTTAGAACAAAACAAAGGCAAGAACATATCACAGCCCAACACTCTGACATGAAGAAATCGCTACGCTCGTTCCACTACTAATCTTTTACACAGCAAAGAAAATAGTATACTGTTTCTGGCAAAACGTAATTTGTATTAATAATTCTTAGTAACAGAGACTATACTCGTCTCGACAGAATCTCCATATAAAAATCATTTATTAAAAGTGAAGGAAGAATTTAAAATGTCTCGCAGTACGAGACAAGCAAATCAAATCGGCTCAACAGAATGAATGTTGCCGGAAGCACTTTACTCGAATGCATGGAGTGAGGTTTTTCCACATACACATGAGAGACCAATGATAACTAGTATCTAGATATAAATTTATTAAACCACTGTGATTAGACGAAACAACCGCGTCATAATTGATAAAGGAGGGAAAATCACTTTTTTATAAATACAATAAATAATTCGATAAATCAAAAGTAGAGATCATCAATTTCTAGAAGATTAGCAAAACGAATAAGCAGATAAATGATGGCGAAGAACCAACCATTCAACCAAACACAGAAATAGAAGACAATATGACCAAAGAAAAGTCGGTGACCGTCTGTGACACTATCACATTTAAATAGTCGATTGAAGCATATTGGTCGTGGCATAAGACGAATATTATTTGAGTAGAAGATAATGTGTTTAGCAGGTGGAAGACGACGGGATAGAAAGGGGTTATAAGGAACTATGTTGGCAGTTTCATCTAAGTAATCATGTCACGATTATATAAAACACGTGTTTTTCCGGTCTTACCAACACATATGTGACGACGAATCGTCCTTATTAGATTTATAATCATCAAATATATTCTACTTATGAAAAGATACACTAATGGAGAAGTAAACACCGTCGTCTTGTTCTTGTGCACATAAATAAGTTCAGAAATGAATGTATTTAACATTTAATTATGTAAATTGGTTTCAAGGTTTTTAAACTATCTATTAAGTTAGCACATGATTAATAAACCAATTATCTTTATTTTAACAAGGTTTTTAAACTATCTATTAAGTTAGCACATGATTAATAAACCAATTATCTTTATTTAAACAAGGTTTTTAAACTATCTATTAAGTTAGCACATGATTAATAAACCAATTATCTTTATTTAAAAAAACATCTATAAAGGGAAATTTAAAATTCTAGGGCGAACGGCCTCCTCTTATTTCCTATCGCAGGAAGTACAAGAATTTCTGTCGCGAAATATTGTTAAAAATTAATATGGCAAATAAACTAGTTCGGTAGGTATTAAGGAAATATTTTGACAGTTAATATGAAACATTCTTTCGACTTATTATTTTTAAATATTTAATATTTTTCAGTACAAGGAAATCAGAAGCGACATGTAATAAACCTTACTAAAAATAGAGTAAATTGTTTTAGAATTCATTGCATCCGTAGAATTGAAAAATTATTAGTTTAAATTGGACTAATCTAAAGTTAAAATTTTTATCAACATGAATTGTTTGATATCATTAAGCCATTTGCTTTAATGTTCCTTTGTCGTCGTCAATTTACAATAAATGGATTATGATAAGATTGATAAGCAACAACATCTTCTAATTTAACTTGAGTTAGTGAGTTAACATCCGTTCAAAGTTAGATTTCATACGCCATTAGAATCTACGATGTAAGTTTCAATTTATCTAGTCTTCGAATTAAATATTGTAAAACCACTTCGAATCACTCCGTAATCAACCAACGAAATTAACGTAATAACCAACCGAAATCACTCTTGTAATAAAAATATTTCAAATAAATAATCGAAAACTATTTTGCTATAAAATTACTTCAAATATGTCTAAGAAATATTTCTAGGTTGTTTTCCCGTCCATACGTCTACATATTCATCCTTGAAATCTTATAATTTTATCATTTCCTGCAATTAAACCGCTATAAATACCTCACTCAATCTTTTCCCTTTATTTTTACTCATTCCTAAATATTTCAAATTATGAGAATCATTTAGGGGAAAAAATACAAGACCTAAAATGAATTCGTGGAGGATTTTGTGATCATAGAATGACTACGGCTCAATAATTCAAGATGTATCTCAATGAAGCAATTCCAAAGATAAAATCTACTATGAGAACGACCCTCAAATAAACCTTCCTTCCTATTTCCACATCTCCTAATTAACATTATTAAAAGGATTCTTATAAATATAAAAACGATCTTAGCGTAAATAATCAGTGGTTAACCGGTTCTATAAGACTTTTACTATTAAACTCGGCTTTTGGTTAAACTTAAACGCTCGTTACAATGAAATAATACAGTCGTAATACTAGTGAGAATATGAGAAGTCTTCACTTCATGTCGTCACTCAAGTTGGTTTAAAATGTTTTTCATAAATATTATAAAATAACTTTTCGAGAGTAAAAAAGTTTTATTTAAATTTAAATATACCGGAGGAAATAGTGAGAGTCATCGTGTGGGGGAGAGAGGGGTTGGTTGGGACAGTGGGATGAATTAGACACTGTTGTTTTTGGTTGAAAAGAAGGTGAGATTAGCAACCCTGGTAAGTAGCTCTTCAGTTGCTATTCAATCCCTCAAGTGGTCTGACGTGTTGTTGATTACCAATAATTTTTAAAAAAATAAATTCGATTTGGAGGCAAGCTGATGTAAAATTTGAGACCTACGTCGGAAGCATTCCAGCCCCTCTACAATATTCGTCGGAGTCACTACTATTGTCTGGTAATGGATTTATTTATGATTACAAATCACTTTGGTTGCTTACTGTGGAAAAATGGGTTCCAATGTTGTCTGCGTTTTTTTTAAAAAAATGGCGACGAGGGATGAGTTGGACAGTATTTCCCATTCATCCCCAACTGTCCCACTCATCCCCCATATTACAAACACATCATACCTATTTCTTCTTTTGGTTGCCTACTTTCTTACTTATTTAGTATTCCTTCTATTCAAGTACTCAAATGAATTGTTTTCATGATTTCTGTTGCAAAATCAGGAGTTTTGTTATGTGTCCAAAGTATCCCACCCCTGTGTCCAACGTATCCCACCCATTGGGATACATGGGACAAAGTGAAGGATTTGGAAAAACATAAAAAAATAGTATGATAATTTTTTTAAGTCGCTGTAAGTCTAGAATATTATGTTAGTTAGGATCTCTATGTATGATAATCACACAAAAGCGAAAAAGTTCATGCAAAACTGTGGCTCTTACGGCCTCTAAAAAAAAAGTGTCCCAACCAACCCCGCTCTCCCCTACAATTTGATATCTGGAATCCATCGAAGGGACCATTCATCAGCCGATCGATCGTTATGTGAGTCATTAGCAAGTATAATGAAACTTCGATATTTATAAGCGATGTAGCATTTCCAAAACAAGGATAGTTGGATCGAATATTTACAGAGGCATACCTAAAAAAAGCTTAATACAGGATAATGATTTCAAAGATACTTCAACAAAGCACATAAAACAAATTTTAAAATTTACAACAAGAAAAACTAAGTGCAATCGCTTTGCTGTAATTATGAACAAGATGAGTCTAAATTTACTGCTTTATAATGTACATGAAATATTTAATGATTTTTCAAGAGAACTCTACTGATTTCTAGGTAGTAAATTGATTTCTAATGGACTGCTTAGCATTAATAGACCTTGAGGCGAGTCTGTTTACCTCTGCGCTTTTTGTCTTCTTTACTTTTTATTTAGCTAATTTCGCAACACAAAAAACTTGTCGTAAGAAAATCAACATCATTTTATTTCCTGGCATTTTATTATAACCTTCTTCAAACGATTTTTTTTTTATTATTAAATATGAGTTTTATAAGGATTAATGTAAATAAATTGTTAGAAAAAATAGAACGAGACAACTCAGGGATTTACTAATTACCATGATAAAAACAGCGCGAATTCTTCTTTCCTATTCGATCTTTCAAAATAATATGTAAGGAAAGGAATTAATTTTACAAGATTATAATTTATAATATACAGGGGGTCTCGGAAACTTTGTGCCAACTTGGGATCTTAAAGAAAATTTTACGATGAACAAAAAATGTTTTTGTATTTTTACTTCCATGAAAATGCAAGTATGGTGATACCCTCCAAAACGTGATTCCGAGATCTATGGATATCATTAAAATCCGTTTCATACACATATATTTCTGTGCGTACGTATGTATGTATGATGTATGTACGTACGTACGTACATTCGTACGGAACTTTAAACCTTTATAACATCGCTTCGAGACATCGTATTGAGATGCAGTTTGCGGTATTTTTTAGAACTTTTGTCGAAAAAACTGATGTCGCAAACCCGAACACCGTAGCTCGACGTTTCGGAGCTGCAGTCGCTTAAGCACGAAATCGGTCAGTCGACGATAACTTCAGTAGGCTTTATTAGATTTCAATGTCCTTTGGGGTATATAATATGTGTCCTATATGGTAGATTGTACCTATAATTTTTGAGCACAATCTGACAAGCGGTTTGGGAGATATTGGAATTTTAGTGTTTTTTATAAAAAAAATTCTAGGCAATAATTGTGTCCTTCTAGTAGATCGCATCCAAACAATTCTTGAGTTAAAATACGCAGCTTGAAAACTATTTTTGAATGAATATTAGCATGCTTACCCAATATCGAGTATAAGCACCAGCAAATGAAACATTATACTTTAATGTAAAAATATGTATGTACGTATAGACACCACAACATTTCATGGAAGTCATGTGTGGGATTTCCACAGGGGTACTTTATTAAATGACACCAAAACGGACCCAAGAAAGAATTCTTTGATATGAACGTTGTGGAGCTGCAAATTCTCCGTCTAATCAGACCGATCCCATCTCTTGACAACAAAATTCTCATTTGAAATTCAAACTGAATTTCCATTAAAAATAAAAATCCATTATGTTAACGCCCATCAACACTCTAATTCCTCGATAGTTTAAAATTCAACAGGATCTTGTTAACAGCGCTGGGATCGGTCCCATTCAACACAGTATTCATTGCTCCACAAAGTTTGCGGAGGTTTCCCCAAAGTTTGCTCCGCAAGAGTTTTGTGATAAAAAGGGTAGTTTTCGAGAATTTTAAGGATGAACATAAAAACGAAGATTTTAAAAGTTTTTTCGACTATCCCGAAAACAAAGCTGGTCCGGTACCCATGTCCATAGTCCCTAAGGAACGTCTATGTTCAAAATCACATTTCTTATAACATGCTTAATTTGGTAACAAGTTTCTGGGACACCCTTTATAAATAAATACTGGCTATATCTTAGCCATAAGTGTTTACTGAGCGCGTTAAAAGTCAAGCCAGCTCGTGTTAATTGAGCTCAGGATTGTTTTGACGTAAAGCACCTCCGTCCTCCGTCCTGGCTTGAATTTTAACGCGCTCAGTAAACACTTATGGCTAAGATATAACCAGTATTTATTTATAAAGGGAACAATACACATAACAATGCCCATAAGCAGGGATTGCCACAATATTATAGTTACTACTTTTTGACGAGATTTTGATGAAGAAACAACATCAAAGGGGACTATGTTTCTACAAAAGTTCGTCTCTTTTGGTTTTACTAAATTACACGAATCAAAAGAACGCCCTTACACTATTACGGCAAATGAGCATTCTCATGCGGTTCTACAAAAGAACATTCGGCAAATTAAATTCTATTGTATTTACACTTAAAAGCAATGTTATTAGGTTTGGTTTAATTTATCAAGTAGTCGTTATAAAACTGTTGTTTGTTTTGAGCGGATTTGTCGATCGATATCTTGTTATGTTGTAGCTATCTCAAAAGAAGTTAAAATGATGTAATATTAATGTACCGAAACCCAACATTATTGTAAAAACGTTATGTTTAAAAACAATAAACTTCTTTATTATTATAATAATAACATACAGCAAAAGGAATCTCTTTAACTTATTAAATCACATTACAAAGTTTGCTAATTAGAAATATTTGAGTAGCAAAAAACACCTAAGATGAGATACTTAAAATATGCTGGAGCTTAAAACATATAAATAATTTTATATGAATGACTTAATCAGCTTCTTTGTTGTTCATAACGTCTATATTCTTCGTGCTATTTATATATATATATATTATGGAGATAAAATATAATTGAAGTGAAATGTATTAAATAAGGGAAACAAGAGGAAAATACCTTTTAATAGGATTACATGGGCTTACGCGATACACAATGTTATTTCGGAATTATTGCTCTCGGTGAAATTCCACGCCAGATTTTCTTCACATGTTACGGCATTAATACCCCGTTTTCACAAATTAAGCTTAAGAAGAGGGTTTTATCAATCTAGACATCACAAGACTGCTCAAATTTAGGACTTACTATAATTAACATCGTAAGGTAAAGTTTCGCCTCAAGTGGGATTAATTTATAAATGAGTACTTGTTCAAACCTAATTAAGAACAATAATACGACTCAAAATCAATTAAAATTGTATAATTTTACTTTTACAATATAAGAAACGAACCGTTCAAGAGTAAACTTCGAAATTATACAATTGAGGCTTTATAACTATGTTTTGTTTATATCGAAAGTTATATTTTTTAAGCACAAGAGCCCATTTTATCCCAGGTATAAGTAAACTATTCAAATAATAGAGGTTGTGTATACTTTGATCACACTATAGATATGAACACAACTCAAATATTATAGTGGTTGAAGTTATTAGAGGTAATAATAAAAAGATGAAGGAAGGATGGTGTTGTGGAAGATGGATACGATAGTAGGAGGTTAGGGTTTTAAGTGTTTCGAGTCTTACTACGCTACTCTACACGCCAGCATACTGTCTAGTCTTGTTCATCTAGGTAGCCGTAGCCAGGCTTCGCCTACAAAGCTAAGGACCCAGACTACCATATAGAAATGAGTAGGGTTCAACCCACAAGCGATTCACCTGTACCTTGTTACCTCGACTCTATTATGTTTTGGGCTCGAATTCCCAATGAACCAGATCGACCTTGCATCAAGGCCCTGCCCACATTCAACGCACTAACATATCCTATATATAGGTGACGGCGATCTAACGAGTGCAGAATTCAATGAATGGGAAACTGATTGTGGTGGAATAAAGCGGCTGTGTATATATAGGTAACCGTAACCGGTCGACTTCATTCGGAAATAGAATGAATGTAACACCAGCTAACACTAACCAGGCTAACACTTTCCGTTTCTTTATAAACGAAATAACGTTGACACCATAATTTTAAGGACAAACGACACTATCCGACTCCAAAATTCCAATTCTTACACGCGTTAGCACTGTTTTTCATTATACGTAAAAAGGTTTAAACATGTCCGGCAAATAAAGCACTTTTATAAGGGGAGTAACAGTCTAAAGAAGAACATTCTGTACACCTTCTTTAGATTGTTACTCCCCTCTGTTTTTTTATAAGGGGAGTAACAATCTAAAGAAATTCCAACTATTATTATAAAGTAGAAATTTGAACTATTTTTTTTATGATCTTTAGTATGGATCACTGCAAAACATTTCCAGCACATTAAAACTCTTGTTATTAGGTATCAGCGACGGACCACTTTAGGTGTGAATAAATATAAATTAAACCATTTTCAATGAGACGTTTCGGCCCTTCTTTATAAGGTCATGCTTAGTCATAGCTTTATTTATTTATTAACTGTTTAGTACTGTAATCCTATAATTCTTCTCCATAACAGAAATTTATAATTTAAAAGATTAATAACAATTAAGTTAAGTCAAGTAGGTATTCAAATAAAATTTAAATTTGGTAAACAAATTTTTCAAGCTACTACATAACAACATACATCAAACATAATTAAAATTTAAACATTTAATAAGAAACAATTATCAATAATCAGACATTACTGAAAAAAATCAAGACCACCACTACCTATCTTTTTTTCAGTAATGTCTGGTTATTGATAATTGTTTCCTTTTATGAAGGAGAAAATAGAGAGGTTGAGAAGAATATTTGACTGTAGTACGCGTATAATGTTTACGAAGTACCTCGCAATCAATATTAATGGTAATCAGTCAAACATCAAGAACAAAACACTGAAAAGCTTAACTAAAATTTCACGAAAACAGCTGCGCCATACTAATATTTAGGAAAACAGCATACAAGAATAGTAAACAAATTTAAGTCTGCTCCTCTAGCCTAAGATCCCGTATAATTTTGTCCTAAGATTTTAAACTCGACAATCCGAAAATTGAAAACGGCAAAAAAATTGTTAATTTTATTAAAATTATAAGTTGAAATGTTGCTTTATTTTGATCATCTTTAATCAATGTTTTAGTAAAAAAAAAAAAAATCCAACGTACATATTATGTTAAAAAAATATTAAGTGCTAGAATTATTTTTTAAATATCAGATGAGAAAGCACACAGTACTTTTTTGTGATCAATTTATTTTAAAAAGTTACAAAGGCGGAATTGCAGTCAAAAAATTCACCCAGCAGTCCTGCATGCAATTATGGAAAACTTATTTGTTCTTAGGTTTTACACTTAAGTGCTCTAAATAATTCGTTTTCTTGTCTTATACAAATGTAATTACACTTTTAATCCATGTAAACCGTTTAAGTTAAGAATTCCAAACATGGGCCTCAAATTGTACATTTGTCAAAACCTATACACAATAATACTTCAAGTTTTGAATACGTCAAAATTGTTGGTTTTGATCGGGTAGTAAATAGTTACTATATCAAAATTGTTGGTTTTGATCGAGTAGTAAATAGTTACTATATGAAAATTGTTGGTTTTGATCGAGTAGTAAATAGTTACTATATGAAAATTGTTGGTTTTGATCGAGTAGTAAATAGTTACTATACATCAAAATTGTTGGTTTTGATCGAGTAGTAAATAATTACTACACGATACACGACATACTTAATAAGACTTTAATTAATATACCACAATGCAACCAAGTCCAACCGGTGCAAAATTAAAAAAAAATTACCGTCGTAAATTTAATAAATTAAAGAACATTTAAGTAGTATATAATCCTATATTGATTACCTACCTTGAAATTGTAAAAAAAAATAAATAAAAGTATTATATCCAAGTTCTCAAGGGTGAGTAAATGATACAAATCTCCCTAGGCTAACATTAATTATTATCATTTATTTCTTTTGTTCTAAATCTTTAAAATATTACAAAAAACCGCAATAAGTATGTAAAAAAAACACATATATGCACATATAAAAAAAAAAAATTTAAAAAATCAATATTAATATTAAAAAAAATTAATTAACATTACACCAAAAATATAGATAAAAAAAAAAATCCATTCAAATTTGTTTTAATAACCACAAGTGACGTTTCATGCTTTTGTGTTTCATGCAAAAAAAAACCAAAGTTAAAAAATAAATAAAAAAATTACCCGTTTAGAAAGTGATTCTCCTCAAAAGCTAGAATATAATTTTAAGTTAGGGTAAAAAGGAAATAAGGGGGAAATTGTATTGTTTATGTCAAAATGACAAGTAATAACAAACCTTCACCAGAATGCAAATAAAAAAAATCTAACTAACACCAAGATTGAAAAAAGAATGAAATAAAATTGAAAAAAGGGGGATAAGGATTTTACAAATCAATAAAGAATATACTATTTTAATGACAAAAATTAAATAATAAAACATTTGGAGATTAAAAAAGAAATAATTTGAAATATAATGTAGTATGTTGTCGCTGTTATATAAAAGAAAAAGAAACGTCTTTTTAAAGTAAAATATTAAATAATTTAAAATTCTGAATTAACAGTATAAGACAGGCCAGTATGAAGTATAAATAAGTGCCGGTTGAAATTTAACAGTATTTTCCATATTCAAAGTGTTATTTAACACAATGTATTCATGGTGTTATGGGTTCATGGGGTTATAAAGAAAGAACATATGAAAGTTACTATCTTTTTGGTATAAAATAAGTTAGTCAGTAAACAATGTTAAAAGTTTGTAAAGTAATATCTATAATTATAGGAAGGCGAACTAGTTAATCAAATATTGGTTATCTACGATTGATACGAAATATAAACATTTTATCTCTGTTTATAGATACGTAGAAAGTGATTCTTTTCGTAGTTGTATTCATTGCGCATGCGCGTTTCATAATTTTTTACCTTATGGCACGATTAGCGTGTTTGTTTACATTTAACAAAACTAATTTGCTGTTTGTTTCATTAAAGTAACTTCTTTTTTCTGTATTTATTATTAAAATCCAGCAATTGTAGATTAAGTACGGTGTCGCAACTCGTGCGAAAACTGCATTTTGCTTTGCTCGTGTGGTACTCCACACTCGCATGCAAAATGCTACTTTCTGCACTAGACGCGTAATGTACTATTGAAAGCTGCCCATTTTAATAAAAAGAAGTTTTAAAGAGTAATTCGGTTGTTAAAATAACAATTTAACAAAGTAAGGTAATCTTGTATTCCGGGAAAATACGTTTGGAATTTATTTTTATTTATTTCTTTTAACATGGCAAAAGTTAATGACATTTTTAAACGGAGTCAGTTATCGTATTAAAGAGAAATATGTTATTAATTCTATACCGCAAAGCTTTCCGCGCTCATTGTCTAAAATAAATATAGATCTTAAAGAAGATCAAGTCACAGATTTTGTCAATTCCTTTCCAATGACGGTTTGCAAATGAATCTCACGATGAACATCTTGACAATAATCCCTGTAATTTGACAATAATCCCTGTAATTTGACAATAATCTCTGTAATTTAAAACGTCTTCATACATGAAATCACTAATGCCGTCACCTCCGCAACATTTAGATTTATCAGGTATGTTTGCAAGTTAATATAATTTTTAAGTAGGTAAATATATTAGTTTTAAATATTTTTAAGGTTTTTTTTTTATTATTAAACTAGATTTTGCTTTAATGAAAATATGTATGTCCTGTATGTTATACAGGTAATTTCGTCGGTTAATATGGTTCAATAAGGTAAGTTTGTCAATTAATCCAAATTATAGAAGATAAATGTCTCTTATAATTTATAAATTTTGGCACATTTTCATTTTGAATGAAAAAAAATGTATAAATACAATTTTAAAAAAATAAACGATATAATTAAGGTATGATAAATGTGAGATTAAAAATTGATTTATAAATGATTACCTCAGCTCAGGAAAATTAGATGCGCTTCGATTAATTAGAAGGAAAAAATTTAGAAACCCAATAGATTAACAGCTTTTTAAGCACCAGGTACTGCTTACAAGAAGTAGAAGAAGAAAAAATATATAAAATATGTTTATTTAAGTTTTGTTTCTAATTTCAATTGTTTTCCTCCATTGCTCTCTGCCCTGTCGGTATTATAAGCCACATTAATTCATTGCTCTTTATTATTTTATTCTTTTGTTTCTGTTGTCAACTAATTCTATACCAGTGATCTCTACAGCAAATATTACATTTCATTTATAAGTAAAAATTATTTTTTATAACAATAAATTAACGCAAGATCACCTAAATTTTCAAGATCAAAGATATAATAATTCATTATATTATTTTTAAAAAAATGCGATAAACAACTGTTAATGCTACATTGACATTTTATTCAAAGGGGTTTGATTGATTGGGGCCAGCTATTAATTATTGCTGATTGATTCCATTCAATATGTTTTTTATTGAGAATAATGGGACTTAGTTATAGAGCTTTATCAATGAAATAGTTTTTTTTATATTTGATAATATAATTCGAATAAATCACATATGAAGATTAAAAATAAAAGTAAATAATTGTAGGTATAGCTTCGATACTATAATAATGATTAAACTGGTCTTTTTTTTACAGCTTTTGACGCTTTATTTTTGATCTTAAGGGAAAATAATTTTGTTAGTTAATGCTACTTATAGCATAGAAGATTAATTTTGAAGATAGTATTATTATAGACTTGTTTGTAAATCAACCAAACAATGTTGACTAAATTGACTATTTTTTATAACTTTTGTTGGTTGATGCTACTCAGCACATTGATTATTGATTTGGAAGAGAGAAGTATTATGTATTTGTAGTACTTGTTTGTACATTAACCAAACAATATTGACTATTGGTCATACATTTTGTTGATTGATGCTACTGGGTGAGGCATATTTATACTTTTATGATTATTTATTAACATACATTATTGAATATTTTTTCAATAATGTTGTTGATGTAGCATTAATAAGCATTGATGTATGATTTGGGGAAGAAAAGTAAGAATTGTATTCATGTTTGAACGATAAAAAAACAACATTTTGACAAAAATCTCAATATTTCACTAATTTGTCAATTCTTAGTCGTACTTTGCTACTGTGAATGTATCAACTTAATTTATTTTATAGTATACAATTACATAAACTTATAGTAATTTACGAATAAATTAAAAAAATCGCAGATTAAAAATAATTCTAAATTGATGAACTCAATTTTCTTGAATTAAAAATAAAAATGAACAACAATATATATTTTTTGTGAAGTGAAGGAGGAAAACAAAAGAAATACATATATTTCTCATAACATAAAATAAAAATATCGTGCTGGAATAAAACTTTTTTTTAAAGGCGATATGGCCGCTATTAATAAAATATTTTTATCCGTATTGAGAATAAAATAAGGCATTAAAAATAGCATATTACATAGAAATATAGAGTAGAAAGAACCATAATAATATTAGTTGGATATGACCTTATCACCTTAATAAATAAACGTAGACCATGTGAAAAAGACCAAATAAAAGAGAAAAAAATGATGTGGTAGAAGACATAGAAGATAGAAGAAAAGGTGGATTAATTTGTTTTAGATTTTTGTGATTTTGTAGAATGGTACCTTAAGCCTTCCGTCGGCTGTTTTGTTGTCATCATCTACAGATGCAACAGTTGCAACTCTGTAAGAGTCCGTTCGGCCGTGCTAGATTAGAAAATAATTATATTGTTTAATTCAAATGCTTCTGGCAATACAAAAAAAAAAAAAAAAAAAAAAAAAAAAAATACAAAAACAAAACAAAAAAAAATCAAAAAAATATTAGTCATTAATAATTAAATTAATCTTAATAAACAAATGATTACTTAAAAATCAAATGCGTATTTGTTTGGCCTTAAAAATATAGCCCGGAAAGAATAAAAAAATAATGTCACAAAATGGGTTTAAAAAAATTATAATGTATTAATTTGCATTCATTTGCATTAATTACTTAATTATTTTAGTTACTTATTTGTGTTCCTATTAATTTAACTTGGTTAGAAAAAAAATTTTTTTTAGATTATAAACGGGCGAAAAATGGTTTTACTCTACCGTTACAGAAAAATAACCGCAAAGGATATGTCTTATTATTCGGTTATTTAAATATTTATTTATTTATATTCTTATAAAAAGAATTTTAATATGATCACGTCAAAATGTCTTTGACAATAATATTGAAATTAAAAATAAATAAGCACATTAAAATAGGGTAAAACTGTTTTTCTGTTCATAGATATACTAGATAAGAGTTCCGTTTTCTTTATTTATTTATATTCTTCTGTTTATTTATTTACATGTATTCTTATTTTCTTAAAAATATGTCAGTGATATTAAATAAAATTTGTTTTATTTAATATTTTTACATGCACTTTTGCATTATTCGTTTATTTATTTTTTATAATAAAAAAGAGGGAAAAGCTAAGTGCTGTTGTACTCCAATTATTTTTTTTAGAAAAAAAGCCAGTGAAGCGAAGAATTATTTGTTGCGCAGTCAGGTATTTTAGCCATAATATAATATAAATAATACACTATAGGAAAAAACTATAAAATTAACTATTAAAACATTTAAACTTTATATATATATATCTATACTCGTATATTAATTCTAAATCTAAGCAACCTTCTATTGTATCTAATATGTAATAAATATATATAATAATGCTATAGTTTAATTACAATCGCAGAGGAAAGCAAACTATATCTATACTCGTATATTAATTCAAAATCTAAGCAACCTGCTATTGTATCTAATATGTTATAAATATACATAATAATGCTATAGTTTAAACAATCGCAGAGGAAAGTAAACTCTTAAAAATCTATGTGTAATATACATACATTCTTAGTGCAAGAGATAAAGTAACTTTAATTATTTATACCCAAATTATTTGTCAAGTAATCATCCAAGTTACTAATTCTAGCGTAGGTTTCCGTGGTTAGAGTCTAATTTATCTAGATCTTCGGAGGATCCCACGTCAGAGATTTGGTGAATCCCTTGGCCTCAAGGAAATTGGTCATGAGGAGAGTCATTTGAACACATTACAGGGATTCTCAAGGGAATTGGTCATTTAATGGGTTGGAACATCTAGATTCATGTAACTTACAATAGTTTGCCAAGTAAAATGTCTTTAAAAAAATTATGTTATCAAGTCAATTATCTAAAGTCATTATTGAATGCCTGACTAACTATTAATAAACTATAAACATTGAAAAAATGTATCAAGCAATGTCAAGTGCTTAAATTTGGATGGTGAAGTGCAACTAAGAGCTTGATAAACTAAACATTGAAAAATATAGGAACAATTTATTCCAGTATTGAATCTTATTGAACTTAACTAAGTATCATAATCAGAACATGATAGAAGGTCTTAAAAATCTCATTCGATTTACTAAGCGAAAAAGTGAACCCAGATGGGCTACTTTTTTATAGTTCAATATAATTATATATATATGTATATTATAATATGTTTATTTAAGTATACATGTATTAAATCACAATACATTGCTATTAAGCTATTAAAAAAAAGTTTTATACAAAATATACTGAATACATGCCAAAAATAAGCTAATAGAACTAAAAAAATACAAAATATATATTATATATACATAGTATAAGTATCTATGCTCTAAATTCGTATAATGTATAAGTATTAAGTATGTATAAATGTACTAAATAAGCAACATGTAAAAATTATTATTTTTAAAACATGTTTTAATTTTCTTTAAACACAACTTTTCTAATATACTATATTCTTTATATAACTTTTATAATTTTAATATATTTGATTAAATATTATATATATTTAAATTTCTAAAGCAGCTATTTCTGCAAAAACAAAGAAAAGTATTTATACATAAGAAAAAACTCGAAAACCATTAAATATTATTAATGTATAACAATATAAAAAAAAGTGCAATTTTCAGTAGAAGATTGTTGAACGATTGTCAAATTTCGAAGTATATTTTAATTACTATGAAGTTAGAAATACGATCAAATCTACACACTTGAAAATAAAAATCCTTTATCAATGGCATCAATTAAAATCATGCATCTATTCAAGATTGACAGCAAAATAATGAGTGGGATTATTTTTGAGTACCATGAGTAGATTTTTGTCTCATCGTTCATTTGAATAATTGTATTGATTGACAGGTTGTGTAGGGTTTTTTTTTTCTCGATAATACATAGCAAAGCAATTTCAAACCTTTGGTCTACTAGCTAAATTCTTTATAACACTCATCTAAGCTTCTTTTTCTAACTCGTATAAAGTGCTTTGAAAACTAAAATTGTAATTTTTGGTATGCGAATAATTATTGAGATTTTTAATGATTTACTAAAGGTTTAGCTCAATTTTAAGTTAGTTTTGGAACTTAATAATAATCTAAAATAATATAATCGTATCAATCGGTATCCTGAGTAAATCGTCGAGGCACAGACATACTGTAAATAACATTGAAAGGTGAGGAAGCGATAATTTCGGCCGAATTTATAACTGCTTTCATTTACTGGCATAATCAAAAAAGATTACTAAGACGAGACAACGACGCTTTTGGAGTCGCTTTGTATTATTTATTCTATACTAAAGAATTATCTACTGTCAATTATTAAAAAAAAAAAAAAAAAAAAAAAAAAAACCTTTTAATCAAATAATAATCCTTAAAAACAATAAATATAAATTCCAGTTTATTTTATTGTTTACTTTTATGAAAAAGATCCACTATTAACAATAATCTTTCTTTAAATAGTTTCGTCTTTATCAGTTTCTAAATAGAAGATTACAATTTTTCAATTCAAAAGTTTATTAAAGAAATCTTGCTGGCATTATACCATAAAACAGAGTTTTATACAAAGAGATATATTATTATATTGTCAAAATGCTATTAATCGCATTTATATATAATGGATTTTTTGACGGGGCTTCAACCTCGACTACATTTTATATATTCAAGACATAAAAAGAGATAAGAGGAAGTAAGTCTCAAACATATTCTTATTGATCCAGTCCAAAAGAAAAAAGTTTTAACGATGAATAATACCTAAAGTCAAAAATGGAGAGTGGAAAGAAATGGTCGGAAACGAATAGTATCGGATGTACACAAGCCTAGTCCAAGCCACAATATAATTATTTATTAAAGAAAAAAGCGGTAAAAAAAATACATTTTTCGTTTAGAATTAAGGTGTGATTATTTCAAGAGTAAAAAATACTCAGCACTTACACTTATGTTCATTTCATCAAGTGAAAAGCACAACGGCTATAGATAAAACATAAATCACACTAGGTGATCTTCTTATTAATTATATTAATAGTAATAATTATAACAGCCGAACCTGTGCCAAAATTAAAATATTTTCGTTTCAATGATAAATGTATAAGGCAGATACGAGTATCGGAATATGCGAATAACCCTTGTACATTCGGTAGTAGTTAGTTGCGACATCCCGATATAACGTCGCATCGAGAAGAAAGATCGACAGTGACAAACAGGCAGAACGAGGGGAAGCAGAACGGACAAGGGGGCAATGCCCTCTTTTACTGCCCCTCACTTGATAATGTGCCCTACTTGGATTCCTAAGGTAAATATAGCCGAGAACCTTACAAACCCACTGGGACAATTACTAGATCCCCCACCTGACTCGGGCATTCAGTCACACCCAGAGATACTGGGCCTACGACTACGCCCTACGACCTAAAGCCTCGTTTACACGGTCATATAGTTCTCTCATGATAGAACCGTAATGTCAGTGACCGCGATACTACAGTCGTAGTATACATGCAATACACATTTTAAGATATTGAATACTGGCCCTACGACCTAAAGCCTCGTTTACACGGTCATATAGATCTCTCACGATAGAACCGTGATGTGAGTGACCGCGATACTACAGTCGTGGTATACATGTTTTAAGATGAGTCTTGATAATATGTCAAAACAATTGGTTTAAATATGTAAATATACATCGCATATAGAATAGTAATAAACAACAAAATGTGAAGAATACAATATGGAGCAAGCTGTCAGCATGATACTAGGCGAAATAGTTCTTGTGATTACCGCAAGAGTACTCCGATGTCTGATCTGATAGTACTCTAAACTATTACTAACTCCACGGATGAGTTAGTATGGTAGTTGATAGTTGTATGGCGACATCATCTTTTACTTCGTCAACACGATGATAGCCGATGCGATAGTTGCTATTACGACAGCATATATCTCGTCAACTATCACCGGGTAAATGGGGCTTAACGTCAGACAACTGATACGGGACAAGCCAGTACACAGGACCACACATGTGTCTTGTTTAATCGACGTGTCTAATAAACCTTGCTTACCTTCCCACTTGATCAATCAGGTTCACTGTTCTAAATAGACAATACTAAAGGACATTGAAATAAAAGAATTTCAAATGCCATCTAAACAGACGGTATCAAGATCGACGACGTCACATATATTGTAAACTTAGTAACTCTGCGTTACGTTACTTTTCATCTGAAATAGACGGTTCGTAAGGTGGTCCGCCCGACGTCCGATTCCCCGTCGTACCGGGGAGCCGCTCGATCAAGGTGACCGTTGACGCAGACAGAAGGAAATTATAAATTTAAGCGAAGCATTGTGCCAAACATCTAAAAATACCAGCTTTGCGGCATCTAACCCAGTTATAGAACTTGGTACACAGAAAGGCGGAGTGTATTCATCTGGAATGTATTTATATTTCGATTAAAACAAGTTCGGTCTGTTCATTAAAAACATCGGTTGACGGTAAACTCGGCGCACATCGACATCAGAATATAAATAAAGATACTACGATGACAGTCTTGCCATAGCGAGCAAAGTCTATCCCTCAATCAAAATTTCTACATCAAAAGAAATTATAAATCTCAGAGGCATCGAGTATTACGCGGCAGTTGCAACACATCAAAACTAATAATAGAACTATTTATGCACATATTTATATAAAATCCAAATACCACTCATTCCCTGACTCATCACCATATCTTTGGAACCACTGGACCTATGATCATGGAATTTTGTAAATAGGTTTCTCTTATCCCTTAGGTGCTCGCTAGAAAATCTTTTAACAATTCGCTACCTTGATTCAAGATAGCGGCCATTTATATGCAAAATTTAACGATTTCACCGGAACTAATTGTACTAGAACCTTAAAATTTTGATGTTAGCTTCCTTTTATGACATAAGTAAGTTTTAACTTATAGCGTAGGCTGAGTCGTAATGAACAGCACGTGACGTTAACTCGAAGTAACAACAAGATATACTGTTGTTGCTCACGATGCACCATACCTCTCAAGATGCTTCCAGTAGTGGAGGCGAAAAGTTGTACATCCGCAAACCTTGGTGATGTGGATTTCACCGAAAAACCAAGTAGTCCATTATAAGCGACTTTTGTAGAAGGGTTTTCCAATCGGCCATTTCGATTCAAGATGGCGGAGGCCTTGACTATGCAAAATTTATATCCCCTGAATAAAATTCACAAAAACATTCCAATTTTGACATGCAAAATTGCATTTTGCATTTAAGTTGTTCCTCTTTATTTCTAGATGTTAATTATAATTAATTTTACAATCGCCATCTTGAATCAAGATGGCGGAAATTTATACGTAAAATTGGCAAGGATAATATCTCAGGAACTGATAATAGGACTAGTAATAGAAAAAAAAGGGACAGGATAACTGAAAAAAATAAACAGTGGCATCAAGATATTCTTTGCTTTGTAAAATTATTTCATTGCTTCTTGACAATAGTTAAACCCATAAAATTAATAAATACATTTTAAAAAAGTCACTCCGCTCCGTAGTGAATCACGGTAATCAAGCTAGTATACAATGTCTCTACGATATAGCTAATAAATATGGTTTGTTTAATCACATTTAAAAACATATAACTGAGATAGTGTCGATCATATACTTTTTAACTTTCGAATAAGGCAAAAAACATTACCTACAGTAGTTCAATTAAATGTTCTTAAATGTTTTAAGAACTTCTATACTATATCGTGCTTCTAAGAGACCAAAGACTAATTAACAGGAATGGTGTATTTTTAGATTAATTGAATTTTAATTCAAATCTTTCTATAAAATTAGATAGATTACAATTATGCAATGACACAATTCATTGACTAAATCTGGCGTTTTAATCAGCATTGTTGTTGAGGGAAACAACGCTACATTAGAATTTTATTTATAAAATTTATTAAAAAAATCCGAGCTGACAGAAATCCTTGAAAACGATAACTAAACCAATAACTGATAGGATGTCACCTAGAACCAATATAAAGATTAAAATAGATGTCGGAGTCTAAAACATTTATGTTTTAATGACGAAGCATACATTATTTTAATTGTCTAAAAGAAGTTCCAAAGAAATGCATCAAACATGAGAGAAAAGTCATAAACTAAGGAAATTAAAATTTACAACTGGAAAAATAATTTATAAATAAAACTTTAATGGTTAAAATTTGTATTGTCTTTTATTTATTTAAACCTTCGATCAAAAATACATTTTAAGAGAATTTAAAAACAGCTAATATTCAAGCATATTTTCCCTTTAAAGACTAGGAGAATGAACGATTTGAAAAAGATATACATATATGTGTACATAAAAACACATATTACAGTATAATATTGATAATTAGGTTTTAATATTATACCATTGTAAAGTATTTCAGTATTGTAGTATACTAAATATAGTAACCCTACTTTTTTGTAGTACTACAAAAGAGAGCTTAGAGTAATATACACAATTGATAGGATTTAAAAATATAGTTTTTAAGTTTCATTCTTGTATTTTTGGAATGCTATACATACATAATTTTTAAACCATTTTTGCTCCTATTCTGACAAAATATATCAAAAACAAAAAGGAGTAAACATTTCTTTAAAAAACTTAAATTTAAATGTTAATTTTAACTTGAAATCCTCACAACCATGTAATTATTATTGAAGTATTCATTTGATGTATTGAGTATTTGTTTTATGTATTGAGAAATCCCCCTCGTAGCTTTCATAGCTCAAGGCGATATTTGATGCGTTAAAATATAATAGGAGGATATGAAACCACCGTAAAATGTTTATAAGATAAGCGTCAAAGAAGTGCGAATTATAAGAAAGATAATTTATTAGGCGTCAAGAGTACACCGTATACTAAAAAGTCAAATATCGTTTTAAACTACGATGGAGAGAAGGTACCGAATTGTCCATAAAAAGTTGTCGATTCAAAAATAAAAACAAAAACATTTACCTATGTCTTAAGCACGACAATAGGCGTGGTTTTTGGCGCATGCTCAATTATATACATGGGAGGCAAACCTCGTTGAATGGAGAGAAGGCTTGACACCTATTCACCTCGGCGCTGGGACAGCCGGTCACGGCTTTCAATGCGTGGCCTCGGTCCGTACCTGTGCACTACTGTAGTAGTGTAGTAGGTACGGACCAGCACGTGCACTACTCTACTCTACAGTAGTGCACATACTCGCATCGATTGTAAAACAGGAGGACGTACGTTTCTACCGGCCGATT
Organism: Gerris lacustris; assembly: GCA_951217055.1. NCBI lineage: Eukaryota > Metazoa > Arthropoda > Insecta > Hemiptera > Gerridae > Gerris > Gerris lacustris. The sequence continues at coordinate 33,908,785 of OX578285.1, read as the reverse complement.
GTGAATCGGTTACTACCCTATTTTAAATCGATTTGAAGTAAAAGAGTAAACGGAGATCCATTCAATCTGAAAAGCAAATCCGAGGTCACAGATGCTATGAGCGAGGATGTACAAATGGGACGGTCTCGCCCAACTACAAATAGCTCTTGCCTTGTAGGCGTAGATAGAATGCCCGACTGCAAATGAGATATTTCAAATAACTGACTTTTAACATTCCAGTAATGTTGTGCTGTCAGACTGTGCAGCGTGAGGCTGTCAATAGTCTATAATTTTAATAGCTTCGGCTTACATAACCGAAAGTTATTTTTATTCCGATAAACATTTAGTGACATTAACGATACTAATCGCCAAGGTATTGTCGCCTTGAAATCCATAACAACGCAAGCCCCCGAATACACAAGTCTATAACCTCTGCCGGTATTCTCTAACAAAATGCAAACAAGAACCTTCAAATCGAGTTATTTATAATTTAGGATATTACTAATACTCTTTTTACAACTGTTTCTATTACAATATTCAAGCCGAATGTTTAAATCTCAATCTATTTTAAATAATTTAATAAACGAAACCACATTTTTAGCTTTCATCAAGACAAAAAAACAACAAGTAGGCGAGTTTCGTCGAACATAAAACCAAGGACAATTATTAATTTGTAAATTTATTGTATAAATTATGTTTCGAGGATATAAAAGATGGTTGGATAACAATAGTGCGACAACTACCGTGACGGACAAGTAGGGAAACTTCTAAAAAAAAATGGAATATAACAAATGCAACCGGTTTTTAGTCAACGTAATAATGACCGATTGGGATAACAGCATACAAAACCTAATGTACTACAACAAACCCTTTGTTGAAAGTTCAAAACTCAAAATATTCTTACACCGAAGGGAGTCTCACATTCCTGACGCCGTTGCTGGAAACCAAGAGGGCCATTGGAAATTTAAGAATAGGTACATAATAAAATAGACAAAATAGCAGATGCTTATGAGATTTTCGAGAAAGTGAACAATGGCATTGAAAACAGTGAATTTAAAATCCAAGGATGACTATATTTTTCGAAGAACAATATCAATAATAACATCTGTTGATAACGACTTAACGTTTTAATAAATCCATAGGTGAGAGAATAAGATGGAATCGTACTAACCTGACACAAGAGTCCTAACCTTGAGATAGTTTAACTGGAAGAAGAGGGATTTGACAAGGACTAGCTACTAGCCACGCAACAACTCTATTACTAATGCTAAAACTTCCACATTCCACATCCACATCAATCCTTCACTTAAACTTTATACGAGCCAAGCTCATTATCATTTTATTATTACTATCACACCTTATACACACCTGAATCTTCAACGAGTTAAGTCAGACAACCTCGAATTTATAAACATGTGTTTTTATTATTTCAATAAAATCACTACATCCTTCGAATGACAAATAAAACCAGAAAGATTATAATTATAGCGATTTTGAATACGTCGGATATTAAGAAGACAGCTTCTAGTATTCGGTAAGAACTTGAGCTTGTGAACTTGCCAAAATCATCCACCAGTTAGAACGCGCCTAAATTTAGCTAAGTAATCCACTTATTTTTTCATACTTTGTGTTTGGTCTTTTTTTGTTTATTTTTTAGTTCTTTGTCATTTTATTTTTTTAGAGAAGCGCCTTCGCAAGATAACCCGACTTTGGCCGACTTCCAGAGACAGGTTTCTTAAAACATTTATTGCAAGGGTCAGTAACGTCGACGACTCGGATCTTGTAAGGGATTAAAATTCTTCAGCCTTTTTCGTGTGAGAAAAAAGGTGATGTTGAGGCTTGTCCTTAAAGGTTAAATGTTCTTTTACACGACCATTTAATATAATATTATAAAAGAAGATACAGTGACTATTAAGTACATATGTGATTAATAGTAGGGGTACAAGAACCTCCAAGAATTTAGTTGCTACTATTGCTTTGCTATACTACTTTGTATGGAATACAACAAAGGAGTACATAATATAAGAGAACTTATTTTATAATATCTGTAAAATACCTATATGCTGGGTTACCATACGTCCGGATTTCATCCGTACTGTCCGGATTTGAAACATCTGTCCGGTTTTGCGTCTGGATTTTAAGAAAAATAAGAAAATTTTAAGCTAAATGGGTTTCCCTACCAAAAGAAGAAACCCCAAAAACTCATGAGAAATAGAAATAAATATTTGAAGCATTTTCTAGAAGAAACGCTTCTTTTTTAATATATTTTAAATAGTAGAATTCACCATATGTCTGCCTGGTACTTATAGGCTCCCACTGAACGTATTTTTTCAATGATGGGGTCTATTTGGAAGCCTGAAAGAGAAAGATTATCTCTGACAGTTGTAAAAGAGCTTCTTAATATGTATTAAAGCAAATTCTATTATCACATGCTCAGAATTCCACGACTACAAGAAGCCTTTTCTAAGGAAAATTAGTTCATCTGCAAAGTATGGTGGACCCAGCAGATACTAGCTAAAGTTGAATATGATATTAATAAATAAGTATTAATAAGTAAATATTAATAAATAAATATTATCAAATTTTGTATTAATAAGTTTATATATGTATAACGTAATTATATATTTGTAACTTATTTATTTTCCCACTTTCGAAAAACAAGGTATATATATACATCCTTTCTTTGCAATCTTTCCTCTGACACCCCCCCCCCCCCCCCCCCCGGAGTTCCTTTTGTCCGAATCTGGCCTTCATAAATTATGGTACCCTACCTATATGCTTTCTGCATAAGTATCTTTATTTTACAATCCGGTTTCCAGCAGTATTAGAGGCATGTATAATTGCTGGTGTTTTTCTTTGTAAAGGTTCTGGAAGTTTATAAATAAAAGTTTGGAAACATGTATAATTAAAATTAAAGTTAGTGAATAGAGGAATATAAATGTGTATTCGAGGGAAAAGTTATAAATAACAAAAGTCAAGAGTGTTTATCGGAATATCATTCTGTACTAGAGTAAGGAACGGACCGGACAATAGGCCCACTGTTCTACCGAAACACCAGACTCGGAGAAGAAGAGGGAGGAGGGAGTCCGAAATAAACTAGAGAAAAGCCAGGGAGGCGCTGAAAAGGGAATTAAAACGAGTGTTAAAACGGGAGGTTATCTTGACGGTTGGAACGGGAGGGTGACTCGGTGCCAGTATTTGAAGGTTAGGTTGAGAACCTAAAGTGGGTGAAGGTAGCTGGCCCAGCGGGGGAGACAAGGTGAGACTCTGGCAACAGCAGTCCAACAGTCCAACGTCGTACATTCGCCTTCTACACAGAACCAGTCTCGTCTCGGTCACTACCTACCAACAGGTTCTTTCTCACCCATTCTATTGACTATGTACTCACAAATATCAGACTTTGACACTACGTCCAGCCTTTGACACTTCACAAACCGACTGTTAAAGTCTCAAGCGTATGATATACATTTGAAATTGATTATCCTAACCACATGTTAATAACAAAATTAACCGGAGTAACACCTTAAAAGGGACAAACAAGTTGAAAATCCGGTTTATGAAGTAATCGATTTGTTTCAAATAAATAATTTAGAATCGTCCAAGAACAAAAAGTTATTTATTAGGACAAGGCTTTAAATTGAATAGATTTGTCGTTGAGATTAGTTTATTCGTTTATATTGAAACCTTACTAGGACATATAGTTACGTTACAAGCAATTAAAAAAAGAACTCATGACCGATGTTTAAATGAAATAAGTTATACTCTACAAAATGACCTTATTCCACATAAGATACAGTATGAATAATTCGAAAAATATGAATACATATTATGTTAATTAAAAACATTAATTGTTATTTAATTTATTTTAATACAAGATACGTAACTTCGATCCAACTAGCAAGCCGTGATCTCGGTCAGCTAGAAACTCAAAATGCATGAATAACACGGAGAATGAAATAATTCATCAAAAACTCAGTGTCACCTTCCAAATGCATTTATACTATACGAGTACCTTTTCTTTTCTCGCCCTTCTTATAAGAACTAATGAAAGAGTTCCCGTATGCCACACGCTCCTTATAGCAAGAATGACATTTTAAATTTTAACGAGCACATCGCCCATCATGAAATATTTGTATTTACGAACGAAATATCAAAGAAAAATCTCGAATGGTTCCGTCGACAGGAAACACTACATGAAGATCCAAGGCCTGGCTTTGAGATACGTAATAAAATTAACATAAAACAAATATAAGGCCCGAATCAAAAGATAACAAGTCATAGTACAAAAATCAATAACAATAAATCGGCCTCAATTCAACTAATAACTACGTAAACAAATAAACAAGAATAACAAGGGTTTTGTGTTAAACAGAGAGAATATATATAATTCTAAAATAAACATATTTCTAGTCAATTAAAAAAAAAATCTAAATACAAGTATATTATGCAGGATCGACTTTCGCTGTCAGATAACTTGATTCGAAGCCGCCCCAAAAAATGCAAACAGGTAGAGTAAAAAGGAAAAAACATAACCTACTCTAAATATCAACATCTAAAATCGAATGAGTGTTAAATGAAGGCCTAAAAGTTTTTTTTCCCAAACAATTGACAGGCAGGAAGGGTGACTGGAGGAAGGTGAGGGTAGGCAGGCAGTCAAGCGATAAGCCATGTAACCCAGCTAGTTTTGTCGCACTAATAAAGCTACCTGCCCAAGCAGCTTCGCATCCGACATCCACTGAAAATTTAACCTAACTCAATCAGCATGAACTCTTTCCATTATTGGACAAAGCTACATTGGCAGTCATTCTAAAAACCAGTCAGATAGCAATACTCAGGCATTTTACGAGAAAGCAGAAAGACGAAAAATAACATTAAAGGAAATACAAATATTATTGATATAATTAATTAATAATTCGTGTGAACCAGGTTATTATAAACATATTTTGACAAAACCATGTCTATTTATGTCTAAAAGAGTCCATAAGATTACACTAAACATAGGTTAGCAAGTTGTGAGGTAGACATTTTCACTAGAAAGCTGAAACGTTCACATAATATTACATTATGTATTTGTCATGACGATCAAAGCTAATCAACACCTAACACTCAACCTCTCTAATAGGTTTCTTTTCTACATCATAGCATAAGAAACCTGTTATGCTAAGAGGTTGAAGGACCTATTATGCTCTTCCAGGTGGAGACAAGATTCTAACAATTTCCAATATAAGTATGTAAATAAAATAAAATAATTATATCAAGACAATTACTTACACAATTTAAACCTAATTATAATGGTCAACAGGGCCGTCCCTAGGGGTTTAGGCACCCGGGTCAAAAGCACATGTGGCGCCCCCCTTTATTGCCAAATTCATCTAGTATTTTAAGACGGGGGCCTAGCGACGCCCCCCTAGACGTGGCGCCCGGGTCAGCTTGATCCGGTTGACCCCCCCTAGGGACGGCGCTGATGGTCAAGAGTAAGTGTAACAACATTTTCAAGTAAATCGCTTTTTTGGCAATTGAAATATAATCTCTACTAAATCATTTATACTTACGGGTACTTCTTAAGATTGTTAATCCCCCTGTGGTTTTTAGAATATAAATGACATTGACTAAATAACAATTAGGACAAAGAGATAATAAGCCCAATGTACTTTGGGACAAAGGAATATTACACTTCTGTTTTTATAAGGGGAGAAATAATCTATAGAAGAATCTTCCGTACATCTTCTTTAGATTGTTACTCCCTTCTTTTTTTATAAGGGGAGTACAATCTAAAGAAGTGCCTACTTACGAGTACGTCAAACAATTATAATATTAGTTCATGTTATACACAAAGATTTTCCCTTGCCAAAAGGTTTTTAATGTCTCTTGGAGAAACATAGCAAATGCTCAATGTTCAAGATAAAAAACGTATTTTTCATTTTGTTCCACCGATCACAAAGTGCTTTCTTCGAAAAATCAGGAACAGAACAAACTGAAAGTTAAACGTTTTGTCTTATTTATTTTATTTGAATGCAATCAATGTGATTTCAAAATTATACTGAGATTTCTTATCGAAAAGTAAGTCTTAAATAAAAACCTGTTTGTTATTCAATCAATTAGACAAAATTACATATAAAAAAAAAAACAAGTATAATCGACAACAATTTCATTATCTGTCACTCACTGCTTCTTTTTTTAATTATTTTTAAAGACTATTAAAAGCAATCCTGTCATAAATCTAAAATGAAAACATCAAAAATTAATTAGGATTATTGCTACTTCTAAAATCGTAGAAGTATTTGAGAATTATTGAGTGTTTTTTCTTTAAAAAAAAAAAATAAATAACATTGTACAACTCGTAAGTGGATTACAAGTAATACAAGGAAATCAAATTATTATTATTTAAAAAAATAATAATAATAATAATAACAATTATAAGTACCTATATTAAAAATAAACAGGTCAAGTGTGCGCTAGTCAGCACACAGCGAGGGTCCGTAGGACACACTGTATAGTGTTTAACTGTAAAGTGTATAAACAGTGTTTTTTTTAAATACTAAAAAGCTTACTTTGAACTATCCTAAGGGTCTGATATTCTTAAAACACACTCTGATAAAGTTTTTTTTTTTTCCACTGAACCGGACTACAACCATATAAATACATCTCGAAAAGACCATAATTATAAAAAAAACGTATTTTGTCAAAAAGTGGTATCTTTACTTTTGGTCGAAGAATGTTCAGGAATTTTTTCAGATTTTTTGCACTTCACATAAGCGAGATGTGGGGGGGGGGCACATTTCACACCCACTTCAAAATTGCCTACGCTCGCCCTATCAAAGTTATAACCAAAGAATTATATATTTTTGTAATCAGCTCGACGTACCCTTTCATATGATAGCCCTCACGGTGTCGAAAAAAAATATAACAATTTTAACCCTTAAGTTTTTTTACCCTAATTAGATTATCATCTTTGATTTTCAGCTCACTGCCTTGCTTTAAAAGATTCTTGGGAGAGCGAAGTAGCTCCCATTTGCGGCAGCAATCCTTGCTTTTACTTCTACCTCCATTGAGTTTTTCTTTGTGATCATGGCTCCTAGATATTTAAAGCTTCGACACCTTTCGAAGTTTTGGCAATTAGTGATGATAGTGGTGATGAATAAAGGTGTCCTCTCTTCGTTGTCTGATTTTGAGTATATATTTGGACTTGGCTGACGGCTGAGTTCATCTGAGTCCCATCTCTGCTGAAATTAGATGTCGCCATCCTCTAGGGTTTGAGTATTTCGGGCGATCGCAATGTCGTCGGCATATGCGAGATCCTGTCCGAGCTTATTAAATATAGTTCCTCCTTGGTTTCCAAGCATCTGTTACATGATATCTTCTAGAGCTAAATTAAGAGAAGTCCAATCTTAATTTCAAAGGGCTCCGATAGTTCCCCATCCTATCTTACCTTAGGTACTTAAGGTTTTCGCAAGCGTAATTTTCACGAGCCTGATGAATTTTAATGGCAGTCCCAGTTCTTTGAGTACTTGGATAAGTTGTCCTCTCTTCACGCTATCATATGCCTGTTTAAAATCTATATAGAGCTGATGTATATTTATGCTGTACTCGTAACACTTCTCCAGTATTTGCCTCAGAGCAAATATTTGGTCCGTGGTCGACCGGTTCTTTCTAATCTAGTCTTTCTATAGTCTAAAAGACTTTAGTAAACAATTTATAATCAACACTTAATAGTGAGATCTCTCTGTAGCTTTCGCACACTGCCTACAATTGCCATTACAGTCTTAGTTTTCAGAATAAGCATAGGCTAAACTTAAAGTTAAACTTTGAAGCGAAATTTATTTAACAAATAATATGTTTGAATAAATGAAAAGTTTTGCACATCTCCTTCACATTTAATTAAGTTCAAAAGCACCAAAAGCACCTTTTTTTCTGAGGTGAACGAACTGATAAAGTTTAAGATAGTTCAAAACCATACACAGTTGAAGTTTACTAGATTGTAATTCTTGAAAAATTTGAAAGAGTTTTTTCCCCTAGTATGTCTGGTTTTGCAATTAAACGCTTCGTATTATAAAAATAATTCCACAGATAAATAATATTAAAAGTAACAAAGAATTAGAAAATATAGAAACGTAGTACAGCATGCGCCATACGATAACCTTTTTTTTATTGTTAATTATTATTATTTTTATTCACGTTATCTATAATACATGTTTCATTGATACTATAAGAAAATTCTAAAGATATGTGTATACGTAGGCAGTTTTTTTTCTTGATATCTACACTTACTGATAAATAGGGGAAAGTAAATCGAGTGTGCTCAGACAAACCAAATGTCAAGGGGACGACAATAACGACGTATGATAAAAATAAAAATGAGACAATGGGTGTCTAGTTCTATTGAGATTTTTGTACATATCTAAGCACTAAGTTATCAATGATACTGGCGTTTATTAACACACGATTGTAAATCGCCTAATTTGCACTTTTACCACTAAAAACTATCTGTCACTCTAACTAGAGGCAAACAAATAATTATATTTAAATTCATACTTGATGTCAATGAGGTTCTATACCTCTAATGACCGAGATATCAATTAAATATTCATTCTTTTTTTTATTAATTTACTATTTTTTAATAATAACATCTGCGGCTTCAAATTGTTTCATTATTGTGACTATCAAACCATAATTTACAATGACTAACACATTTTAACGTTTAAAGGAGAAAAACACGATACATATACAGAATGTAACATTTAATCAATTTTAATTCTACTTTCATTAAATTTTAATAAAACAATTTTTATTCTACCGTTCTTAAACATAAATAATAAATCAAAAATCAATTCAATAAATTATTCAATTAAATTTATTGTACAAGTTGAGTCATACTTGAAAAGAAATTTAATAATCAATTGATGTAAAATCAATAAGACCTATATGAAGCCATATTAAGTCTATTTCCTCAAAAAGATAGTTTCGGGGATTATTGACCAATATTCTTGATAAAAAAAAATAGACTGCCAATTAGTGTGGCACATAGCTTCCTCGCATCCTATCATGTACTTTCTTGTTATATTAACATTAAAATTATTGTTATATTACTCTATTGTTATATTGTTTATTGTGTAAAAACTATTAATAGTTTTAGCGATATTTAACACTTCATAGCGGTGACGCTGTTGGTTTTACGAAAAAATTGTATTTGAAAAAAAAAAAATGTTTGTTTCATTTAAAATTGTTTCGTCCTCAAAAGTGAACACAATGCTTCCGTCCTTCGGTAAGCTCGGAAGCAATAAATTCTGACAAATCTAGAAATCTAAGTATGTACTTTCGTAATAGACTTATACAACGTTTATTGTAGAATAGACTTAAAAATCTGCTAATACGTTAAGTTATGCCTAAAATATACTTTTGTCAACTTTTTATTTCTTATTTATTAAAAATCTAGCATTCTAGGTATTAAAAAAAATATCTTAATAATAATCTAGTTTTATTTAGTTAATCACATATTTTCTATAACAAATTAAAACATTCATTCAGTAAGAGTAAATTATTATCTTAGTAAATAAAAATAGACTGCCAATTAGTGTGGCACATAGCTTCCTCGCATCCTATCATGTACTTTATTGTTATATTGTTTATTGTGTAAAAACTATTAATAGTTTTAGCGATCTTTAATACTTGATAGCGGTGTCGCTGTTGGTTTTACGAAAAAATTGTAAAATTGTATTTGAAAAAAAAATGTTTGTCTCATTGAATAGATGAAGTTAGATTTTTTTCCCGACCTAAAATTCCAATTTTAAATTTGAAGTTCACGTTTACGCGAGCGTTGCTCGTGAACGCTTGGACGGATAACGTTGTCCAACGAACTCGTCCTGGGCATTGGTAAAATGAACACGTCTACAAAATTTCATCACAATCGGTCGACATTTACTCAAGTTATCGTCACACGTTTCATAATTAGCGGACACACAGATCGACACGAGACCAAAAATAATGCCTGATATCTGAAACGAATTTCTGTCTTGAAATTTTTAAAATCGGAGACATAAAAGTTTTTTGTTCTCAAAAGTGAACCCAATGCTTCCGTTACCTTGGTAAGCTAGGAAGCAACTTCTATTAAAATGCATAATTAGTAACTTAGAACTTAAGATACATATTCTCTTACCCAGACATATCCATCATACTTCTAAATATAATTTTTTACAGAGGTAAAAATCTTTATTAGAATTGTTTACATTCTGATAATAGATAATACTGATAACCGCATTATCATTATAGCTATTTCCAAATAGATTTTATTTTGTTACTGAGGTGAAAAACCTATGTAATAGTGTTAAACGACAAGAAGATCAATAGTAATTAATATGGTTGTTGACATATCGATAATTAAACGATGAAAACGGTAAAAAAAAAGAATTTCTTATGAATTTTTAGATCTATCTTTGATAAATACGGAATGCTTTACTAAGCCATTAGCCATCTTGAATCAAGATGGCGTATTAAGGTAGCACCTATAAGGGCTAAGAGGAAAGTATTCAGAGGATTTCATATACATAGGATCCGCACATACAAAGTTATGTCATATTTCACTTATTCAGTGTTATTTGAATTTCATATTGTAACTACTATATATTTTATATTGTAACTACTACCAACTGTTAATCAAGCATGAATAAGTTTAAATCGAAAAGACTAAAATTTAGAATTATCTAAAAATAGACTGCCAATTACTTTGACAGCATGGCTTCCTCGGATCCTAGCACATATTTTATTAATTTTATACTTAACACTTCATAGCGGTGTCGCTGTTGGTTTTACTAAAAAAAAATGAATTTAATAAAAGTTGTTTGTCTTATTGAATAGATGAAGTTAGAGTTTTTCCCGACCTAAAATTCCAATTTTAAATTTGAAGTTCACATATACGCGAGCTTAGCGCGCGAACGCTCTGGCGGATAATGTTGTCCAACGAACTCGTCCTGGGCATTGGTAAAATGAATGTCTACCAAATTTCATAAAAATCGTGTCTACCTTTACTCAAGTTATCGTCACAGACAGAGTCGTTTCAGACACACAGAAGGGTTCGCGGACACCCAGACAGACATGAGACCAAAAATGTTCCTTGATTTCTGAAACGGATTTTTCTCTTGGAATTTTTAAAATCGGAGACTTAAATTTGTTTCGTCCTCAAAAGTGAACACAATGCTTCCGTTACCTTCGGTAAGCTCGGAAGCAATAAATTCTGACAAATCTAGAAATCTAAGTATGTACTTTCGTAATAGACTTATATATAACGTTTATTGTAGAGTAGACTTAAAAATCTGCTAATCGGCACTGTAACAGCCATATGTTAAGTTTTGCCAAAAATATACTTTTGTCAACTTTTTATTTCTTATTTATTAAAAATCTAGCATTCTAGGTAATAATAATCTAATTTATTTAGTTAATCATACATTTTCTATCAAACTAATTAAAACATTCATTCAGTAAAAGTAAATTATTATCTTAGTAAATAAAAATAGACTGCCAATTAGTGTGGCACATAGCTTCCTCGCATCCTATCATGTACTTTATTGTTATATTGTTTATTGTGTAAAAACTATTAATAGTTTTAGCGATCTTTAACACTTCATAGCGGTGCCGCTGTTGGTTTTACAAAAAAAATTGTAAAATTGTATTTGAAAAAAATACAAAAAAAAAAATTATTTGAAAAAATGTTTGTCTCATTAAATAGATGAAGTTAGATTTTTTTCCCGACCTAAAATTCCAATTTTAAATTTGAAGTTCACGTTTACGCCAGCGTTGCTCGTAAACGCTTGGACAGATAACGTAGTCTAACGAACTCGTCCTGGGCATTGGTAAAATGAACATGTCTACCAAATTTCATCAAAATCGGTCGACATTTACTCAAGTTATCGTCACACGTTTCATAATTCGCGGATACACAGACAGACACGAGGCCAAAAATGTTCCCTGATGTCTGAAACGAATTTCTGTCTTGTTATATTTAAAATCGGAGACATAAAAGTTTTTCGTTCTCAAAAGTGAACACAATGCTTCCGTTACCTTCGGTAAGCTCGGAAGCAATTAATACTAGGCATCGCGTGGCTCTATCATTGAAGCGATCGTATAATAATAAATATAAATATGTAGAGAATATTGAAAAAATAGGTAATCATGAATCATGATGAGTTGATAGATAATGGGTACAGTAGTAGCACTGCAGCGGCTAGTAGTAAGGGAACCACCCCGCATTCTTACTATTCCTCTAACCACACATCTCCTTTTCAATTATTATAAAATGTATCTCTTTGCTACAAAAAAACTACTGCATGTATCAAATTGAAATTTTGCATGCCTGTTTCAATTGTGCATTAGATGGTGTACATGAAGTTTTATTAAAATCGTTACGTTAGAACGTAAGATATCTGTAAAAAGGTTGTTTTCTCTATTATAAATGTTTAGGTCCGCTTTAATAGTTTTAGCAATCTTTATTAATTGAAGCGAGCGTAGCGAGCTTCCTACATTCAACGAAATATGCTCCGAGTCTGTCTGTCTGTCTGTCTGTCTGTCTGTCTGTCTGTCTGTCTGTCAGTAACGTTCACGCGTGTGACGATAACTTGAGTAAAAGTTGACCGATTTAGTTGAAATTTGGTATACATGATCCTCTTACTAATACTCAGGCTAAGTTCGTTGGACAGCGTGATCCGTCCAAGAGTTCGCGCGCAACGCTCGCGTAAACGAGAGGTTCAAAAATTAAATTGGAATTTCAGGACGGGAAAAGATTCTATCATCATCTATTCGATGAGACGAACATTTTTTACAAATAACATTTTTTAGTAAAACCAACAGCGACACCGCTATGAATTAATAAAGATCGCTAAAACTATTAAAGCGGGCCTAAACGTTTAAAATAGAGAAAACAGCCTTTTTACCGATATCTTACGTTCTAACGTGACGATTTTAATAAAACTTCATAGACACCATCTGATGCACAATTGAAACAGGCATGCAAAATATCAATTTCATACATGCAGTAGTTTGTTTGTAGCAAAGAGATACAAATTATAAATATTGAAATAGAGATGTATGGTTAGAGGAATAGTAAGAATGCGGGGTGGTTCCCTTACTACTAGCCGCTGCACTACTACCAGACCCATTATCTATTCAACTCATCATGATTCACAATAATCTTTTTTTTCAATATTCAATACATATTTATTACTAGGCATCGCGTGGCTCTATCATTGAAGCGAGCGTATTGCAATGAAATACTGAATATTGAAATTTATTAATCATGATGAATGTCATAGTTGAAGATAACTGGAAGAGGGTAGAGGGTAGTGTAGGGAAGAGTGGGGGTACTCGGTACGAAGCTTTACTTCCTAAACAAACCATACACTATACGACTATAACAATCTTCACCACCCGCGGTAGCTTTTAAACAATTATTATAAATGTATCTCGTCACTACGCAAAGAATTTTGCTTGTATCAAGTTGAAATTTTGCATACCTGTTTCAATTGTGCATTAGATGGTGTATATGAAGTTTTATTAAAATCGTTTCGTTAGAACGTAAGATATCGGTAAAAAGGTTGTTTTCTCTATTATAAACGTTTAGGTCCGCTTTAATAGTTTTAGCGATCTTTATTAAATCATAGCGGTGTCGCTGTTGGTTTTAGTAAAAAATGTTATTTAAAAAAAATGTTCGTCTCATCGAGTAGATGATGATAGAATCTTTTCCCGTCCTGAAATTCCAATTTAATTTTTGTACCTCTCGTTTACGCGAGCGTTGCGCGCGAACTCATGGACGGATCACGCTGTCCAACGAACTTAGCCTGAGTATTAGTAAGAGGAACATGTATACCAAATTTCAACTAAATCGGTTAACTTTTACTCAAGTTATCGTCACACGCGTAAACGTTACTGACAGACAGACAGACAGACAGACAGACAGACAGACAGACAGACAGACAGACAGACACGGAGCATATTTCGTTGAATGTAGGAAGCTCGCTACGCTCGCTTCAACTATACTCTCGCTTCAATGATAGAGCCACGCGATGCCTAGTTCATAGCGGTGTTGCTGGTGGTTTTACTATAAAATGTTATTTGAAAAAAATGTTCGTCTCATCGAATAGATGATAATAGAATCTTTTTCCGTCCTGAAATTCCAATTTAATTTTTGAACCTCGCGATTACGCGAGCGTTGCGCGCGAACACTTGGACGGATCACCCTGTCCAACGAACTTAGCCTGAGTATTAGTAAGAGGAACATGTATACCAAATTTCAACTAAATCGGTCAACTTTTACTCAAGTTATCGTCACACGCGTAAACGTTGCTGACAGACAGACAGACAGACTGACAGACAGAAAGACAAGATGCATAGTTTGTTGAATGTAAGAAGCTCGCTTACGCTCGCTTCAATTATTTCATTTGTCTTATTTGAGTGTTAAATTATTTCAATATGTAGATAGGTTCATTTAAAAGAAAACACATATGAAGTCTTAAAAAAAATGTCAGAAATGGGTCAATGACAAAACAACCAATATGAGTTATAAAAAATCACAGGGAAGTACTTACGTCCAAGTACTTTTTAGGGTTTTGTAGAAGATTAAGCATGCCCGTTATGTAATTATGATTTTATTCTTCGATCTCAAGGGTCCGGGTTCGATCCCCCGGGGGGTCACAATGTTTTTCATTGGTAATAACGACTAGAAAAATTAATTTTTTCATACCATTTCCATCGCTTCACCATAAGGTATAACCATGAATTATTTCGAAATTTTAGGACCACCCTTTATATAGTGGTTGGGGAGGGGGGAAATTTTTGGGGGTATATTTTGACTTATAAAATTAATAAAGAATGAAAAATTTAAAAAAGAAAATATATATTTGAATCCTACTCTTCACCAGCTTTCATATGATACCCAACTCAAAATTTTAAAAAAATAAAAGTTTTGGCGCACTTCCAATTTTCGCGCCCAAAATTGGCAATTTTTTAAAATTTGGGACGAACTCCCGGAATTTTCATCGCCCCACAATAAGGCATTAGCATTAATTATTTCGAAATTTTAGGACCAGCCGAAGTATAGTGGTTGGGGGGGGGGGGGATTTTTTTTGGGTATATTTTGATTTTTTTACCCAATAAGGAATGCAAAATTTAAAAATGTATATATATCTTTGCGTCCTACTCTTCAGCAGCTTTCATTTGATACCCAACTCAAAATTTTAAAAAATAAAATTTTTGGCGCACTTCAAATTTTCGCGCCCACAATTAGCAATTTTTAAAAATTTGGGATGAACACCCGGAATTTTCATCGCCCCACTATAAGGCATTAGCATGAATTATTTCGAAATTTTAGGACCAGCCGAAGTATAGTGGTTGGGGGGGGGGGATTTTTTGGGTATATTTTGATTTTTTTACCCAATAAGGAATGCAAAATTTACAAAAGCTTATATATATTTGCGTCCTACTCTTCAGCAGCTTTCATTTGATACCCCACTCGAAAATTAAAAAAAATATAAATTTTTGAGTTTACAACATTTTTGCGAATTGCGCATGCGCATATTTAATTTTGAACTTCTGTATATTTTTCCTGTGGTTGGGTCAAAAAGTTGCACCCGTATTTCAAATTTCAGCTCTTTAGCTTAAACGGTTCGGGCCCTATGAACCAAAGAGCGACGGACAGACGGACACATCACCCTCGGCATAAGGGTTTTGAGAAGAATCTACAAAACCCTAAAAAGGGAAAATATACATGATATCGGACCAAGGTCTAATTGTACTGTCACTATTCACTAAAGCTAACTATTCCACGTCCGCTACATTAGCTTATAAACTAATAATAAAAATATACTATATATGATTATTTAAAAACATATTTTTTTAATCCGATTATTATATTTGAAATGTTTATAGTTGAAAAATAATTAAAACTGAATTGTGTAATAAGTCATTCAAAATGTATAAGATTATCAGCGCATTTACAATTCATAAATATATTTAGCCGATAAAAAATAAATAAATATCAGATGTAGATAACTGATTTTATAATTATTACATGTACTCGTATATTGGCCAATATTCTAGATTCTTTGGTTGGTGGTATATGTAAAGCTGTAAACCAACTGAGTTTAGCTTTTTAAAGCATTTATGAAAGTTAATTAAAATAATTTATATTTACTTCTTTATTTATTGCTTCTAAGTCTACTAAGGGTAGCGGAAATGAAAAATTGTGTTTACTTTTAGGTGACATATTTTTTTTTCCTCCAAATCCAAAATTGCCACTCACATTTTACATTTTAGACCTTCCTGAACAAATTAAGTTTCGAGTCTGTCTGTCAGTTGGTCTGTGTATCTGAGAATCATATTCAATTGATTTGAATGATATTTTCGGGGACTACGCGGGTTAGACTCTAGTCTAGATGGTCCCCTATGCATTTCATCGCTCGTGAATCAATGGCAGCCTCTGCGTATGCGCAAACGTAAAATCCTTCAAACCTCAATTTCTCACGACCTAATGGTCCGATTTTGCTCAAATTTGGAGGATAGTTGAGGATCCAACGTTAAATGATGAACCATATGAAAACCATCATCATGATCGGACCAGTCGTAGTCAATGCGCTTGCGCAAGTCAAATTCCTCCGAACATCATTTTCTCATAGTCCGACGAACCGATTTTGCTCAAAATCAGTGGGTACTTGGAGATTGTCCCACAAATGAAAGCAAAACACTACACACAATGCGGATTGAATGATATATATCTATATACAATCCAGGGGCGGTTTTAGCATCAAGTTTGGGTGGGGGTCATTACCGGGGGGGGGGGGGGGGGATCTGGGGTTATGGTATACCCCCAGAAGCGCGAGAGGGGGATTTTTTTATTTTTTAATTTCACCATCTTAAAAACATGTTTTTACGGAATTCTAAGCCTAAAATTTCCATTTTACTACGTTTTTATTAGCTTGTTTTCTTGTTTGTTTGTTTGTCCAGTACAAATCTTGTAATCGATTTTTAACTAACTTCCCGAGTAGCTAGACATTTGAAACTTTTAGCATAGCTCACAACAAGATGACAATGCATTATTTCAATACTTTTACGATCTTCATCTTGACGGGTTTCAAATTTATGATTTATGACAGAAAATTTAAAAACGTAGTTAATATAGTTATTTTTATCTTGTAATTATTTATAATCTTACACACAAAATGGAACAATTTTAAGAAATTAAAAAAATTCTAAGACATTTAAGAAATTCAAGAATGAAAAATAGATTACTTACTATTGCCAATTTGAAATTTTATATCAAAATGCTTCATAAAACAAAGAAAATATAAAAATAATTGTTTGGTAAAGGTTTACAGTAATATAAGCACTTACATAAAACTATTTGTTATCTTAGGGGCTTACTAAGAAAAGGTATTAAATATACTACGTTGGGGTTATTTGGCTGTATAAATTATATTCAGTATCGCGTAAGAAAATAATTTATAATTAATAAACACATGATCAAATTTGTTAAATTATGAGAGGGGGGAAATCAGGAAAAGAATTACATGTAGGAAAATTTGAAAATATGCCCTCTCAAAACAGCGTTTTTGCAAGGGCAGGTGCATCTCTGAGGTGAACTTTGATTTTAATACTTTGTCATAAAATAAATTAACTTATGGTGTAATTCGTTGGCAAAAAAGTATGAACACAAGCATTTTTTAAATAATTTTAGTATCAATTTAAAAATAGTAATTGTAAAAAAAATTGTGCACCTAATCATTGTAGATTAAATAGACTTGCCAACGCTTCTTTGTAACAAACCTAACAATTTGAGGGGGGTCATGACCCCTGTGACCCCCCCTCTAAATCCGCCACTGATACAATCATATTATGGATACGAGGATGCTATGAGCCATACCCACTTGGTAGACTTTTTTTTTAAATTTATTTATTTGACTTTAAATATAGTTGAGGTTTTGAAAAAATTTACTGAAGTAAATTTATGATATATTTAATAAAACAAAAACAGAAATTTATTTACTCTTTTAATTAATTTACATATAATAAGTATTTATGTTTGGTTCATTCATTGATGTTGATCTTACTAAAGTCTAGATTAAGTGTTTAAAAAACACTTTTGATATACGAGTATATGTAATTTAACCGATTTATTCTTCATAAAGAGAATTTAAAATAGTCATTTGTTAGTTTGTCTGGTTTTCGTAATTGTATTTATTACTTAGACGCCCGAATAGGGACTATATTGATTAATCTTGATATCACAAATCAATAAATAATAATCTTATTTCTACCAATTTCTATTCTCTTCATGTGTTCATATCGTGATCAATAGTAAAATACGAATCAATAACCAATATTATAAATATATGTTATCGACGACTTGCGTGTTTTTTAAAAGTGTTGCTTTTTATAGTTTTTGAGACTTTAAATCGAATAAATTAAATTGATATTTAATTATTATTAAAGGATTTATCTCATTGCTTATTTTTAAATAGGTCAGAATTAAATATTAAATGATATAGAAAAATTGAATCTTTTCTGGAGATTACCACATTTGCTTGTGAGCTACTCCAAATGTCTCACCTCTCAGGCAATAGAAACCCACTATGTTTGATTAGATAAGCTCTTAAGAACGCAGTTTTGCTGTTTAAGATAAAAACAAATGCATTTTTTTTTCACTTTTAGGTTTGACCTCATAAAATAAAATAAAATTACATTTAAAATTAAGTAAAAATATATATAATAGTTGCTTTTTTTACAACACTATTTTCTTAACTTCAAAATAGGTAATTATTTAAATTAATAAAACGTCGATAGTTCAAATTAAAAGCAATTCTTCCTGATTTTAACAATTAAAAATTATTAAGTCCAAAAAGAGGTTAATACATTTATACTAAAATAATTTACTAAACATAAGAAATAAAATAATCGAAGTTCAGATAATTTTATTGGGATTTTGTAATTTAAATTTTGATATTTTGATAATTTTTTTATAGATGATAAGGATTAGTAATATGGATACTCAAGTATAAAATTTTAATACGAGAATGGCGCCTAAGAATAAACATTAATATTTTAAAGAGATACTCAGGAAACATTATCTTCATTTCTATTTCAGATTTTATTTATTTTTTACTTTACTGAATTTTCATTTTATTTAACAATCAATTTCGAATACCTTTTTATTCTTTTAAACAAAAAATTATTCAGTTTATTGTAAAAGAAACGTAATATATAAATGCTTTTGACCACTTTAGTTCAATTATAAGTGAAATTGATTCTACTGGACATTAATAGAACTTAGTGATTAAAACTCAAAACCAAAAAATAAAAATTAGATAAAATAAAACAAATTAGGACTTAGCATTTTAATTAGGACATTTCATAATCCGATTATACTTTCAAAATAATTATCAGTTAGGTATCAATTATATTATAATGTTACACATTAAAGTCTTTTTAATACAAAAGGGCTTATAATGCGATACATTTTTCTTTTTTATTGTTTTCTTCTAAAAATATATGTTTTATTAATGGATCGTGGTTATATTGTTTTATTATTCTTCAAATACCATAATAAGATACTTTCTTAAATTAATATCTGCTCGTTGACCGTAGATGCATTTTACAAACATCAGATGATATAGTATTTTACTTTAACATTGATTCAGAGAAAGATAAAAAACATGGAATTACATTGATAGTTAACTTGAAATTCCTTGCATTTAAGAGCTATCGATTTAATGTTATTTTTATTGAATTGAAAGCCTTTTCTTCGATATTCTTGAAGCTTTAAAACGATAAAACACATATTGTATAAATATTATTTTTGAAATCTTGAAATTTATTAAAAATATAAGAACAACATACATTATTGACTTGTGTCCAAAGAATTTAATTTTCTATAGGGTGCGGAGATTTCGATATTTTATCAAATTATTGGGGAAAAAGTGTTAAATGTAAATTATGGTATTTAAGTATCCATTACACAGGTACTGAGCAAACAAGCGCAATGCAATTCATATGCTTATTTGTGTTACGTAACTGTGTCAATTTGATTAAGACAAAATAAGAAACGCTTTGAAGGATAGAATATAAAGAATAATCAGTTCAAATCCGCTAATAGTATTAAATAAGTATATATATAAATAATTATGGAACTTCTTTTCTTTGTATGTCAATGTTAAAAACAAACAGTTGCGTTTTAGTTTACTAGGAATTTATAGAAATTACTGATTAAAACTCAAAACTCATAAGACAAAAAATTAAAAATCAATTAGTTTGCTATGAAAACGCAAGTTGCTAAATGTTCCATCAAGTGAAGTTGGTTCTACTAGTAATTTATAGAACTTAGTGATAAAAAAACACATAAAACAAAAAAAATAACAAACAGATCAAGTGTGTAATCAAACCTATGGGTCTGATATTCTTAAAACACATAAAAAAAAACTTCTGATTAAGTATTTTTTGCCAGTGAACCGGGCTATAAACATATAAATACATCGAAAAGAGCATAATTAATTATAGAAATGACGTATTTTGTCCATAAAAAGGAAAATCATTTTTTTTCGAAATTTCCAAAAAGTGATATCTTTACTTTTGGTCAAAGAATGTTCAGGATTTTTTGCACTTTACATAAGCGAGATAGAAGGGGGGGGGGGGGGGGTTGCACTTTTCACACCAACTTCAAACTCGCCTACACTCACCCTATCAAAGCTTATAACCAAAAAATTTATATTTTTGTAATCAGCTCGACGTATCCTTTCATATGATACCCCACACGAGGTCTCCAAAAAAAAATGTAAAAAAGTTCTTTTACCCTAATTTTTTTGAAAAATATTATTTTAAGCCGCTATATTTTTAAAATGTGTGGGTACAAGACACATATATGCCAAATTTCAAATTGACCGGAAGAAAGGTGTAGCCGTGAGAGCAGGCGACAGACGGACGAACAGACAGACACACGCAGGAAAATATAAGGGTCCTTGGTTTTGCCTATACGGACCCTAAAAATCAATTAGTTTGCTATAAAAAACGCAGTTGCTAAATGTTCCATCAAGTGTAGTTGGTTCTACAGGGGATTTATAGAACTTAGTGATTAAATCTGATCACTATACTGTAAAAAATGCAGTAGCTAAATGTTTCCCTCCACTTTAGTTCCGTCGAAGTGAATTTATGAGCAACTAATAAAGACGACACCATTCTGATTAAATATTAGGTAGGTATTACGGTTTTATAAAAAATAATAAATAAATTAAATAAAACTGATTTCTGATTATCTCATTTTATGCAAATACACAAAGCAACTCAATGATATTCTTGTACAAAGCTATTCGAGTTAAGGAAAATACTTAATTAAGCTTTTATTACACAACCGACAGGGCGATTTAAAAAAAAAAGAAGCAAAATAGTTTAAAGTTAAATCTACAAGCATATTGAAAAAAAAACGGGGAAGTAGATGTCGTGAGGTTACTGACTGAAATCCTACCACAGCATTTGTAGGGTTTCGTCGGAAGACACAAAGCCGGTGTGGGCTTCAGATATCCCCTAGTAGACTAACAGATTATAACCGCATACTTATATTATTTACTTATTACTGCGTAACTTAGTTACCTTGAACAAATTCATCGGGAATGGATTATTATCACCCTGACTTAATTATTTAAAAGAGATGTCATTTGAGATAAGTGGTACTATTAAGGATAGCTAGAATCAGTGAAAAGTAAAAATGTCAATTTTGGATTTACCGGTGTTTTAGCAAAATCTAGTTCCTTCTTCAACAGAACGATTCATATAATACGAAAATCATAAAATTCTTGTATTATACCTTGAAATAGGAAATAACTTAATATGAATTCATTGATTTTAACTTTTCCCAGATCCTCGATATTCTCAATCGATACCGTCCAGTGAATCAGACACATGAATTCAGTTATACCATGAAGATTTAAAGAAATGTATTCAGTAGTCTATAAAAGCATTAATAAGTGAGATTGTACAGTGAAAAAGACAGACGACGCTAATATAGCAAAAATTATTTGAAATTAAGTAGCGCAGGAGATGGGCAAACTAAACCTTCTATGTTTGACATTAAGAATTATAGATTGTCGGAAGCCAAAATTATAGATTGTCGGAAGACATTAAATCGACAGCTTAACTGATAAACCCATATACTGCATTTCCCCGTTGTGATGCTAGAGACTACTATCTCTTCTAATCTAGAAGCTTTGAATATTTTGATTTATTCGCCGATTTTTTTTATGTCTAGATCAATACGACACACCGTAACAGGTCAATAAATGATGTGGTGAATCGATCATCAGCCACTTTAAACATCTGAGCACTTGATCTGATGATTAGTGAAAAAACAGTCACATTTCTGGGATTTGGTTTGAGGAACATTTTAGGCACAAGGTTTTAGGCAAGTAAGCTAACTACTAAGGAACGCCGATCTAGTCTGCTTGAAGCTAAAAGTCTTACGAAATGAATATAATGAGTTTTTATTTTTTGTGATAAGACCTTCTTATCACTTGCCTACTTTTAATATTGATTTAACACAATTATCAACATCTGAAGGCTACTGCTCACATATAAAAAAAATCACTTTGTGACTTTTACCTTCAGCCAGACAATTTGTCGAATTCTTTTTTTCCCCAAACTCGACAATTTTACATACACATTCAAATCTTCTGAAATTTCTAAAGCTCTTATAACTAAGAGAGTCGGGTCAAAACAGTTTACTACGATACTGTCCATTATATTTGTAGGAGGAACAAAATGATGATGATTTTAGCAGGAGAAAACATGTTATTGAACCCGTTTTCAGATATAAGATCCAGAGAAAGTAACGATAATGGACTTAAAAGAGAGAAAAACACCTATCGAAGTAAAAAATCCACCGACAAGAGAAAAAAAGAAAATCGATAACTTCACACCCTAAGGGTGAATGTATTAGTACATTATACACCCACTCCCTCCTAATCCGACCTAGATAATTTGGTCTCCGGTGAGACAAAATTTATACTCTGCTTTCAAACTGCATCAAAATAAAACTTCTATAGTGGTGCTTAAAGCTACAATAGTTATGGAGAAAGAGACCTACAAATTATAAGTCTTGTTTTAACGCTAACAAAAAGTAAAATTAGACTTAAAAAATAGCAGGTTGCTTAGAAACATCGACTAAACCGATAACTTATTCTAATATAACTACAACTTAAAATACTATACATCTCATCCGTTAACATAAAGAATAATTATACTAAAACTTAATCTCAGACGATCGATATATCGACTTAAACCGGCACCACCTAGGAAAGAAGGTTGCGAAATAGGTCATCATTGATCAGTTGGGCGTATTCAATTCAAACTTGATCAATGCAACATCTATTTTACTTTTAGAATTCCATGAGCAAATACTCAAGTCTCTCTTCGTCTTAACAGTTGTATCGACTTTAAAAGAATAATAATCAATGATAAGAAAAAGGTGCCATGTACAATTAATAGTAGTGATAACAAGTCGAATTACATACTTTCTTTAATTGAATATTATGTACAAATTATAAAGTAATTTTATAAATATGTTCCATTTTAGTAAAGACTATTGTGGTCAAGCTATTAAATAAGAAATGATAAGAACATAAGACGGATAATAATTATTTGTTTCCTTCTAATTTGTTATACAAATTAAAATGTAGTTGCAAGTAAAATATAAAGGAGTAGAGGTGAATGTTAGGCCCACTCAGATAATAGAGGCTAGGAAGGCTGTTTTAAAAAGTGTTAATTTTTGAATATGAAGAGACTGGTTACTGGTTGGAAGAGTTGTGGAAGTGTAACGGACTGGAGTAGAGTAACCTGCTCCCTGTAGCCCGGACCACACCTCCCAATACGAGGCACGTTACTTCACAATCATTTTACACCTTATTCGCTTTTACACCTATACACACCACAACCTTCTTTCTTAATCCTTTAAATAAAACCCTATATAGTTTTATACATGATTAATTAGATTCAAATCTTTTTAGACAACACAACACCGGTTTGAAGTAAACCAGTCTACACGAGATCAAATGGATTGGTTCCTTATCAGATGTAAAATACCGGTGGATTGTACGATCCTAAGTAAAAGTTTAAACTTAAAAAAAAAGAATGGCTAAAAGATGTTGAATGCATGGAATGTTTGAATGTCTATTGACAACTTGACACGTGAGTGTCGGCTTTTCCAATTTACTTGGTTTCTTCGCTTCTGGCCGTTTAAGTGTTATCGTTAAGCGAGCCTATTTAACAAAAGTCTACACCATTAATACGAAAACAAATAACTTGCAGGCCAAACAATATCATTAAATCGACTGACTTATTTATTTTTTCTATATTTGAATTTATTAAAAATAGAAACGTGTATAAACACTTACGTCTGACATGTTGGCAGTGGTTCGGGCCGGTTACTGGAAAATTTCTATCCCGGAGGGAGGTCAGACGGGGGACATCGGCCAGACGAAGAAATAGAAGGTACAAAGAAGAAAGCGGCGGCTGAGACCGACTTGACAGCCGCTCGGATAACACTAACCCGGAGTACGGGAGAGAGGTGCCCGAGAGAAAAGGAGGGAGATATGACGTCACACTGCGTCATGGGGGAGTAGATGGAGGGGGCGCCCGCTTCGGTTATCTTCGTTGGACTCCGCCCACGCTATTCTATAGATCCGCTCACTCGTACTATCTCACTCCCGAATAGAAACGGCGAGGGGCGACCGGACGAGTAGAGTGGCGACGCCGAGTCAGACGGTCAGACCGTACCCGACACGGCGGGCCCGCTCGACACCTTCTCCGGCCCGGCCAAGGCACGCCGTAGGCGCGTGATTAGTTCCAGGTGAAGATCCAGAAGCGATACTTAGTAGCGTATACAGAAAATATTTTCGGGAAGGGGCCAACTTGAATTTTTTTTTTCTGTATACGGGTTTAGCATACCCTATAATTTATAATGCACCAGCTGGATTCCCGTGCTTTACTATGGAATGTGTTGTATATTTCTTTTAATAAATGGGGTTGGTTAATAAACAAACATTAAAATTCGTATACTAATCAAGATTATCTTGACTTTATACTGTGTTATTATAATTAAATAATTAAACAGAAAACCGGGTGCAACGCTATAATATGACAAACATTTTTGGAACAAACTCCCTCATAACCTAAACAAAGCGCCGCAAAATATGGCATCCTAATAATCAAAATGCAGATTTTATATCGAATAATAGTCATTTTTCTCTTTTGAAACACTTTATTATTAATTTCTAACCACAAATTAAAAAATAAAATTTAATTTCCCATGAGAGAACACCCGACATATTGCCACACTTATAAAAATTACCTAGAGACTGTATAACAATAAAGACTTATGCAAGCCCTATACTATCAATCTGCTTGATCAACACAGTGCGTCAAGCCGCCTTGGGGCGCATCAAGCATACCATCAATCTTTTCATCAACACTCAACACTCATTTGTAGCGGAGTTTTCGACTAGTGAACTGTCCTCCTGGACTGTAGTGAATCAGTATTGTGTAAATACCATGGTCTCGAATCAGGATTTGGGGTTTCTCATCTTGACAGTTGCTGCTCTCAAGTGGAAAAAAACAACTAAGGATATGAAAAAGTTTTATCCGAAAATGTGTGACCGATTTATTTATTTTGCCTTGTTTTCCCATTTTAGTTTAACGAACACTAGTCCGGCCTGAGTCGGCTACCACGGGCAATCTTTCCACAATGTACATTTGCCATAGACGAGAGAAACCACATGGTGCACATAATCCTGGGTCAAAAAAAAAAAAAAAAGCTAATGGAATCCACTTCAGGACCGACTGGGGTCGCTCTAGTATGCGCATCCTAACTCATTTTAATGTATTTACTTTCCATCAGCAAAAATCCGGGCCCAGCCGGCAATTACGCCGATTAGTGTATGCATCCGAATTTAATTCAATGCTTTTATTCCAACGGCACAAATCTGGTCCCAACCAGTAATAGGGCCGATTTAGTGCACGTATCCTAATTAATTTAAATTAATTTATTTCCACTGGAAAAAATCCAGACCCAGCCGTCATTCAGACCGGTCCAGAGTAGGCAGCGCCGGCTTTATGAGCAGTCGAGCCGGGCACAGGCCGACTGTGCCCAAGTAACTCACCAGGTGCCCTCGTAAGTTCTGAATTAACTTCGCTGCTTCTTGATAATGTGGCAACAAAAATGTGACCTTGACATGAATAATTGCCGAGGCCAAGGCTGCAATAATGGTACTAACATGATAGGCAAGAACAAAAAAGTGCAGAAGAGGGTGTAAGACAATTTGAATCCGAGATCATTCTTCTACCGTTGAGGGTGTTATTCCTTAAATTTAGTTGTCAGAGACACGTGTCCCTACCCTATTTGGCATATTGCAGCTATTATTTACTCTTTTTTATTGCACCTGTAAACAAACTGGTCGATTTTGAAGATAAATACTGTGAGTGAAACTAGGTGTGAATGCAGGGTTCAGAGCTTAAATACCCGAAATTACGGCGCTCTGATGATTTCTTCAGAGTCGAAATCGCTTGCTATGCATCTAGCAGATTTTCAGA
Source organism: Gerris lacustris (assembly GCA_951217055.1). Taxonomy (NCBI): domain Eukaryota; kingdom Metazoa; phylum Arthropoda; class Insecta; order Hemiptera; family Gerridae; genus Gerris; species Gerris lacustris. The sequence continues at coordinate 33,882,202 of OX578285.1, read as the reverse complement.
TAATTGTCGCTGTCATCATAGGGGACACTTTAGGCTGGCCCGATTCTCGTCTTTTTAACACCCAGAGGACATCCATCACGTATCCAGTAGGGACAGTATTAGGACATATTCTGAATGTTCAAAATATACATTTTTAAAATAATAAACAAGAGCGACAGTAAAAATTGTTATTAGACAAACCCGCTTGCTAGGTGGAAAACAGAAAGAATGTATTTATTAAATCCATATAACAAGTAACTTATCGTGATATAGAAATACAAAGTAAATAAACTAAATACCCTAACACTCTTGGACATCGTAATGTAATAAGGCCACTTAATTTTTAAATGCATAGGCAAAAAGCTTTAGAAAATATAACTTTATTTAACACAAAACACTTTTCAAATCAATTTCAACTTCGAAAGTACACCAAATTACAAAATTAACAACTCTATATCTTACTTATCTGTAACTATATACAAAAACTAAATAGATATGTTTTAGAATATATTAGGAAGATCTTTGTTTCATTCAGCGAGCCCAATTCCATCGGACACCCTTTCCTGTATATTCATAGGATCCCCTAAATCGGCCTTCTTTTGTAACATTATTACATGGCAATCCCCAAAAGACCCAATAAAAGGCATCCAACATGGGATGGCCATAAGAGAATCTATATTATACAGGCAGCCAGACATGGTCAGCGTAAGGTAGCATATCCACTGGCAAGGTCATGTGTGATGGGTGGAAGATAAAAGAGTTCAGAGGAAAACAGAGGATGACAGACCGGGAGGAGTGAGAATGAGAGGGAGACGTGCTGGACGACTTGAGGAGGCTTGGGGTACTTTATTGGCGAAGGCAAGAGTCCTTGAAGGGCCGGAGCCCTACATTCACAAAACTAAATTCTATAAAAAAGCATAACTGCGAGAAAAATAAAAACCGGAAAAGTTCAATTAACTATCGAGTTTATGGTAAATAAATAGTTTTAGAAAAGAAACCCTTTGATATTCCCTATTAAAAATCAATAGCCTAATTCCTACAGTGAAAATTTAGGAAATTCAATTATTTCACCAAGTTATAAAGTCTCTAACTAAGGTTAAAGGTTTTGTGTTTTTCTTAAGGGTTTACCCACAGGATTTGTTCCCATAGGTGTAAACGAATTCAGTGTTGGGGCTGATGAATATTCTCTCAAGTTATAATTAATAAGACAGACACAAACCAAAGGTTTTTAAGCCTGATTTATCTAGTACATCCTTATTAGGTAAGAGGAAGATAAATAACACTACTTCATTCATAGCCAAACATGAAAATGAAGTACTCTTACCCATTAAGGTTTCACCAGATACATTAGATAAAGTACTACATGGTACTCCTAGCATAACTATACAAGTTATTTATAGTATTAATCAATAGTATTATATTATTATATTATTAGTAGTAACCAAATAAGTCATAGGAGCCAGTTTCTATCATAAATAACTATTGTAGATGTATTGTAATTAGACTCGACTCGTTCAGAGGGTGAAAACGGAATGAATATATTTATCACACAAGTTAACAAGTAACATCTTGACATGAAAATACAAGTACAAGTACAAAATACACAAGTACATAAAACTAAATACACTAACATCCTCTCTTCTTAGAGGGGAAACCTGACCGGGGGTTTTACTACACGCCCACACCGGGTGGTGTAGGGTTGACTACCTCCTTGTTGGCGAGGTGGGGAACCCTTTGGAATCGGCAAGGTTTTCTTTTCTACAAGTTCGTCTTCCGGATGGGTGTAGCCTGGATCGAACACTGAAGAGGAAGTTCTCTCGGTCACAGGGATCAGGACTTCGCGGTTTCTCCTCAGCTAGTGGTATCTGAAAATATCCACTGCGTGCGTCAAGCTTTGAGAAAACCTTTCCCCCTGTCAACTGTGAAAGACAGTCCTCCACTGTGGGCAATATCAATCGTTCCCTTAAAACTGCTTGGTTTAGCCGGGTGTAATCTACTGTTAAGCGTATTTCTTTGTTTGGTTTAGGGACAACTACAATCGGGGCACACCACTCTGTGGGCTCCTCGACCTTAGATATAACCCCTTCTTTTTCGAGTTTGTCTAATTCAAATTTAAGTTTATCTTTTAACAAAATCCCAACGGGTCTCGGTGACATCACCGAGTAGGGCTCGACATCCGCTTTCAGCTTTATTCTGTAGCTACCTTTTAGTCTTCCTAAACCCTCAAACACATGCTCATACCGCATTTCCGGTTTAGCATTAGTGACTGTATTAATCCACTTTAGCACCCCTAACCCAGACAATGCCGGTCGGCCTAGTAAACCTTCCTGTTTACCCTGTATTACATAAATTACTTCAATGAACCTCTTACCTTTCCACTTAAGGTTTGCTTTGAATTTCCCTTTTACTACCAAAGGGCTAGAGCAGGCTCCCCTAAGGGTTTGGTGAGCTTTGGATAGTTTAATTTTCCCAAGCTTTCTAAAAGTAGCTTCATCTATGACCGTGACATCCGCGCCACTGTCAACTTTAAAGGTTATTTCACGGCCACCCAGTTCCACTTTTATTCTCCAAGGTTCCGACTTTCGGACCTCTGAAACATGGATCGTATTCAAGTACCCCTCGGAATCACTATCCGAACCAACAGCCATAGAGTTAACCGCTTTAGTTTTACGGCAAACGTTTTGCCAGTGCCCAACCTTAGCGCACCGCCTACAACGACTGTTTCTAGCAGGACATGGTCTTAATGTATGGGATTTTCCACATTTCCCACACAATTTTTGGGACTGAGATTCAGGTTTTCGAGGTTTAGAATCTGACTGATTCCTACGGTTTTCAGATTTCTTAACCCGCAAAACCCTATCCTCTTTAGTCTCTATTTTGGAGTCTCTTATGACCGACTGTTGTTCGTGGACTTTTTCCGCCTGCCGGACTCGTTCAACCGCTTTTTCTAATGTAAGGTTCGCATCCAGTTGTAGGTTTTCGGAAAGTTGCACATTCCTAATACCAACAACTATGCGATCTCTTATTAGTTCGTCTCGCAGTTGACCGAATTCGCAGAATTTGGCTAATATATGTAACGACCTAATGAAATCATCTACCGGTTCGTCTACACCTTGCGCCCTTTTATTGAATTTAGCCCGTTCGTAAATTATGTTTCTTTTCCCGTTAAAATGAGCATTAAATTTATGAAAAACCGTTTCAAAACAATTTTGTTCCCCTAAGGACAAATTAAATGAACTCAGAATGTCATCAGCTAAATCGCCCATAAGATAAATAAATGTACTGATTTACAATACAGGTAGTAGTTGGAACGCTTGGTGCATAAATCGCGAATGCATCGGTAAGCTCGGAAGCAGCAATAATTAAATTATAATAATTTTAAATAACAACTCGGCTTTTTATTTCTGTTCAAAACTTCAAAACGCCAAAAATAAATTGTTATTATTATATTTAATAGCAATAGAATAACATAAGTATGTAGCTGATGCAATGACATCAGCTGTTGATGGTGAAGAAAATAAAAAATAATAGCAGTAGAACACAGAACTTTATCTTCTATTATTATCATTATTATCCCTCATTTTCTAATATTGTTTCCATTTATTTAATTATATCTTAAACGTTTTTACAGTTAACAATGGTTGAATGGTTATATTTTTGGTCAGCGCAAAAAACAAGTTTACCAAATAATGTTATTGGTAGTAATAATAAATTCATAGATCACATTAAATAATTCAATATCAATTACGAACAACAGAAGGACATTTTTTGAATAAATAAATGTACTGATTTGCATTGACTCAGACTGATCCTTTAGACCAGAGCACTCACGATACCTTTCGAATCTCCTGCTCCATGACGCCCAATCCGCCGAATTAAAAGAGAATTCTTTTGGTGCCACTATAGATGGATGCATCAAGGTTCTGTTCATCAAGTTTGAAACACTGGAATTTTCTACGTCTTTGCTCATCTTCCAATTTTTTTAATTTTTAATTTTTATTTTTTTTACGTCACTTATTAAATTATTATTGTTAATGACAGTTATTTTTACTTTACTTGAGATTAACTTCTTTCTCTCTTCTTCTGCGTAAGTTCTTCACGCTGCCACCATGTATTGTAATTAGACTCGACTCGTTCAGAGGGTGAAAACGGAATGAATATATTTATCACACAAGTTAACAAGTAACATCTTGACATGAAAATACAAGTACAAGTACAAAATACACAAGTACATAAAACTAAATACACTAACAGTAGATTTTTAGGTTTCTGTACGAAGTACGAAAAGAAACCTTATTTAACAGCTCTGTCTATCTGTCAGTCCGTTGGCATGTTTCAATTCATTAACTACTATAGCTAGGAACATGAAATTCGGCACACAGGTGCATCTCGGCATTTGTGACAACTGTACACTTTTTGGAGTTTTCACACTTAATATTTCCAAGATGGCGGGCGACTAAAAAGACGTTTTTAGTCACCATGACATGTTATACATCAATTTAAAGGTCTTGAAGTGTAGAAAAAGAATATGGAAAAATTTAAATTTTACACTTAATATTTTCACGATGACGGGCGACTGCATTGAAATCTCCTATGCTGCCAACAACACGACATGGCTCAAAACTGGATGCTATTTTTTCCAACTTGGACTAACATCAAAGTTACACTTCTATGACAAGTGTTCACGAACCATTGTGGGCTCACATTTAAGTCTAACCTCGCCTGCCTAACCTCGCCGACCTAACTCCTCGCCCTGGTCTTCGGACTGAAAGGAGAGCATAGGCAGGGCCATTGGGGGCTGTTCCCGATGTCCGCTCAACTATGATGATTTGATAATTTTTACAGTTTAATATAGGTGAAAACACCGGCAAAAGAAGTTCATACTGCATAATTCCGGCTTTTATTCGATGCTTATCTTGCTTTACGACACGGAAACAGTCTTTAATCGGCACTTCTTTAGATTGTTACTCCCCTTATAAAAAACAGAGAGGAGTAACAATCTAAAGAAGGTGTACGGAATGTTCTTCGTTAGACTGTTACTCCCCTTATAGAAACAGAAGTGTGATATTCCTTTGTCCCAAAGTACATTGGACTATACATCCCTTTGACTTAATAGTTATTTAGCCAAAGTCATTTATATAATAAAAAAAACATAGGGGAGTAACAATCTAAAGAAGTACCCTTTAATCAAGTTTCATGAAATTACGAAAAGTAATACCCAAGATACGAGACATATAATATGTCACCGATAAGTAACATTAATACGATAAAATTTATTGAAAATGTTAAGTATAAAATGTTGCAATTTTACATAAAGAAAACGATCGTACAGAAACCGGTGATTATAGCCTTACGTGAAGCGTGCCTTATTTGTTTAAATCATATTTTCTCTTTGAGTTTTATATTCACTGTGAGTACGTACAAAATTTCGGTAGAAAGAAATAAATTGTATTTTTAAAGGTACTCTTACATATTCAGTTAGTTTTTTGGGGCCTTCCACCAAAATAGGTTTCTTTGTTTACCCTCTAATTGAAACAGAGTTAGTCACCTAAAATCAAGTGATGTTATTTGGCTTTTATTTCTCAAGAATTTAATTTGCTTTTTTAAAATGTCTATTGTGTATCTTCATGCACTGAAATTGTTCCTTTCAAGTAAAGGTTTATAACTAGATTATAATGTTAAGGGGCTCTTTTTTAAAAGCTCTTGTTAGTTTGTAAGGCTTCTTTTCTCCTCACTTAGTACCTATCTATTATTTACAAACAATACCTTGATCCAAGAAAATACTTCCTTAAAAAAATGCTTTATACTAGAAAAATCAGAGGATTATTATATTTTTTATTGTTATAAAAATCAGAGGAAATAACACAAGTCGAACTGTTACATTTTAAAACTATGTTCCATAAAAAATGCAGGGAAGTACTTTTTAGGGTTTGTAGATCGCATTAAGTACGTTATTATATTAGAAAATAACATTTTTCTTTAATTTTCTAAGAAAAAAAATATTAATGTGTAAACAAATTTAGGCGGAAAGCCCTAAAATAATAAAAAGACGTCATGCACCATGACTTAATGAGCGAATTTTCAAAGAAATCTACGAGGATTATTGGCTTATGATAATGATAATATAGGAAAATTTTGGTTTAGAGTTTGGATGGTAGAAAAAAAAAAAATTTGGTGCACAGGGGTACGGGGTACAAAAGTGAAAATAGTTTTCACCCTTCAAGATGCATGTCGTTGGAAAGCTCTTTAAGAGTACAGTAATTGTTATTATGTACACGTTTGTCATAGTTTTATATAAGAGGGGCGTAAAATGGAAGAAACACGTTTTTATGCTATTTTTGACCCTAAATTGTCAAAATTTGACCCCTAAATGGACTCCAAAAATTCTGGCCAACGAACTCGTCCTCCTTTCTTTTGATACTATTGACATTTTAAAATTTGTTTGGATATTTTACGTGCATCCTAGGGTGAGATATTATCTGGAGTGACACATACATATATGCATTATATATAGGTACATACATAAAAAAAGTGTTAAATTTCAGGAATCGATTAAGAATGGTCTAAAACGGATTTCAATGGAGAAAATTTTCAAAAATTCGCATTATACAAATTTTGAAGCCATTGCAATAGCTTAATTTTCTTCGAAAATTCGCTAATACACAAAAAATTTAAGGGTCCCTGGTTCGATACCCGGGTGGTCAGAATATTTTTTATCGGTAATGGCAACAAGTTAAATTAAATTTTCATCGCCGCAAAGGTATTTCCATGAATTATTTCAACATTTTATAGGACTAGCTGTTATAGGGTGATTGGAGGGAAGGAGGGGGGGGATTTTCCTTGGGTATATTTTAACTCATAAAACCAATAAGGAATGCAGCATTTGTAACCTACTCAATGGCAGCTTTCATTTGATACCCCACTCAAAAATTTTTTAAAAAAATTAAATATTTGAGATAAACACATTTTTGCGAATTGCACATGCACATGCGTATATTATTATTATTATTTTTTTTTTTTTTTTCGAGAAGAATCTACTAAACCCTAAAATAATAAAAGTCCGTGAAAATTAAAAAAATAGACAACAAGCTCCTCAAAAAAAAAAAAAAACTCAATTTGATCAGTCTGTATTATTATATATTTAATAGTTAAAAGTAAGCGAATAATTTAATATTCTAACAATTGTAAAAGATCTCTTTTAATACATATTTAATTTGTAAATTCTAATTAATATATACATAAAAAAAGTTTCAGGTTTAAAAATGTGTCAAACGAGAGACGAAATATTACCTAATAAAGAATAAAAAAGCAAATGTTTTAGCTATTATTATATTCTTAACCCCCTGAAGACACAAAGAAAAAAGAATATATAAACTAAAGGGTACAACTCATTAAAAATGGAAAATCTGACACTTTTTATTATGTAAAAGTTACATACGTTACATTTATTATTATTGAGAATTTTATTAAAATTTACCATAAAAATAACTTCTCCCTGGTGGAGAATCGATCTCAGCACCGTCGGCGTTTATAACTATTTTCTCAGGAACTAGATTTTCCCCGGGAAAACGACTTTATATGGTTAGATTCGTATTTAAATGGTCAAAATTTCATTTGAGAAGTTCTTGATAAAAAAACATCTGAATTGTTTTTGAGAAACTATTTCTTTTCCACGTTGTTGGAAGTTGTGCCCTAAAGTTTGTGCCTCTAAACCTTGCTCAAGAAATTTCATCGAAATCGCCTCAGGGAACCTAAAAAAATGTAAATCCGTTAAAATTGTATTTAACGCTATCACAATACTTTCTCTTATGTATATACTACGTTTTTGAGAAAGTTAAAAGCCGTAATTTTTTTGTATCATAATTTCCAAAAAAAAAATTAAAACCTAAAGATTTGTTCTGCGGTCCGAGTATGAAGTATTTGGTTTCTTCGTTTTCTTTAAAAACAAAAACCATTATTAGTTATATATTTGCAAACGAATATTTGCAGGTCAATTAACTGCACGTGTCTCTTCACGCTCTTTGAAAAATCACTGATCTAGAAGAATTATAACGTTGTGAATATTGCTCTGCATTAAGTATTTAACAGACAGCTACAAGTAATATAGTGAAAAACATGTACATGAAACGCAGTTAGGAATATAATTAGACACTAGAAAACACAGAAATCAATTCATATAACATTTGTCGGGGTCCCCATAAATATGAAATAAACAATTCGGAGGGATTCTAAACCAATAGAAGCATATAAGTTCTGAGAGTTCTCAAACACATATTTGTTTAAAATATTTTGCACTGGGTTTGTGTCACATAATTTATCCTCACCTTAGAATCAGGTTAGGTTTGATACAAAACACTCGAAACAAAAAAAAATGCTCGAAAAATAATGCTTATAAAAATAGTTCATGCTTAAACTGCGTATAATGTCTGAGCCTAGAAAGAAATTTAAATTTGTTAATTCTGTTTAATTAGTGCGATCATAAGAAAAAACTTAGTAAAAAAAAAATAATACACGCCAAATGAACGTATCGCAATAAAATTTTGAGTATTAGAAAACAATCTCACGTCAAAGAAATGCAACAGAATTAATGAAATGTTTTTCACGATTTTTTAAAAAAAATGTTTGCTGACACAGCAAAATGGGTTAATGACGTCACAATCAAGTCCCTGTCTGCACAACTAGATGTAAAATAAACTGCTTTTTTTACTGTCTCAAACTCTCTAAAATGTGGGAGTTATGCGTGACAAATACAGATACACTCTATACAGACATCCAGCGAAAGACCACCCGAATGATCTTATAAACACCTAAAACGGTTAATTCCGTTGAAATCTCGGTTTTAAATTTTTTGGATGAAAACGATGCTTGTTCTATATACCTTCTGAGAAGCTAAAGAAAAGTAAAAATTTACTTTTACGATTAAAATATTTGACTGTTGGCTTTTAAGTTTAAAATAGACTGAAGACTATAATATTATCAATTTAATCTATTATTGATAGTTGATTTTTATTACTTCCTTATATACGTAGTATATATTAATATATTATAGAAAGTATTGTCATGGTGCAAGAATTTGGTTTTACGATTTTAATGGATTCACACGTGTTGAGATCCCCTGATTCCAAAAAAGGAGTTTTTAAAAAATGCCTGTTGGTAGTCTGTCGCCTACCGTCTGTGTAGACACGTAGAAGTTGAACTACTGGGGCACTACCGTCTGTGGAGACACGTAGAAGTTGAACTACTGGGGCACTACCGTCTGTGGAGACACGTAGAGCTTGAACAACTGGAACACTACCGTCTGTGGAGACACGTAGAGCTTGAACTACTGGGGCATTTCGACAAAATTTGGCTTAAAGGTTCAGAAAAATCATAATCCAAGGAAAAAACGAGAAATGAATTTTAGGGGCAAGTTTTTGGGGGAGCTACCCCCAAAAACTTCGAGAAACCTTATTTCTCAAAAATGTTTTCGACCATTTTGATTAAAGAATTCTAAAATGTAGTCCGATTCCATTTAAATACGAATCTAAACATTTAAGTCGTTTTTCCGGGAAAAATATAGTTTCTACAAAAATAACTATAACGCAATGGGTGAAAGGACGGGTTCGATTCCCTGCCAGGGAGATGTTATTTTTATGATACATTTTGATAAATAAATAATAACTACAAAAAACTAAATAAATGAACCAAGTACCTTTCATTTGATACCCCATCAAAATTAAAAAAAAAAAAAATTCGCGTGACATGAATTATCCACCATACCACCACCGCCATATTATATCCGCCATTTAGAATTTGAACACCTGACAATTTTGGCTTCGCTATATTTTTCCTGTGTGCGTGTGCACGTCAAAACTATCTTTAATGCTGGAAAGTTTCATGTATCTCTTGTGATTCAAAAGTTATTGGAACCGTACAGAGTGATAGATAGACAGACAGACACAGGCACGAAAGTATAAGGGTTTCTTTTTTTAGTTTTACTACGAAACCCTAAAAAGATGATATTAATACAGGCTGAATTATTATAATTTGTATTAAACGGAGAGGAAAAATAAATGCAAAAAATGAGATATTGAGACGAAAAGGGATTTTGCGCACAAGTTGGTGGGAAGAATATTGATGTTGGAAGGGCTGGGGCACACATAGGACCGACTGGAGAGTGGGAGGGGGGTTCCTGTTCCTATTCAACTGCACTTCTACTCTACCTCTAACTGAACAACCCTTTTAGTACACTTGTCCCATAATCATCATCATCAACAATATCTCTGTAATATACCGAACAATGTTAGTAATATAAAACTGTGTGAAACTGAAAGCGACAGTCATCACACAAATTAAGTATTTTATCGATAAAATTCCCTCCAAAAATATTGCTGGCTATCACGATCACGGAATATTGAAAAAAGTTACGATTATAGAAGTTTTATTATTTATTATTATTATTTCTAATTCTATTTTTAATTAATTAACTTGAATAATAAATTCTGCAATACCTAGTTATAGTTTTTTTAAATGTAACAACTCATAAGATAATAATCTGAAAAGTAAAGCAATTAAGTAATATTTAAAATAATAATAAGTTAATCTACAGAATGGGCCAAAATAACGGTACTTTTTTTAAACACTTATAGCTCAGGTTATGTAATAGATAGAGATATGGGGTTTGCTGGGTCTGAAAACTACATTCTTCTACTTTAAATGTCATATCTATAACTTAAAAAACTATGGATGAAAGCAATGCAATGACGTTTTGAAATAGGGTCTTAAAAAAAGTCTGGTGCCCCGTCCCATCGCTCCTTGCAAATAATCCAATACTTGCAAGAGAATTGCCCAGACTTCAGGCAACATTGTGCTTAACACATCTTCAATGTTTGTTATAACACTGAGGGACTCCTCTCCCTTACCTACAAGAACCCCCCCCCCCTCCCTTATGGTAATTTATTCTCTCAAAACTATAATACCAGATAGCGATTACTACCCGGACAACGACTTTTTTAATGACCCTATTTCAAACCGTCATTGAATGTCATTGAATAACCCAATAGTTTTTTTTAAGTTATAGATATGAACTTTAAAGTAGAAGAATGTAGTTTTCAGACCCCGCAAAACCCATAATCTCTATCTATTACAGAAGCTGAGCTATAAGTGTTAAAAAGTGCGTTTTTTTTACCCACCCTGTATATTGAATTATACTTTAAAAGTAAATATTAACTTTAATGTAGAATAAGTCTGCAGAAATTAAATGTCAATCGGAAGGCTTATTGAATTATGTCAAATATGAATAAATCTTTAAAATTTTTAATTTCACTCGATCTTGCTTGTACATCAAGATCGATGTAGTAAAAGATGAATTATTATCAATAATCAACATTTGAAAGATATTATTATCAACCATCAATATTATTTGAGATATTATTATCAACAATCAATATTTGACATATTATTATCAACAATCAACATTTAAAAGATATTATTATCAACAATCAATATTATTTGAGATATTATTATCAACAATCAATATTTGACATATTATTATCAAAAATCAACATTTGAAAGATATTATTATCAACAATCAATATTATTTGAGATATTATTATCAACAATCAATATTTGACATATTATTATCAACAATCAAAATTTAAAAGATATTATTATCAACAATCAACATGTTTAAGATATTACTTAAAGACGATGGTATAAATAAAAAAATCACAATAATTACAGGAATCAAGGAAGAATCAATAGAATATCTTCGATGCTATAATTAGTGAGGAGTATGTATGAACTTAACTAAGAAATAAATAAATTATTTATTTATAGACGTTGAATAACAATATATATACTTGATAAGTTTAATTTGTTTTCTTGTATTCAAGGTTCTACTACAAAGCTGATAAATAATTAACACTTGATTCTATACCTCTAGTTAACCAGAAGTTACAAGCTTTGAAATAAAAAATTAAATAGTCACAATTTTGGTCCTCCATAACTACCTTATTCTTATACTTAGCGTATGTGTTAGACAAGCTTAAAAACTACCCTATTACAATATCTTTAATTTGATATTCTTAACATAAGTATTAAGACCGTAGTGTTAAAAATAAGTACAAAAGTCGCTTAAAAGTAAGTGCAAAAGTCATTGCAACATCGCGAATGTTTGAGGTCAATTTGTTTATAGAAAAACGAGTTTTTCCAACTTTTTTTATTTTAGCAATATTAGCCATTGAAATCAGTTATTTTAAGCTTGTAACTCCTGGTTAAATAGAGCTAAAGGATCAAGTGAATTAATTAGTCATTTAAAAGGGAATATTATGCTGTTTAAAATAGTGCTTAGTTTATTGCTCTGTCTTAAATGGAATAAGTATATGTACATATAAGGAGCGATGTGGCTTCCGAACGAATAAAAATCAAGGTTATCGAGGTTACCCTATCTTAATATTAATTTTTTTTCACTAAATATGATATTTATATATATATATATATATATATATATATATATATATATATATATATATATATATATATATATATATATATATATATATATATATATATATATATATATATATATATATATATATATATACACACACACACACACACACACACACACACACACACATATACACACACACACACACACACACATCCATCAATATTCTTGTAACTGTGATAATTTTGCGTGTAACTATGTTTGTAATTAAGTTCCTATATTCATTTTAGTTTTGTCTTCTCTTGTTATTTGTTACTAACTTGTTTTTAATACGCTTGCAGTAACTTCCAATTGCTGTAAGTTTTATTATCTATCTTACCATCATTGTTGTTATCGGTGTCTATTTTCTTATTTAAGCCAATTGTTAAATGTAATTTTGACCTTTAACCGCTTGTAGTACTAATTGTGGAGCATGCTGTAATTTAGTATACAAAAAAAAAAAACACACACACATCACATATAAACACATACACACACACATATATATATATATTTATATATACAACATATATAAATATTGTAATTGTACACTGTGAGTGTAGAAGTGTAGAACAAAAAAGGGTTAATTTTGAAATTGGGGAAGCTGGTCAAAACATGGGGTGAGAATATTGATCACTTAAGCTTGAGCTAGCTCGAACTAAAGGGCTGAAAATAACAAAGGGTGGCAAAACATAGGTCCGTAGTAGTGGTCCTACTTGACTAAGCTGGTATTAAGCTTTTTAAAGATAATTATTAGTTGTATATATAACGAGTTTTATTTTTAAAGTATTTCAATGCTAGGCAAAAATCCCGAATTTTACTGTTTTAGGCCATTACTAAATGCCGCCCTTCGTGCTTTTGCTCTTTCATCATATTGACGTCTTATGGAAAGGAGAAGGTAGGAGAGGGGGGGGGGGGGGGAAGGGAACTAAGGGAGAGAGATTCTCCCAACCAACCAAAATATCCTCGTAGCCCTTTCAATCCTTAATAGGGTCTATCGGAAAATGGAGCCCTCTGAATAATACCTTACCTCAACTTTAATTTAACTTAATGCTCTCGATCGTTATATCCTGCATATTTAAATCGTAACGCCAGAAAAAAATTATTCAAGTTAAAATATTATCCACACATAAAAGCTATTCTTCTAATATTAATATTACTTCTTTTCTAATATTATCATATTTGTTGGTATACATGGCAACCATGTCATACCCTGACATTATTTATTGTTGATTTATTTTATAAACTAATTTAATTGTCATTCCCAATAAAGACGTATTACAAGCAATAGCGTTGAAACTCAATAGGTTATGGGAACCCAGTAAATAGAAAAAAAATGATGAATGCTGCTGAATCGTCCATGGTTTCAATTCCGCAATTCGATGGAAACGAATATGATAGCTGGAAGTTCAGACTTAAAGTCTACTTGGATGAAAAAGAACTTGCTGAATTCCTAGTCAAAGATAAGGATGAACTACTTTTGGTCGCCTGCAACTCATCGAAATTGGATAGTAAAGCCGTAGATGAACTGCAGAAAAAGCTTCTGAAAGACGAAAAAAAATGTAAGTCAATAATAATTCAACGTATTGCTAATTCTCATTTAGAATATGTAAAAGATAAAAACACGCCAAAACAAATTGTTTTGACACTTGATTCAATATTTCAAAGAAAAAGTGTAGCCAGTCGTATGTACTTAAGAAAACAGTTGCTTCAGTTAAAATTTGACGAACAAACCGACGATATTCAAGAATACTTTCTTGAGTTCGATAAAATAGTGCGTCAGCTCAGGTCAATGGGTGCAAATGTAGAAGAAGAAGATGTAATCTGTTATTTATTACTTTCATTACCTAAATCTTTTGAAGCTGTCGTAGCTTCCATTGAAACTGTTGAAATAACTATACTGTCACTAGACTTTATTAAGGCCAGATTACTTGACGAGTGTAATAAGAGAAAGCATAATAACAGTTTGAATAATACCGATAATAATACTGTGTTTTCAGGTAAAAGATACACTGAAAAGTCCCATAAGTGTAGGGACTGTTCAAAACAAAATCACAGAGAACAGGACTGTTGGTTAAAAAATGGTAATTTTAAGTCAGGTCAATATAAATCAAACAGACGAGCAAAAGCACATACGATAAGCCGGAGTGAATCAGAGTCGGACGATTCACTGGGCGAGGGCGATGCATTATTACTTCCTAAAAATACTAAGTGCATGTCAGCGGATGACGATAAAGAAATCATTTTCTATGTTGACAGTGGGTGCACAGACCACATGATCAATAGTGAAAAATATATGTGTAATATAAAAGTTTTAAAAGAACCTATATTAATATCGGTGGCTAAGAATAATGAATACTTAAAAGCTACTAAAATAGGAGATATAAAAATCAAAGCTCCCGTAGGTAAAAATATGTATAATAAAGGGACAATTTATAATGTATTGTATGCACCAAAAATCAAATATAATTTATTTTCAGTTAGAAGGTTAGAAGATCAGAATAAAGTAGTAGTGTTCAAAGATGAAGGAGTAAACATTTATAACGCTGAAGGAAATATAGCAGCCCGAGGGAAAAGAGAGGACAAGTTATATGTGCTTCGCTTTAAACCTCGTGCTAACACCTCAGCTAAAAGCACTGTCACTAACATAGACAATAATAAGACTATAGAGCAGTGGCTCCTCCGCTATGGTCACCTAAACTATAAATACTTGGAAAAATTATCCAAAGGTGACTTGGTGAAGGGAATGCCACAACTAAGTGTAGGAAATTTTAGGCCCAAAGTGTGTGAAGGTTGCATGAAAGGGAAACAAAGTAAACTGCCTTACAACAAGGTCTCAAAGACCACTTCAATTAATACATTCTGATGTTTGGGGAAAAGTCAGACCAGAGACCTATGATGGAAAAAAATACTTTGTCTCTTTCATAGACGACTACACTCACTTTACAAAAGTGTATTTATTGGCCCACTAAAGTGAAGTATTTAATTTCTTTAAGGAATATTGTGCATCGGCTTCTAATAAATTTAATCAAAAAGTCGAAAAACTGAGGTGTGATAATGCAAAAGAATATACAAGTAATGAATTCGACAATTACTGCAAAGAGAGTGGTATAACAATAGAATATACATGCCCCTATTCAAGCACACAAAACAGTGTTGCTGAGAGATTTAATAGGACAATATTAGAAAAGGCTAGATCCATGTTACATGGAAGTGAAACTCCCGTGTATGTGTGGGGTGAATCAGTCCTAGCTGCAACTTATATTCTAAATAGAAGTCCTACAACAGCCTTAAAAGATAAAGTCCCGGCTGAACTTTGGTATGATAAAAAGCCAAATGTCAGTAGATTAAGAGTATTTGGTTGCAAAGCATTTGTACACGTAACGAGGGAACTAAGATCAAAACTAGAACCAAAAAGTATAAAAACAATTTTGGTAGGATATACAACCACTGGTTATAAACTGTGGAGTCCTGAGAAGAAGAAAATAATTAGATCGAGAGATGTAATATTTGATGAATCTAGTGTTGTAAATAAAAATAAAATAGTGTACGATAGTATGAGTGAGAATGAGGCTAATGAGCATGCGCAAAATGAAGTAGAAAATGTAAAGTGTGAAAGCAGTGAAAAAGGAGGCACTGATAATAAAAGTGATATAGATAAGAGTGAAAAAGAAGAAGATAAAAATAAAGAAAATGAAATTGATAAAGATAAAGATCAGGAATTAAGAAGGAGTAAAAGAGAACGTAAACAGCCAGACTGGTATCAAAGTAGTTTTACTAGTTGCTCAGTGTATGCCTTATCCGCTGAAAGTTATGTAGAAGACCTTCCAAAATCTTTGGCAGACATAGATAATAGGGTTGACAAAGATATGTGGCAAAAAGCGGTAAAATCGTTAGAGGAAAATAATACCTGGTTTTTAACTGACCTTCCTTCTGGTAGGAAAGCTATTGATTCAAAGTGGGTATTAAGAGTAAAACATGATGCTGATGGCAATGTCACTAAGTACAAAGCTAGATTAGTTGCAAGAGGTTTCTCTCAAAAAGAAGGGTTCGACTACCACGAAACTTATTCGCCCGTAGTTAAGTTAGAGACAGTAAGAATACTTCTAGCTTACGTCAGTAGGTTTGATCTCGAAATTCATCAAATGGATTTTCAAACTGCCTTCCTTAATGGAGTACTTGAGGAAACAGTTTATATGAAAATTCCAGAAGGTTTAAAAATTGGCATGAGTGAGAAGGGGAAAGTATGCAAGTTAGTTAGATCGTTATACGGGTTAAAACAGGCTCCACGAGCTTGGAACATCAGATTTAATAATTTTGTTGTTGATGTTTTAAAGTTTAAAAGAACAGAGTGTGATTATTGTTTATATTTAAAAATTTCGGTCAATCAATATTTATAATTTTAGTTTTTGTTGATGACTTATTGTTAATTTGCAAGAGAGTAGATCTTATTAATAAAATAAAACAGGATTTTGCCAAAGAATTTAAAATGGCTGACATGGGTCAAGTGACAAGTTTTCTAGGTTTTAAAATTGACATACAAAAAAAATTTAGGTACAATACAAGTTGCTGGAAAGATTTGGCATGTCTGAATGCAATTCGAAAAACATACCAGTTGAAGAAAAACTTGGAAATTATTTATCACAAGAACAACAAGATAGCATAGATGCGAATGACAAGCCTTATCGTGAATTAGTAGGATGTATCATGTACTTAATGCTGACATCAAGACCGGACTTAAGTTTCACAATAAATTTATTCAGCAGATTTCAGTCAAATCCTAAAGAAGTTCACTGGAAGCACCTGAAGCATCTACTTAAATATATAAAAGCAACATCGGAAGCAGAACTAGTTTTCAAGAAAAATGAAGCTGCACCACCGCTTGAATGCTATGTTGACTCAGATTGGGCAGGCGATCATGCCGATAGAAAATCTACATCAGGCTACCTATGCAAAGTTTTCGGTTGCACTGTTAGCTGGTCCACAAGAAAACAAACAACTGTGGCACTTTCAAGCACGGAAGCGGAGTATGTGGCGTTAGCATCAGGTATATGTGAGAGCTTGTGGATTCAAAAGGTACTGACTGATTTAAACATCAAAAATGTATTACCTTCAACTGTCTATGAAGACAATGCGGCAACAATTGCTATAGCAAACAATCCTAAAGAGCATCGTCGCATGAAACACTTAGACGTTAAGTATAATTTCATAAGGGAATCTGTACAAGATGGAAAAATTCAAATAAAGCATTTATCTACAGCTGACCAACCAGCCGATACCCTTACGAAGGCGCTGACCCCGGTCAAGTTCTTGAAGCATCGTGAAACACTTGGTGTACATGGTTGAGAAGGGGTGTTGGTATACATGGCAACCATGTCATACCCTGACATTATTTATTGTTGATTTATTTTATAAACTAATTTAATTGTCATTCCCAATAAAGACGTATTACAAGCAATAGCGTTGAAACTCAATAATATTAATATTATTTCTAATTCTTAATATTATCATCAAGGCTTCTTCTAATATTATTTATATAATCGAGTAATGTCCCGACGAAGACGCACCTCGAAAAAATGTTGCTGAGCTAAGGCAACCACATTTATTCCAATAAAAAAATAAATGTTTGTCTTGATTTGTTGGTCTTTAAATAGATATAATAACTTATCTAAATAGATATCTAAATTAATTTACTTAATTTTACTT
Source organism: Gerris lacustris (assembly GCA_951217055.1). Classification (NCBI taxonomy): domain Eukaryota; kingdom Metazoa; phylum Arthropoda; class Insecta; order Hemiptera; family Gerridae; genus Gerris; species Gerris lacustris. The sequence continues at coordinate 33,864,048 of OX578285.1, read as the reverse complement.
TATTTTCTTAATATAATATATGGCTTAACGGCTCGTATTTAAATTAACTGGCTAATGAATCGTTAAAGTAAGAATGAAAATGTAATTTAAAGGGCTTAAAGCCGTGACAATTTGGCTTTTATCCAATAGAGGGGACCAAAGGTCTTCTAATACAACTATTAACTTGTTAAAATGCTCTTTTTTTTAAAAAATATTATTAATTCTTCTTATAGAGTCAATAGTAGTGTTGCTATACATATATACATTCTACTATTCATATAAGAAAGACAGATCAAACGTGCATTCTCTAAAGACCCCCTACACGGTCAAAATGTTTGCGCAAACATTTTGACCGTGTATGAGGCTGTTTGATGTTTGAGCAAACTCATGATGTTTGACTTGTATGGCCTAAATTTGCCCGACATCAGGTTTGATCAAAATGTTTTATCGTGTATGGGGGCCTTAAAACATGACGAATGTTAGTTGAAATAAAATTTCCGCTTGATGTAGCTTAGACTGTCTCTTGTCTTGACATCAAAGTCTACAACTTCAAAGTCAAAGGTTGGACATGTCGTGCTACCAAATTCTGATGATCTCAAACACGAATTTAGACTCCCCCTATCAATTATAAACAGGGACAAAGCACAAGGTAATATGAAATATGATCTTCATAAAGGGAAAGGGCTAGTAAAGATAGTGGAGTGGATGGAAACACAAACGTTAGTTAAAATGGAAAGTAAAAAAAAAATCAATCACGTAACAAAGCCCGTTAAAATTTTAAACGTTTAAAATAGTCTAGCTTGGCTTCTCATATTATTAAATAATGTCAAATTTATTTTCGGTGAATGTCATTTTACTACATGCCTAGTCGCACATAATCACAGTTATTACTACCTTGAATTAGTCTTCGATTTTTTCGATTTTAGATTATGAACTATTCATTCGAATTTTGTCAAGACATGAGTGTTTAATGATACAACTAGATGAGCAGATTAGATTTATAATCCAACAGCCAGGTTGCCATTCTCTGGACACATTAATTAGTTGATATACGTATTATTCCTGTATACCTGAACTTTTCTGCGGTATACGTTGTATCGTAGTTATCATTCATAAAAGAAAGCTATTTTCCTAATGCCAAGGCTCTAGTGCAGAGCAATTGTTCCCGGAATATAGTCATGTTAAATTCTGCATATAAATGGCCGCCATCTTGGATCAAGAGTGTGAATCGTAACTTTATAAAGCCTATGAGATTTCGGAATTCATTATAAAGCTACTGTCAACATTTTGAGGATCGGTTAAGTGGTTATTAGACAACCAATTCCTCTATATAAGAGAGAGATTTCTATAAATCAAGAGATGTGTACAGCTTCCTACATTCAATGAAATATGCTCTGTGTCTGTTTGTGTGTCTGAAACGTACGACGATAACTTGAGTAAAAGTTGACCGATTTTGATGAAATTTAGTACACATGTTCATTTTACCAATGCTCAGGACGAGTTCGTTGGACAACGTTATCTGCCCAAGCGTTCGCACGCAACGCACTCGTAAACGTGCGCTTCAAAATTAAAATTTTAGGACAGGAAAAAATTCAAACTTTATTTATTCGACGAGACAAACATTTTTTAGTAAAACTAACAGCGACATCGCATATACATTGTCTAAGAGTCTAAAGTACAATTGAAAGAGGCATGTAAAATTTCAACTTAGTACAAGCAGAGTTTTGCGTAGTGAAGTGATACATTTATAATAATAGTATAGAAGCTACTGCGGGTGGTTGAGATTCTAGGAGTGAAAGTTTATCTGGGAAGTTAAGCTTTGTACCAAGTACCCCCACTCTACACTCTACCCTCTTCCACTTATCTTCAACAAGACATTCATCATGATTAATAATTCCTTAATATAAATATTCAGTATTTTATTGCAATACGCTCGCTTCAATGATAAAGCCACGCGATGCCTAGTTTATAAAAAAAAAAACTTATAATGTTTAAAATATGTAGCAGCTTAGGATGTACTTTCCTACAAGGGTAGAAACATTCTATAAATTTCTAGTAAGGTTGAAGGGGGTGAGAAAGGGCGCTGCCCGACCTAAATAGCAGCTCACCTTTCGACCGGTCTCAGCCATCCCTCCTCTCCCACTGTCAACGATTTTGTCCAAACCCTGTTTTGAACCTAAACATTTTTCACCAAACACCAGCTGGATCCCTGTGCTTCACTGCGAAGTGTTTTATGTTTAATGTAATTTTTAATGAAATTTGTTATTTTACAAATAACAATATCATGTCATACAGTTTTACAAACAGAGAATATCATGTCATACAGTTTTACAAAGAGAGAATATCATGTCATACAGTTTCCTAAATCTCTTACCCTAAATTCTATTCCCTCTCCTCTTGGATAGAATAATTTAAATTAATCCGCTATCTTGAATCAAAAAAGCCGATTGTAAAATCCTTCAAAAAGAGTTTTTATAAAAGTTTTTATAAAATCTCATAAAAGGAAACTAACTTCCAAATTTCAAAGTTCTATCAAATTGGTTTCGGAGATGTCTCGTTTAATTTTGTACATAGACGGCCGTCATCTTGAATCAAGATGGTTGATTGTAGCAATATTGCTTAGCGAGCATCTAGGTAGTAAGAGAAACCTACCTACAAAATTGCATGGTCACAGGTCTAGTGGTTCTTAAGAAATTGTGACATGTCAGTGTCAGTGAGTAAGTGAAAGGTATTTGGATTTTATATACTATATAGAAATAATTATACACCCTATTACCATAAAAATTATTTAAAAAGGTATTGACAAAACGACAAGACAATATTAATTAATACAAGGTATCACTAAATATATCATGCTCATGTTTTCCATGTAATATAATACATATTATACAAAAAGAAAATATTTTATAGGAGGATACACTATGAATCATAATCGTAAAAACAATAATTATCTTTATCCTATATACTGAAAATTGATTTAAATCTTTCAATAATTCAAGACTAACTCTCTAGTATCTCGATAGAATACGAAATCTGTTCATATAGATATAGTTGTAGTTAATTTTAACCATTACAAATTAAACGAGTAGTTATAAGTAAGTGCTAGTTATTAGTGTACGTCATATTTATAATGATGTATAAATAAGAACGCATTACTCTTGATAGCATTATATAGCATTATTCGTATTGCAACATAGAAAGACAAAGCTCTGGGCTTAACAAGTACAAATATGCCAACATATTTATTTATTTTAATTGTCTGCTCTCCTCAGCCAAACAGGCCACAATTAAGAGACATACAACAAATTACTTTGAATATTGTTAACATGCCAATAATATAAATATAAAAATAATACTAGTAATTATTATAATAGTAAAAAAATGTAAGGAGGACGGAACGACGAGGAAAAGGATTGAGGGGAATTCTTTTTATAAATGCTTATAAAATTTTATATTTAAATAAAGATTCATATATTTTGTTTATTCTTTTATCCCCTAACTTATAATTTAATTCCTGAACCTCAAACCAGCACCTTATTAGAGGCTTTAGCCAACCTGTTCCGGTTAACATTTCGGACCGGATTATCATTTTATTTCATTTGTTTTATTTTAACTAAGATTTTGGTTCAGGGTAATATTACCTGTCTGAGGTGTAGTTTAATTTTTTTTTCGTTTGTAAGATTTAGGTTAAAGGTTATATTATATTAACTTTCCCAACTCCATAATATTTCTTAAATTAGTTTATTTTGAATAGTCTTCAGGTTCTTTTATCAGTGCCAAGTGCCAACTCATTTCTTTAATCAGTCGGATTCCTATTGGCAACATTACTGTGTTTGTCTAAATTCTGAGCCTGGTTCTTTCACGCGCTTTATATTTTGTAATATATTAGTTTATTTACAACAATCTCACAATGGAACAAAATCATGATTTTCCTTCATACTGTTCTTATCATGAAATCACCTTTACAATTAATTACTTCTGATTCTGAATCTTCATCATGCTCTATTTCTGTTTTGTCACATCTTAAACAAAGTTCTTTCAGTGTTATAGAAAAGTTCTTCTTCTATCACTGTCCCGCAACCAAAATTATTATCTGTTTCTAAAAATGTACTTGTTGCGGGCTTAGCATAAAGCGCAAGTTGTTTATTTATTTTAATATTTGTTTGACGTTGTCTTAAGACATATTCATTTATACTTTAAATTCTGTTAATTTCTTTTTACCAGATTATTTCAGAGTATATTGGATTCGTTTCGTCTGCATTGGAAATATTATTTTCTTCTACTATTCGCGCTGGCTAGATTCTGCCAGCGACAGTAAAAATAAATACCTTGAATTTCGTAAGTCGGTCGGTTCCGTCCGCGTTTGTGTAGTAAGGTCGGTTTCTTCCACGTCGGAAACATTTATAGGTGAAACATTTTCGCACTAGTGTGAAAATATAGAAGAATTCTTCACCTTATCACACTATTAGTGGGTTTGTTTACATTTAACAAAACTAATTTGCTCTTTGTTTAATTAAAGTAACTGTTTTTTTTCTGTATTTATTATTGAAATCAACAATCGTAGATAAAGTACGATACGCAACTCGTGCGAAAACTGCATTTTGCTTTGCTCGTGTGGTTTTACTCCCCTCGCTCGGGTGTAAACCCACACTCGCACGCAAAATGCTACTTTCCACACTAGACGCGTAATGTACTATATCTATATTAGCTAGCGCTCATAGTACCCTTTAATTAGACATACATACATACATTACTGAATGGTACATACATACACTGACATGAACATCATACATTGACTGAAAGGTTTTTAGGGATCTCCCCCTCCAAGAAAATTGTCTGGATCCAGAAAACAATTTTTTTTATCAACATAGATTGCGGAACTGTAACCATGTTTACTCCATATTATAGATCCTGATTTATTTAATTTTAGTCCAACAGTACGAGCCAATTCTACAATCTTGATTTTGGAAGGATTAGCCTTCTTGCTTCGCCTTTCAGATGCCTTTCAGATTTGGAATGGAGTTAATATATGAACTCACTTTTACGTGTTAAAAGATAATAATGTTAAATCCATGTAACTGTAAATAGATAAACTTATCACTGTCAATATATTACTGAGTCACACTTACACTGAAGGATTTTGAACCATTTTAAAAACTTATATTTCTACTATTCGCCACTATTTTCTTATTAAGGAATTTTTAAAAATATCTTTTTACTTAAATGGAAATAGTTTGCAATCCATCGTTCAAAGCTGAAATAAATCTATCATTGAAGTTACACAACTATAGTCTAACTAACTCCGTAGGGCAGCAACCAGTGGATGGCTTAAGGCAAAGGTCCGCTAAAGGGATTACACAACTATATAAATGTAATGGATGACACGGGGATAGTGTGTCGCTCCATCAAGCTTATAATTGGCATACACAACAGTTAGTCACCACTTCACTTAAACAGATACCTATTTATAAGTTGATAGCTGGGTGATCACCCTCAAAACGTGGCCCGTTTTGGGAAATATACCTAGATCACTGATCACAATACTACATTCAGTCTAAGTGAATTGTTTCTACCCAGACAGAGTGGAATTTACCTTTAGTAAATAAAACTCAAAGATCTGAATGGAGCAGTTTTAAGTAAAAAATGGATTTTTCACCCTTGCAACTATTCTAACTTGTAGATCAATGAACAATAGACTTTGCTTCCAATAAAATAAACAGGTCAAGTGTGTGCTAGTCAGCACACAGCGAGTATCCGTAGGCCACACTATATAGTGTTTAACTGTAAAGTGTATAAAAAGTGGTTTTTTAAAATGCTAAAAAGCTTACTTTGAACCATTCTAAGGGTCTGATATTCTCAAAACACACTGTGATAAAGTATTTTTTTGCCACTGAACCGGACTACAACCATATGAATACATCGAAAAGACCATAGTTATAAAAAAACTATTTTGTCAATAAAAAATAAAATAATATTTTTTTCGAAATTTCCAAAAAGTGGTATCTTTACTTTTGGTCGAAGAATGTTCAGGAATTTTTTCAGATTTTTCGCACTTCACATAAGTGAGATAGAGGGGGGGACACGTTTCACACCCACTTCAAACTTGCCTACGCTCGCCCTATCAAAGTTATATCCAAATAATTATATATTTTTGTAATCAGCTCGACGTACCCTTTCATATGATACCCCTCACGGTGTCGAAAAAAAAAAAAAAAAAATTACCCTTACGTTTTTTTACCCTAATTGTTTTGAAAAAATTTTTTTTTAAGTCGCTATATTTTTAAAATATGTGGGTCGGTACAAGACACATACACGCCAAATTTCAAAGTGATCGGACGAATGGCGTAGCCGTGAGAGCACGTGAGAAAACGGACGGACAGACACACGCAGGAAAATATAAGGGTCCTTGGTTTTGCCTACGGACCCTAAAAATGTACTCGTATAAATCAATTTAATTGACTTGAAGGAACATCGATCCCAAATTTATCAAGAAAGGAAAAAAGCAAATTTTTATATTACATTTTTAAAAAATGTTAAAAACCATATATTTTAACCATCGATTTTAAAAGACTGATGAATACGAATGCTAAATTTTAAGAAAAACAAAAACATAATCCACATATACGTTGATTTTAATGACTTCAAGAAACATCCGTGCCAAAATTGAAGAATACAGGATAAATATTATTACAAGATTAAACATTAATTTAAAAAAAAGGGTTACAGATATAGATAAATAATTCTGTAAAAAGAAGAAAAAAAAAAAGACAGAGGGTACTCTGATTACTCTCGGAGGGTGGACGAGGAATCGATATAGAAGTGGGTCAGAGAAGGCTAAAGCGAGCAACATACAACAAATTTGGTAAGGGGCTACACAATCCATGAAGTATTTAACTTAACGCTCCATAGCCTCTTGCTAAAATATATGAAACATATTTATTTATGTATTATTATATTAATCAATCTAGAAAGAATTTGCTTTGAGAAAAAGCATGTTAAAAGTTAAACATCTATTTTCAAACTTATTTACCTCATTAAAATAAATAAATAAATAAGAGAAGAATCGTCTAAGATTGTTTCAAAAATATTGGTGAATAAAATAAAAAAAGTAAATTTATATAAATAGACCCAGAACATAGGAAAATACTCATAAGTACATTACATATTCAACATTGTGTTGCGAGATATAATGTTAAAATTAAATTATTTTTATTAATTACCTTCTTCCTCCCCCCTTGATTATACCTCTTTCACGGATTTCAAAAATCCTTTTATTGAACATGTATATATTTCTAAATTTCATGGTTCTAGTCTAAATGGTTCTGAAGATATATTCACCTAAAAAATTACTTAATATATTTAAGTTGATGGATGATTAAGGTGTGGTAATGATATAAACACTTAGTTCTTCATTGGGAGACGTTTCGACCCTTTCTTAAGGTCATTTTCAATCATGTTTAATTTAATTATTCTAAATTAAATAAATATAAGTTAATTAATAAATTACATGAAAATATGCGCCATCATTAAAATACCGGATCAAGAAACCTTTCTTAGTGGATGGTTTAAATCATCAAAGGAACCATACTTAAAACTTTAGCCAGTTTAACGATTAAGACTTAAAATATTAAAAAAGAAGAGTAAAGGTGAATTAGCTTTTTAAAATAATTATAGCCACGATCTTTAATTTAAAAGTTAAATTGGAAAATCAAATTATGGACCAGAATCCTGTTTTAAAATTTAAAAAGTGTACTAATCACCCCAAAAGACTCAAATAAAATAGAATAATAAATATAAAGTAATAAAAATTATCCACCATCTTAATTTATAGTAGCGGAAAAAATTCCCAAGTTAGCGGACGTAATATTATTAAAGAAAACTCCCTATATGCTCGTTCAGTGAGTTTAGTAATGCATAGGTGGCTTACCAATATATTTTTTTATATTATATATTTGGTCCGCGTCTTGAATTTAAACAGCAGATTAAAAAATCCATTTACAAGAATTGTTTATGTCTTAAGAAATTAATTATTTACAAATTTCAAGCTTCTAGATCAAGTCCACCATTTTGAATTAAAATGGCGGATCACAAAGACAACATCTAAACCAATAAAAGAAGTACTACATTAAGTTTGGTTGTTTAAGTGTTTACGACTTCCTAGATATAGTGATGAATAGGTGAGTTATTTATTTTTTTAATTGTGTGCTCTCCTCTGCTAAACACAGGCCATAAGGGAGAGGTGCAAAACAATTAACATTAAGTATCGTTAACATGCAATTAATATAAATATAAAATTAATACAAGTAATAACCATATGGGTAAACAACGTAGGCTTAGAAGAAGATGGGGAAAAGGATTTAGGAGGAATTCGTGAATGAGAGAAGGAATTAACATTGCTAAATTCATAAATAATGACTGCTGTCATGATACTGGCTCAAAGAGAAGAACAAGCTAATTATATCGACAAGAGAGAAAATGGAAACATCAACTCTCCTTCAATGAGATCGCACACTCGCATACACCATTTACACTGACATAAATTAATACTTAAAATAAACGCAATAAAACTGCTTTTGAGTTATGAGACTTGGTTTTTAAACACGTATATGGCCTCCAATTTAAATTAAAAAGTCAAATTCATAATTCCTTTATAGAATCTATTTATGCCATAAAACTTACCGATTTCCAAATTTCAAATTGTTTGGGAGATCTAGCAACCATAAAAATTTAAATAAAATGACCGCCATTTTGAATCACAACAAATTTTCTTAATGAACGTCTGGATCAATAAAGGACTATATCAAGTTTGGAGATTCTAACATTCACGATTTTCGAGTGATTGTGATGAATACATTATTACTTTATTACATATTAGTTGGCGAATATTTACCGCTTGTTTTTTTGTAATTAAAAAAGAATCAATAGCAAATGGATTATGTTTGCTTACAAAAATATTTTATATACGAATAAATAAATTACTATTCTAATTTTACTTGTATACGTGTTGCTTTAAGGTTATTTTGTTAGATGTTTTTTTTATCTCTCTCTCTCTCTTTTAGGTAAGAGTTATATAATATAGAATAGGAGTCGTCAACCTTTTTAAGGGGCGGGTTCGATCGATCACTTTTGGAAGCTGCGCGGACCGTATAAAAGAGAATAACGACCAGGAAGATCGTATAATAAAATAAAACCATAAACATTTTTAATAAAAAAGTAGAACTCATACTGTCCTATTTAGTGGCAAACCCAGGAATCTTTTTTCTGGGGAGCTGGAACCGAAACCGTTAAGTTCGTGACCGGGGGAGGAGGGAGTGAGAAGAATGGGGGGTATGGGGTATGTATAGTCCTTTTAAGAAAAACAACTTATTATGTGTATTTCCTATAAATAAATAGTATTTTCTTGAGTCTGTATTATTTGGGGGTATATTTCCAATTATAAATCCAATAAAAATTAAAATCTATTAGTTAGACGTAACAATATTAAAAGAGAGCAACAGTGAACTCTCCACCTTATAGTAAGAGAAAGAAATTAAGAAAAGCCAGTTAGTTCCTCAATTAACACTCAAAACATCCCTTCTATCAAAAACACAACTCCATTCTCAATCTAATTAATAAACCAATCGCCATCACCGACAAATAATACTTACAAATCTTAAAGCAACTATCTATAAAAAATTAATAATAAATAACTACCCCATCAATTTAATAAAAAAAAATCATGGCACACTGTAGTAAATAATAAACTCACCCTAAATACATGGCCTATCAGAACAAATCCAAAAAACATTCAAACAATTTGACTGTAATAGAATAAAATTTGGTTTTAATTGTTGGTAAAATATGAGCCGCCTTCCACCAGAATTTAAAAGACACAACTAAAAAAATAAAAAAATACAACATAATTTACAACGTTTGTGACCAAGTTAACATTGGCGAAACTATACAAACTCTGGAAAACCAATTAAAACAACACAAATACGATTTAAAAGCTAAAAATGATAAGACTTCCCTTGCCATGCACACAAAAAACAATAACCATAAAATTGACCTGGATGTAAAAATATTAGACACAGAAAAAATGAATCCAAAAGAAAATACATGTAGAAGCCTGTTATATAGCCATGACAGATAACACAATAAATTTTAAAACAGACTCCAAAGACATCAACAAGTATTACTCTGCAATCTTAACACCAGTATATTTCATCAAAATTCCCGCCATAATAATTATAAAAAAAAGTTAAGATGAATAAAAATTAATTAATTTAATAACTCAAACAAAACTTCTCTTTCTTACTCTTCTCTCTTTACTTAACTTCTCTTTATTTTTCCTATGTGTGGGTCAGAAAGTTACTTTGGTATTTCAAATTTCAACCCTCTAGCGTGAACAGTTCGTGGGATATGATCCAAAGTACGACGGACAGACAGACACGTCAGGGTTAAGGGATAAGGGTTATGAGGATAAACTACGAAACCCTATAATAAAAATAAATGTGGCTTGATTAAACAATGATTTTTTTAAGGCATTCTTTAGAGACATTCTTGCCGTAATTTATTAAAAACATTTATAGTCATAAATAGATCTGTGATAGATACTTGTATACATTTATTATCCGGTGGAAATCTTTGTATTTTAAAGAGATATGGAGATGATTTCAGCGCAATCGGATTTTTGTTCGATTTTTTTACGAATTTCGGAAATTTTAACGACTCAGCATTTTCCAGGCGGCACTACTACACGTAAAAATTGATTTGTGTGTTTGTGTAGTTTTATCTCTCTACCTTAAAAGCTAAAAACCATTTAAATGATCTATCAAACACCTAAAACGAATAATTCCGTTGAAATCTCGGTTTCAGATTTTTTGGATGAAAACAATACGTTTCCTTTAAAAGTAAGGAAAAGTAAAAATGGTAAGAATTAAGGAATAAATTAAATTGATTTCAAATTTTAATAGTTTACAACGCATTTATACCTAGCTCTATATAGTTTCATAACTAGTAGAAGTAACTACAATTTACACTAAAATGTATAAAGTGAGCCACATAATCTATATAAGGTTTAAAAAATGCAAATCTAACTATAGAAAAAGCTTTTATAGATTGCATGCTGAACAAAACTCTATCTTTCAGGGCATATTGACAATTATCAACCCTTGAGCACGCGCAGAGTGGCAGCACATCGATTCTTACTTCATGTAGAAACAGGAGGTATCCCTTAGTAGTTTACAACTTTTACCAGCCCCTCGTTAAATGACAAATATCATTCAGTTATAAGGGCCCATTTCGGAGTCAATACCAACTTCACACTGGATTTAATATCTGATTCCAATTTTTTTTGAAGATATAAACAAAATAAAACTGACAAGCAATAAAATTAGCATAGGGTCGAATGCTTAAAAAAGTTTAAAGAGGCTTGTGGAAGAACTCATTAAAGGTCTATTCACTAGACTTTTAGGTCTAATCACACAAATCCGTCACGTCACCGATCCGTATCAGAACTTTCGGCGCTCAGTGTCAGTAAAAATAATGGCTCTATTCCCATCTATCCGTGTTTTTTTACTACATCAGCAATTTTTCTGTTCGGAGTTTTCTGAGAAATAATTGGCTGTCATTGCATTAATTATGGACGAAGAATAATTATTTAATGAAACCACATCTAATAAGGTACAGATTCAATTTGTCAAATTAATTTAGCTTGATTGAACAGCCAGCCAACCAAAAATCGAAACTAATATAAAGGATTTAATAAGTGCGCAAATACTTCACATTGGACAAATAATTAAGTATTGGGTACAGAAATACACATTCAATAAATTTTTCATCACCCATTTTTAAAACAAAAAAAATCACACGGAACACGTCAGTCAAAACAAAAATTTATCGTCGAAGAGAAATGTGATTTTAACGATTCGGTGACGGAGACGGGATTGACGAATTCAGTGTAGACAGTGTCATTTAACTTTCAAGAAAACATTTTTTGTGACTGATGCTCCTCGGAACTGATGGAACGGAGACGTGCCGTGACTGATTTGTGTGAACAGATCTTAAGTCAAAAATTAGAGTCAGAATATAGTCAAAATTTGTGGGGTAGCACCAAGATCTCCAATTCCCGTATTCTCCAAATCATCCAGTCCAAGATACTAAGGAAAATCACTGATTCTCCATTTTATTTATTTAACCTCACACTCCACAATGATTGAGCTGAGCGAAGCGAAGCTCTAATACTACACTTTGCATTTGTTTGTATGCATACTCCTCCTGAACGGCTGAACCGATCTGCACAAAATTGGGCACGGTCATAGTGACCAACCACAGGAATGTATAAATCTGAAATGGTTCAAATTGGTACCCAGGGGTGCGGGGTACGGGGTACGGGGTACAAAAGTTTCCCCCTGAACAGCTGAACCGATCCGTAAAAATGTTTATTGTTTAAGATTAAAATGCACGCTCAGCTTAATATTGCAAGCAGACAATTGCATTGCACACCTAGTCTAAACATTCCATTCATTCGTGGTATATCCAGACCCGCTGTCATTCATGAATCTTTATTACATAATCTAAATCAACCTCTTACAACTACTTTCTTCGCAATTTATACCAGACAACATCCTCTAAGCCACAAGAGACAGTGGCCTAGGGGACCTAATGAACATAAAAAAATCTGCGTATTATTGGCTTATGATAATATAGGAAAATTTTGGTTTAGTATTGGGATTGGTGAAAAAAAAAATGGTACACAGGGGTAAATTGGGGTACAGGGTACAAAAGTCAAAATAGTATTTACCAGGCCCGTTTTAGACGTTCACTGCGCCCTGGGCACCCCGTCAAAATGCGCCCTACCCCCTTTGATAATCTTGCCTTGTCTTAAGGCAGAAACGCACATTCGATTTATGAGCTACATTTATGTTAAAATCATGCTTGACTCTATGAAAACACCTAATATATTTGGCATATTTTATATAAAATATAAATTTATTTTGAATAAATATGGCCCAGTTAAATTAGACCAAAACAAAGCCGTGCCTCCAATTAATTCGGGCAAAGCTGTAAATAGTTTTAATCCACTTAGGGCATCCCAAATAAGAGTAATATAAGTTTGCGACGGTTTCTGAGGTGAGCTAAACTTTTGGGAGCCATAAACGGCGAATTTTTGGCACTTTTCTCAGTTTTTCACTTATAACGTCTTAAGGGTGCATCGAAAAGAAAATTGTGTTTATACAAAAATTAAAGAACATTAAATTCTGCGTCGAATGCATTTTTAAACTATACATCTAGTACAGCGGTTTGGTCAGAATCGGCAGTCAAAAATAGGCCAATTTTACCATTTTGCCTGAAAAGTCTGTTATGCTCAGTTTTATACGCCTGTAACTTAAAAATGGTTATTCCAAGTGAAAAATGTCATATAACTAAAGTTGTAGAGCATTAAATTATGCGTTTTTAATAAATCAATTTATAAAGTATTAGCCTAGTGAAATTAGATTTTTGGTGTAGATTAATTCAGACAAAGCTGGAAACAATAATTAACATTGGACTTTTCTAGGATAAGGAATATTTAGTTTACTTTAAACATATTCCCATTTATATTTTGTCCCTTGCAAAGTTTAGCCGTGCCCCCCCCCCCCTTCTAACCTTTTGTGTTGCGCCCAAAACCTCTTGCGCCCCTGGGCACGTGCTCATCGTGCCCCTATAGTTAAATCGGCCCTGGTATTTACCCTTCAAGATGCATGTCGTTGGAAAACTCTTTAAGAGTACAGTAATTGTTGTTACGTACATGTCACATGTTATTTTTTTTTTGTCTTTTCACATAAGAGAAAAACACAATGGAGAAACACGTCTTTATGTTATTTTTGACGTTAAATTGTCAAAATTTGACCCCTAAATGGACTCCAAAAATTCTGGCCAACGAACTCATCTTTTCTTTTGATATTATTGAAATTTTAAAATTTGTTTGGATTTTTTACGTGCATAGTAGCAGATATCGTCAGGAGTGACATATACATATATACATACATACACACATAAAATAAAGTGTTAAATTTCAGAAATCGAATAAGAATGGTCTAAAACTGATTTCCATGGAGAAAATTTTAAAAAATTCGCATTCCAAAATTTGAAGCCATTGCAATAGCTTAATTTTCTTCGAAAATTCGCTAAAAGCTTCGTCTGTGAAATAAACTCAATATTGTAAAAAAAACACAAATCACCACCTTGGGCGTGATGTGTTAATCTTAGTTCCCAAATTTCAGCCAGAATAAAACTCCAGTAGACTTTGAAATAAATCAGATGATTAATAATTTGGTTTAACTCTAGATGATTCAACGAAACAGAGAAAATAAAATGCAACAACCTTCGACAGGATTAATTTAGGTATTAAAAAAATAGTTATCCATAAAATATTCAAACCCGTGTAAAATCCTGCGTCCACAACAAGTTATTAAGTTATTCTTTATTTTTTAAAAAAACAAATATTTTGTGTGATAAACATATACCTACTAAAATATCAAATCGCACAAATTTTAAAATTCTCCATTAACTAGTTTATAATTCATGAATGAATAACAGTATTTAACTTATTTGGTACAACTCAATAAATATCTATAGTTAAAATTTATAATTTTAATAACAAGGATTAACAAAAATTCTTTATTTTAAAGTTATATTTTTTAACATTTTAATTGTATAAAAGCTATTTTTTATAATGGATTCCATTTAATAAATATATTGGACTATGCTAGGATAAAAAGTGTATGGTCGATACGACTGACGCCGTGCTTTACATTCGTAATAGGTCTGGCCTCGATCCAATCTAGACTTAACCCTTATCTAGAATGTCTGAAATTGATCTAAACTATATTTTTCAGACATGAAAGAGATAACAACTTTTATCAGTCTTGATGGAAGTCAAGAAATGTACGATCGAAGTATAATACCAAGTATAAAGTTATATACCAACAAAATCAATTATGTCAACTTACGTTATTTATTAATGAGACTTATAGTTGATTGTCACTCATATTCGTGATCAATTTTTTTTCATGTAAAATGTATAAAGACCCAAGTAAGTAGGGAGAAAAATAGCGTTGTTTTAAAGTAATTTCGGCTCCAGACTAAACGATAAGGGAACAAGGGTGGATGGATCTATTCCACTCGACAAACAGTCTACCTTTGCATGTCTATAGACGTACTTGTCTTACTCTTAAATTAGCATGCAAATTATTTCGCCTGATAACAGATAGTCGTCCTAATATCCATAAAAGAAAAAATATATAATAATAGTAACATGGATCCATTGTAAAAATATCTCTTTTCAAGTGGACTGTAGTTTAAACTATTCATGAAGTTTGAATTAAAGTAGAAATAACAAAGATATTGAATTTATAACCAATATACTGGGTGCGGGCAAAAAACGCGCACCTTTTTGAACACTTATAGCTCAGCTTCTGTAATAGATAGAGATATGGGGTTTGCGGGGTCTGAAAACTACATTCTTCATATCTAGAACTTAAAAAACTATTGGGTGAAAGCCATGCAATGACGGTTTGACATAGGGTCTTGAAAACCTATGGACTAGGACCGTCGATTTTGATGAAATCCTAGTCAAAGAAGACTAAACTATGTCAAAATAGAGTGACATGTGTCCAAAAGAAAATAAGGAAATATCGGCTAATTGACCGAGGGAGAACGTGTGGCCTAGATACGGACACATCTATACAGCGACACATCTCTGGCACGGGGTGTATTAAACAAACAGGGCACGTACTCGTCTAACCCCATTATTTTCTCGGACTAACTACCCTTAAAGAAGGATGTCTTATTTCTCAATGGCACGGCTATCAAGGTCTCTGGCCAATATGTATAAGGGATCCTTGACAATGAATAACCTGTCGGGACCTTGTTCCAGACGGGAGACTAACTCGGGACATAGCTATCACCGCCACCTAACATCCCCACTGTATAGATAGCATCGGCATCATCTGCATCAACAACCTAGTCTATTTTCTATCCAGCCTTCGGTCAAACAAATCAGCCCATAGGAGCCGCTGAATTGTCCAATGCCCAATAACAAACAAAGTGTTCTAAGATGAGCAATGATGTTTAGAATTTTTACAGAAAAAGGAGAGGAAGTAGTTGAAGGAAACTGGCGTCTTTTGACGCCAATGCTAAAATGAATCGCTTATTTCTTTAGAGTTGTTTATATCCGGTGACGACTTAGTACATTTAACTTTTACTGTGGGTACAGTATAAACAATGTAATACTAACAACGTACTTGGAACCTCTTGCTTGTCACATAAAAACTGCAATCCCTTGATTCACGACAAGGGTTTAATTAAATTTGCTTTTTTTTTCTTTTTTTTTAGTAATATTTAATCTCTTGCACTAAAAGGGTACGGAAAGTGTGGGACTCGGTGGAAAAAAAACTAAGTGGGGTAATGTAGAAAATATGAATGAGGCCTATTAAACTGGATGATGTGGCTGGTGGATGGGTCTGCTATACGGGGGCAGGATATGAACAATTCAACTAAGAGAAGAGCCAGCCAGACACTGGGAGCCTGCGTCAACGTATGTGTGTGTCTCCAGCACGGTCCCTCCACACCGTGGCACTGGCACACAGGTCTGTGTCAAACAGTTCTCACCCCGCTTTGTATCAGGTTGCACCCGGTAATCGCCTACTATAATCACAACGGTATTTTCCAATGACCTAATCTGGTGAACGGGTAATCATAATCAATCAATCACGAGTAGGCAAATAAGCTGACGAAAGACTGAAAGGACAAAGGTTAAAGGCTCGAGCGAAGGTTTACTTGAGACGCCGGAAAACAGCCGTGCGATTTCCCAACGTGATTACATTAGGTACAGGTTTTCATTTATAATCGAGAACAAACTGTATTTCAGTGAAAACCTGAAAACAATATGAAGCAAAAGGTCGGGCATGACGTCAATCCGCCTCACAGCCCCTCATAACTTTCAAAAGACGATTCTATAAATCATTTGGACCAATGAATAACCAAAAAAAGCATTTTACCTATCTTTTAGAAATATTTATTTAACTCTTAAATAACGGTTACTATATTAGCTGTTGACTCTTATCAAAAATATACTCAGAATTTCAAATTATTATTTTTGCACTATTTTTTCGTTCGTTTAAACATGCAGTTAACTACGTTGATAATTATTTATAAACAAATGAAACGGGGTTAAAAATAATAAGCACTTGAAAACCGATGTGGATTTTTAATCTGCGATCGTCTTATCAGAGTCTCACGAGACAGATACCTCGTTTAAAAGAGAAGACAATAATAAATATTATTTAATGTTTTTTAACGCAAACCCGGTCTGGGAGATTCAGTAATGTCTTACAGATCCAGCCAGGTCTGAGGAGATAAAAAAAATAAATTGTAAGCAAACTTATTTACATAAATTTGTGTATTTTATGAGCATATCCCCTGGGATCTGGTCCGGGACGGCGCGAACTAGTATGAAGCTAATTTCGGGTGACGGCTCATCTATACCTCGTCTCTCACTCTTACTCACTTCTCTTTCCTTGTTATCTTTTGGCTCGTCTCTCCAATAATACAATAAGAATTCTCAAGACTTATTTGTCTCTTGTTCGAACAATCTTCGGGGCCACAACGCCTCAAGCGTTGTCCTCTTAGAAACGAAATTGTAGGTATTTATCGACAAAGACTATCTTAGTTTTCAATGAATGCGATTAATAACCTTCGGAAATAAAGATAAATATTATGAAAAGAGATCCGTCTATTCCAACGATACGAGTATAAAAGAAAATTTCCCATAGATAAAAAGCAATGACTGTAACTGTGCAAAGCTGTCATTCGACATTATCAAACCATTACTCAATCACCTTTCTCCTAAATAATACGTAAACAGTAGTAAATCGTCAAGCCTAAATATATTTTTAGGAACTAAAAAAAGACTTAGATCAAAATGGACAGCATTAGATCATTTAAGAACCTCAGTATATTGCTGTTACTGATAATGAATTGTTTCAAAATTATTTAAATGTACAACATTTGTCACCTTCATTTTTTGGTGTTTGAACTTCTTTTCCTGTAGAGCCTTAATTAAGCCTCGATTATTATATATATTAAAATTTGATTCTTTAACCAAATAAATAATAACAACCAAAATTGCGTTTTTTTTGGGGGGATCTTAAAAAGCATAAGCCTTCTAATAAAATTTCAATTCCTTACAAACTTCGAGTAAAAGAGGTATCTATGTGTTAAACCGAAGAATTTGAAATTTTAATTTTAATAACCCTCTTTTTTAAAGTATAATTTATATGTACATCTGCTCAGAGGTAAGTGATTGTTATTTGTAAGTAACGATTTATTGATTTTAGGGAAGGTAGTTTTAACTGGGCAAAAACCCAATAATTGAGCAACCTTTTTTCAAAATAAGCAAAATGTTTACATTGATTATCTCTTTGTTTACAAACAAAACAGTTATAATACTTTACCACATTTATCTGGCAGATAAATGCAATACATACTATAACTTTCTCAGAGCTTTCCTTTCCTGTTTTTGCTTTACCCTAACCCTAATTTCAAATAGATAGTTATCTGGTACTGGTACCACTAATTTTTATACAACAAATTGCAGACATCTTTATTCAAATTTTAGACAGTGTATACAAATTAAGTTTTGCCTGTGTGTCTACCGCCACTTGTCCGACTTTATAAGCGCAAAACTGGCTTAACGAAATCAATTAATTTTTTCGCAGAGGTGAGCGCAAACATGTTGCGCATGTTGTAAGCTAGGTTTTATCAAACAATATTGAGTAGAACCAAAGTTATTAATAATTTTATATAAAGAAAAACTTGTCGGTTATTGAATTTTTGAAGCAAGCTCAATGTTCTTTGTTTGTGGGTCGATAAAGGGTAATAGATAAAGAAATTAAAGTAAGGTGATTCTTTAAATTTGGCTATATTTCGCCCATCTCCGGGGCATAGGAGATAAAAAAATTGATGTCAAAAAAATGTCATGTTAAAAACGTTTTCTAACGTCTTTAGATAAGGTTAGAAACAGTCAACAGTCCTTGCCTTTAGTTTTGTGATATTTGTTATAATTTTGTTGAGTTTATGTATCTAGATTTTAAGAACAAATTGTAATAAAAAAAAATCGATGTTCTTTATTCTATTACCCTTTATCGACCCACAAACAACGAAGATTTAAAAAAAGGGACAAATCAAACTACTCTATAAGCTCAATGTTTATTTATAAAGCTCTTATCAACTTTTACTCTTTTTAGGTTATAATATTTAAATCCTCAACTTAGATTTTGTTTTTTGGTTTTTCTTTAATTTGTAATCGTTTGCATTTCGATGTTAACATTTCTGAATTATCTTTTGTTGTAGATCCCAAAAAGAAGGTTTTAATTAAAGCTGGAACGTCGGGTTTTTGGAGAACGTTGTGAGTTTGGTGTTTTTGTGACTAAACCCTGGTTTTTTCTAAAATTTGTTGTTATATATTATATACATACATACATATATATATATATATATATATATATATATATATATATATATATATATATATATATATATATATATATATATATATATATATATATATATATATATATATTGTAATTCTTTACCGAATTACATTGAAAATTTAAATTAATAGTTCAACAAAAACAAAAAAACAAAAACATTTTTATGGCTTTCAGAACAGGTACCCACCCAGAAGATGGACCATAGAATAGTCTTAACTTAGTGCTAAATACTGAGATCAATGTATGGCATGAGAAGAAAACATTAGAAATAGAAAACTAATAATTGATTGTGAAACGATAATTTAAAAAATCAAACAAAATGATATTCGTTTTATTTATTTTGCTGGTGTTTGGACAGCTTAGCTCATATACACCCTATAAACAGAACACAACTAAATTAAAATGATAAGGTTTTAAAATCATATGAACGATGCGTAATCTATATAGTAAAAAATTTAAGTGAGACTAGAAATAATAAAAGAATGAAAGAAAAAATCATAAAATAAATGTATAGCCTTGACAAGTGTTATAAATTATAAAAAATTTATTACACTCCTATATCTGTCAAACTATTTTTTTCAGCTTACATAGTAAAAAGAGGGAGTTACACAATAAAAATGTGATTTTTGTAAGAATTTACAAATTTAAAAAAAAAAAAAAAAATGATGTGTGTCAGACAAGCGATATTAGTACAGCAAGGTCAATTTGTAACATAAGTTTTAATAAAAAACAAAATTGATATAACTTCAATTAGAATTATTATACGGTTGTAGCTTGTAACCTTCAAAATATAATTAACTACAAATTTGATACATTGAATAAGTAATTGTATCAATGCATCTATCTTTAGTAGCATTTCATCTTTGTTTTGATTTTGTTATTTAACGATTATTTGTTTGGACGCATACTTCTCCTGAACGGCTGAACCGATCCGGAACCGATCATCGGTCATAGTGACCAACCACAGGAAGGTATAAATCTGAAATGGTCCAAATTGGTACACAAGGGTACGGGGTACAGGGTACAAATGTTTCTTCCTGAACGGCTGAACCGATCTGCACAAAATTCGGCATGGGCAATGTGACCAACCACAGGAAGGTATAAATCTGACATGGTCCAAATTGGTAAAGAGTGGTACAGGGTACAAATTTTTCTCCTGAACGGCTGAACCAATCCACATAAAATTCGGCACGGTAAAAGTGACCAAACACAGGAAGGTATAAATCTGAAATGGTCCAAATTGGTACACAGGGGTACGGGGTACAAAAGTTAAAATAGGGTATGCCCTTCATGATGCATGTTGTTGGAAAGCTCTTTAAAAGTACCTACAGTTATTATGGTTATGTTCACTTTTGTCATATTTTCATTTAAGAGGGGGGAAACAAAGCTTTAAGCGAATTTTCGAAGAAAATTAAGCTATTGCAATGGCATTAAAATTTTTGTTATGCGCATTTTTAGGGTCCGTAGGCAAAACCAAGGACCCTTATATTTTCCTGCGTGTGTCTGTCCGTCCGTCCTCTCGCGTGTTCTCACGGCTACACCTTTCGTCCGATCACTTTGAAATTTGGCATGTATGTGTCTTGTACCTGCCCACATATTTTAAAAATATAGCGACTAAAAAAAAATTTTTTTTCAAAAAAATTAGGGTAAAAAACTTAAGGGTTACATTTTTTTTTCTCTTAATTTAGCTCTAGAAGATATCATGTAACAGATGCTTGGAAACCAAGGAGGAACTATATTTAATAAGCTCGGACAGGATCTCGCATATGCCGACGACATTGCGATCGCCCGAAATACTCAAACCCTAGAGGATGGCGACACCTAATTTCAGCAGAGATGGGACTCAGATGAACTCAGCCGTCAGCCAAGTCCAAATATATACTCAAAATCAGACAACGAAGAGAGGACACCTTTATTCATCACCACTATCATCACTAATTGCCAAAACTTCGAAAGGTGTCGAAGCTTTAAATATCTAGGAGCCATGATCACAAAGAAAAACTCAATGGAGGTAGAAGTAAAAGCAAGGATTGCTGCCGCAAATGGGAGCTACTTCGCTCTCCCAAGAATCTTTTAAAGCAAGGCAGTGAGCTGAAAATCAAAGATGATAATCTAATTAGGGTAAAAATACTTAAGGGTTAAAATTGTTTTATTTTTTTCGACACCGTGAGGGGTGTCATATGAAAGGGTACGTCGAGCTGATTACAAAAATATATAATTATTTGGTTATAACTTTAATAGGGCGAGCGTAGGCGAGTTTGAAGCGGGTTTGAAACGTGTTCCCCCCCTCTATCTCGCTAATGTGAAGTGCAAAAAATCTGAAAAAATTCCTGAACATTCTTCGACCAAAAGTAAAGATAACACTTTTTGGAAATTTCGAAAAAAATATGATTTTATTTTTTATTGACAAAATAGTTTGTTTTTTTATAATTATGGTCTTTTCGATGTATTTATATGGTTGTAGTCCGGTTCAGTGGCAAAAAATCTTTATCAGAGTGTGATTTGAGAATATCAGACCTTTAGAATGGTTCAAAGTAAGCTTTTTAGCATTTTAAAAAAAACACTGTTAATACACTTTACAGTTAAACACTATATAGTGTGGCCTACGGACCCTCGCTGTGTGCTGACTAGCACACACTTGACCTGTTTATTTGAAAATTTTCTCCGTGGAACTCCGTTTTAGACCATTCTGAATAGATTCAGGAAATTTAACACTTTTTTTATGTATGTATGTATATATAAGAGGATGAGTGTTAAGAAAGGATGAGATCGTTGGCCAAACATTTTGGAGTCCATTTAGGGGTCAAATTTTGACCATTTGGGGCCAAAAATAGCATAAAAACATGTTTATTTCCATTTCACCCCCCTCTTATATGAAAATATGACAAAAGTGTACAAACAACAATTACTCTACTCTTAAAGAGCTTTCCAACTACATAAATCTTGAAGGGTTTATACTATTTTGACTTTTGTAACCCGTACCCCAATTTACCCCATTTAGTCATATGGTAATATGGTAATTTATTCTATCAAAACTATAATACCAAACAACGATGACAACAATGTCATTGCATGACTTTCACCCAATAGTTTTTTAAGTTATAGATATAAAATTTAAAGTAGAAGAATGTAGATTTCAGAACCGTAAACCCCATGTATCTATTTATTACGAAGCTGAGCTATAAGTGTTAAAAAAAAGTGCGGTTTTTTTGCTCACCCTGTATATATATACTACGATGTGTGAACGTAGTTAAATATATATTATTATTAATTTTTTATTATTTGTTATTGTTCTTTTATTATTTAATATTATTATATGTTTATTTCTTATTGTTATTAGTGTATTTCATTCATAGTTTATGAGAATATTCTGATTAATTAACCACTTTGATAAACTTGTAATCGTGTATGTTTATTGCTATTTTTACTTGTTTGTCTTCATTAGCTATATATTACCTCTGAGGTACAGGTAATAATTACTAAATTTTCCATTTTATGTTGTTAATTTTAATTATTAAGTTTTATTCAAGGATCTACACGAAATCTATTATTTAGTACAAATTACAAGCATTTTTTAATTAAATACTCCCATCGTCAGGGTTAACAACTTATTTTTAGAATAATCAAATTTTGGTCCATTCTGTAGACGCCCTTAGTGGACATATCACTACGGTTAAATACTATCTATATGTATTGTTGCATCGAGAAATAAACATTATAAATCTGCGAGTAGATAAATAGTAGGGACAATGAACGATAAACTGATAGCTCTTACGTTGTAATTAATAGCGTTATATCAATACTATATAAGTATTATTATAGCTGTGTTTAATTGTTATACAATACCCTAAAGTAATTGATAATCTAGAATGTTAAATAAATATATAAGGACGATTAAAAAAATAATAAATAAACCAATAAAGCTCTCAGCAATAATTATAGTTAAATAATAATTAAACACGTTAATTGTTGTTAATTATCTTGGTAGATTGGGCGTGACGGATATATGATTTTAAAAAAAAATCTTTATCTTGTAAGTATCTGTCAAGAACAGAATTTACACAGAACTCGAAAACCTAATTAAAAATTTGGTTTATTCAAGTGGAAAGAGTGCGTCAAGTGCCTAGTAGTGGAGTAATGAGAGGAAAATTTTTCATTCATGTCAATTCGAATCAATAAGTGAGGCAGCCCACTCGAAACAGACAAGGGGTGTTAATGATTTTGACCGAGTTTTTATTTTGTCTCTTACAAGACGCACTCAATTTCTTACGAACGAGTATAGATAGGACTGTTACAAAACAGCATTGTAAATGTAATTATTTGTAATGTATTTCCATTCGAGAGCTGTAAAAACTAAGTTGAAGCGGTCCATTGCAAGGAATGGATTAGAATTTGAAAAGAAAACACCTAATCGCTTTTTCAATCTATAAACTAAAAGAAAACCAGATATTAAAGTAATGGGCTTAACCTCTTTTTTTATTCATGGTTTTAAAAACCCATGACTAAAAAAAGAGACCAAACCATAAAGTAAAAAAAGAAAAAAACATTTACCATATTTTAAAGTTTTGGACGAAGTCTGTAAATACTGCTCAAAGGAAGGGGGGTATATAAAAATACAAGATCATGCATTTTTTATCTACACATATTACTAGCGAGATTCCCGTGTTTTACTACGGAACGTGAAAATTTGGATATTCTTAATTAATTAATAATAATTGCCAAGGAACATTACAATTATTTCACTAAGCGAGAATATCTGGATGCCACGTAGTTCTTACTTTCTCATATAAAGAGAAAGTATTGTGATGGCACAAAAATTCGATTTTGAGATTTTGATGGATTTACACGTTTTGAGGTCCCCTGAGTCCAAAAAAGTGGTTTTTAAAAAATGTCTGTCCGTCGTCTGTCGTCTGTCTGTGCAGACGCTTGTAGCCTAAACTACTGGGCCGATTTTGACAAAATTTGGCATACATGTTCAGAAAAATCATACCCCGAGGCGATATCGAGAAATAAATTTTAGCTCTAAATTTGGGGGAGCTTTCTCCAATAACTTTGAAAAAACATTTAAAAAATTATTTCTCGAAAACGATTCCGATGATTTTGATTAAACAATTCTATAATGTAGTCCATTTAAATACGAATCTAACGATATAAGCCGTTTTTCGGGGAAAAATATAGTTCCTGAGAAATAAGCTTAAAACGTGGACGGAGAGAGCCCGGGTTCAATTCCCCGTCCAGGAGATGTTATTTTTATGATAAATTTTGATGAAATGTTCAATAATAATTTAATTTACATACGAAAACTAATAAATGGAAAAAACTGTGCCAAATAATTATGACCTCGTACATGAGAAAGTTTGTCTGAGTTGTCTCGGACCGATTTTTTAATTTACCCTGCAGCAGGGGTGCCCACCGGGGGGGGGGCAGCTTGTGCCATCAGAATTTTTGGGGGTTAATCCAACTTTAGGATATTTTTGAGAGGTGAATCAGGCAGTTTTTGGGGGTTTGCGCCATGGGCCTTGGGGTGGGGGTGGCCATCCCTGCCCCGCAGTGCCTCCATTTTACCATTTTGAAGAAGTGGGGATAATTATGTTCAAAGGGACTTAGTTTCAAACAATGGTGAGCATTGCTTCTCCGCTACTACAGCGTTGCGGGGCGGCTCTCCAGGGGGGTGCCAAAAAATGTAGGAAACAATGATTAAAAAAAGGAAAAAATTCTCTGGGATCGGAATTATTCTTTAATGAACCAACTTTTTGGGAATAGCGCAAATAAGTGTTTAAATTGGAGTTGAGAATGTTTTGATGTATGAGTTCAGTCCTTTTTATATACTAGTTATACTAATATTATGTTATACTTGCCGATTATTATTTAGTAAAAAACTAAATTGCTGTTTTTACCCTCTCATATACGTATTATATACAGGTTATATACATTTTAAATCATAAAAATGAAAGGGGTGTTCCTACAGGTCATTTGGAACAAAAACGTTCTTAAAAGCTATAGTCCAATTCTCAACAGTGTAGGAGAAATAAGCAATAATTTTAAGATAAAAAGAACTTTTTATATACTATGTTTTTAAATTTTCTGTTGACTAAATAAGAAATCATAAATTTGAAACCCGTCAAAATGAAGATCGTAAATATGGGTCATGTCAAAACAAATAAAAAAAAACTTGCGGATTTTTTTGCAAACTAACTTTCCAAAAAAAAAAATTACAAAATTACAAGATTAAAAGAACTTTTTATACACTACGTTTTTAAATTTTCAGTTGAATCATATGTAATGTTGATAATATAATTGTCATTGTTATAATATTATAATGTTAGTAAAAAAAAAAATACATAGTTCCGAATTTATTTACTTCACATAACAATAACAACCATCTAGAGAGCTGATCTTAAACCTATAAAAGGGCAAATATTTGTACAACGGATCTCACCAACACCGAATCTAAACAGTGCCATTGATATGCCCCTTTGTAGGGACAGTAAGAGAAGAAAAATGTGTACAAGTAAAGAAGTACAGATGCAGAAAAATCAAACCTATACCTAGGACACAAGTGTAAACAAACCTGGGTGTCACACGTCAATTAATTTATTTCTTTGTTTACTTTTCGCTGTCATTCAATGTACCTCTTAATAAAAAATCACAAATTTGAAACCCGTCAAAATGAAGATCGTAAATATGGGTCATGTCAAAACAAATAAAAAAAAACTTGCGGATTTTTTTGCAAACTAACTTTCCATACAGCAAAATTTGCTGAAAACGAATTACATTCTGCTGAAAGATGGCTAAAAGTATTAAAATAATTCATTGTCATTGTGTTCTGAGCTATTCTAAAAGATTCAAAAAGTCTTATTATAACTTTATAACTTTTATTACATTTTTTCTTTATTACATTTATACCAAAACTTTGGTATAAACACACCACTCCACATCCCACCCCTGACAATAATGATAATTCCAACTTAACCCCCAATAACCCTCCCACCAAATTTGTCAGCATGCCGTACATTAAAGGTTTGTCTGACAAAGTACAAAAACTGATGAATAAATTCGACTGTCCAGAAATAAAATTTGGATATAAGCCACTTAATAAAACAGGTAGAATTTACCACAACTTGAAAGATAAAATACCTTTCGCAAATACAGTCGGCACGATATATGAAATACCCTGTGGCCAATGTAATAAAAGTTATATCGGAGAAAGCAACCAACTTATTGAAAATCGTATCAAACAACACAAATATGATGTATCCAAAGGCAACTCTAATACCGCCTTATCTTCACATGCATTGGCCACAAACCATCAGTTTAATTTTGATGACACCAAAATTATTGGTATAGAAAACAAGTCTAATCGGAGAAAAATGCTAGAAGCTCTAAATATTGCGATTAGATCCGAATCCACGGTGAACATAAAAACCGATTCAAGATCACTAAATAAATACTATAGTGGCATTTACACTTGTTCAAATCATAATTCCCGCCACGGGACTTCATAATCACATTATGATTATACCAGAGTATATTATATTATTTTTTTCAAATTGAATTACTTTTGTTGAGTATATCAATTAATTTAGCTTTTGTGTACTGTAATGGTTTTTGGTTTAGATAAAGTGATGTTATCTCTTAGTTAGAAAGAGATCTCATAATCTGTGATATGTAATCAGTGATAAGAGTTGTTGGCTTCTTCTAGTTACCATTGATTGTTAATTTATATAGATGTTAGTTTTTAAATACGTGTGTTACTAGTCTCTTTTTATGTTATTATTATTTTTTATGTTGAATCTCTAGTCTGTCCCGTTACGGACGTAGTTGATGTTAAGTCAATTTAGACAGGATGTTGTGGAGGAGATGATAGAATGTTGACGACGGAACATATTATTGTACCTTAATAAAATTTTTGTATTACCACCTTAACGATCCTCACAACACCGATTTTAGGTATGAGTTTACACTTGTAAGTTAGTTCTTGATGTATTGTTGGTAATGGAACGACTTTTTACAACAAATAAACTATATTTCAGGCTTGAGAATGGCAGGATTGCCGAAACGTTGCCGTAGATAATCGACGTTTTTTATTATTACCCTAAAAGGATCTTCACTACAACTCATAGTAAAAATAGAGTGTGCTAAAGTCAATCGACCTTTACCTTAAAAATATGCAATAACTAAAAAAATATTAATCTTTGAACAATGAACGACCAACCATTGGAAATATCCAGAAATTTATGATCAAATTATGTATGTTCTAGATGACTTTTTGTCTACTTAGTGTGACAAAGCTGTTTGAAAACAAAAACAGAAACTAGAACTAATAAAACCAGCTACCTAATATATTGTCTTAAATTGTTCAAAATATAGATACAAAGCTTTTTCATGATATTATAATTTTAGATCAAATTAATAATAATAAGATGATTTGTAATCTATTAAATAATATTAAAATTATCATAAAAATGGAGATCTCGTCTCTTATTAAAAAAAAATAAATAACTAGAGCTACGGAAAGATATTAATTTGAATATAGTTTATGGTCTTCATTTCTTGAGACTGCTATTGAAATATTTTCTGCCTTATCAAAAAATTTTAGACATTGACAAACTGGATACAAAAACATTAGGGCTTTGATATAAGAAGTAAACCTATATAGATTAAATATTTTGATCCCAAATATGTGCTGCTCATTTTTTTTAAAGGAGTTTCTAAATAGATCTTTCATATAAATAATAATAAAAAGAAATATAACTTGCTTTCTTTTTTATTCGAGTATAGTATCTTTATAACTCAAATATTCTGCATTCCATAGTTAACAAAGCAAATCTAAGCTGTGTTAATCGTAAATACTTCAGCGTACTTATTAATTTATAAACCCTAACGGTATATTTTTAATTTTGCTTCCAGTAATCTCTCAATGCAGGAATAGTTGATAGAGATTAGTCGTTCTTATCAATCTGGTAAGCTAAATGAACCGATTACCTGTTGAATTAAAAGGGTAAAGAGTTCTTCATTCTTATCATGACCCGGGTTTCTAGAGAACCGGGTCTCATATAAACGGGTCTTGATAATACGAGAACGGTATAAACGGCCAAGGGGTAGCATCCGAAGGAAGAGAGGAAGGGTAGGAGTAAAATGTCGGACGTGGGACGTGGGACGTGGGTAGTGAGAGGGGATGGGGGGGGGGGGAGGGGGGGGGGGGGGGAGAGTTGCGTAGTTATCAGTATTAGGGTCTAATAAAATGAAAAATGGCGAACGGATAGAATCAATCGTGTAATTTTACACGTTAGACAAACTAAACGACTTTTCTGATATCTAATAGCCGATATTGAGAGTATAGTTCACCTGTTTTCGCCTGGATCCACTTGGTGGTTGCTCAGGCCGGTAACGAATTGCGTAGGAGTCATAGGTAACGACATGCGAGACCTCGACGAAGTCATCTCCGTTAACAACTGGCATGATGTGGCTTACTGCGCGACTCGAGCCGAGAGTAAACTAAGCAGCGATCGAGCAGCCTCCCTAGTGTATACTGGAAGTATCAGGGCCCAATATACTTATACAATGTAGTCTCGTTAGGGCATGAATTCAAGAATGCGGACCCCCCGGCTTTTGTTACCAGTGCCTATTATATCAAGTTAGATATTTATAAATAAGGTTCTCTCTTTTGTAGATTTATTTAATAAGTCCAAATTGCTCCTGGAAAGGTTTGTCCTTTCAGAAAATATATTATAACCAATCAAATACAATTTCAAGAGTATTAAGAGTATTATTAGCATTACAAATAAGATTTTTTTCATTTTTCCCCATGATTTATCTTTTCTTATTTCTTACCCTTACTTATATATTTAATGACATGCTTTATTATTTATTTTTTCATGTTTGCACAATAGTGTGTTATTTATAGCCCAATAATTTTGTGCAACTTGGAAATTAAATATATCAATTAAGTATTAAGATTTATATGTATTTTGTTGTGTCATTTGTAACATAACATTTTGTAATGGTTGGTATAATTCAAGTACATATTTCAAAATATTGGACTAGCCCCGTGTATTAAATGAAACGGGGTTAGTGTCAGGTTGCATCAGCTTTATAAAGCTTACAATTTTAATACGTAACCAGTAAGTCTCCACTTCACATAAGCAGCTACCTATGGATACAGTGTGTCCCAAGATAGAGTATCCGAGAGGAAAAATTTTCTTTTATTTCGTAATAAAGTCATTCTTCATAAAAACTCCTGCTTGTTCTGAAACCTCTAAAAATGATAAAATTTTCTTGATTTTGTGTACAGAATGTTCTATATTTTTTGAAAACTTTAAAATATGACTAAGAGTAAACAACCCTTATTTTTAATGGTATCAAAAAATGTTATTTAGAAATGTGGTTCAGAATTGCAAAAAGCGTATAAATATTAAATATTAATTTATTTTATGAATTATTAAATTTTAGGTATTTTTCAAAAATATTAAATTTTAGTTTGTTTTCTAAAAAATAAGTAATAATTTAACTACAACAAATAGTTCTCTTTGCATTTTTATAATAAACAAGGATGATAAGAAACAAGTGGATAATTGCTTGGAAGAGTTAAAGGAAATAATTTAACTGGTCAC
Organism: Gerris lacustris; assembly: GCA_951217055.1. NCBI lineage: Eukaryota > Metazoa > Arthropoda > Insecta > Hemiptera > Gerridae > Gerris > Gerris lacustris. The sequence continues at coordinate 33,833,939 of OX578285.1, read as the reverse complement.
TGCCAATATTCCCCTCGATCAAATTCAAAAGGAAAAGAATTTATAATAAGAATCGAAATTTGCGCAAAAGTAGTACGAATGCGCATGGAAGACTTATTACGAATAATCCTTAGAGTAAGATTTCATGGAATTGTTTAATTGTTATAACATCGGATGTTAAAAAAGCATTTCTGATGATATGTTTAAACTTAGACATTAGAGATATCACACGATTCATCTGGATGCGTGATCCTTTAAAAGGACCATCTCTAGGAAAGGTTATTATTTATAGATTCAAAATTATTCTATTGGGATTCATTTCAAGTCCGTTTATCTTAAATGCCGTAATTAAGTATCACCAAAGTAAATCAAACCAAAAAATTTATTTGTTAATAATGCAGGCTAGTATATCAATAAATGCGAAATAATTCTAAAAATTAATTAAATTACTGTATATTAAAGAAATAAGATTTAAAAAAAGAGATGTTTAATTTATTTAATCTCTTTTAACAATCCTTTTAAGCGGTTTCTACGTTGATTTACATACGTTGGGGGGCCTGGGTGGCTCGGAGGCTAGAGCGCTCGCCTTGCGATAAGGAAAGTTAAGCAGCCTCGAGCATGGTCAGAAGATAGGGTGACCGCTTCTGACCACAGCACTGGGTTCGATTCCCGGACCGGGCCCGCTCAATGTCCACCCAGCATTGTTTAAACAAATGGGAAGCTCCTCGAAAGAGTGGCACCACCAGGTTTCGGCCAGGAAACCATGCTGATGACACTCTTGGTTGTAATACAACTAGGAGGGGAGTCATGGTTAACGACCATATCTTCACACAAGTGTGTGAAGATTTCGGTCCCGGTTTGATGTATGGGCCCACCTATGTGGCCTGCGTCTTCGGGTGTAAAAGCCCCCCGGAATTAAAAAATATAAAATTGATTTACAACTGAAATTCTAAGTTGGATCATTCATCATTAGATCCTTTTATAAATTATATTATCTCGACCAAAGTATTTTAAATTTAAAATAATCCTAATTTTAAACAAGAAAAAATTACTTGATTTCCACCTCACATATATTTTATACGAACAAAGACATGCGACTAGATATCTTACTCAGTGCGCATGTGCACAAATAACTTAAGTAGAAACCATCAAATACATTGGTATACTAATAGATAAGATTGTATGTTGGAAACGCCTCACCATCTCATTAACAAACGACTTACACAGACTATTTATATATTTGCTAGATTAAATGGATTCTTAATCTTGGAACAATTAAGATTTATAAAAACGTTTTGCTTTAGTGAACGCACTACTTAGTTATGCATATATGGACATTGATAATACAAAATATTATACTGAGAGTGATTCATAAAACACCACAATACTTTGTACTAATTGTGGGGGCGATTCCAAGAATAAAATATTTGTAATCCAGTTTATACTATTTTTTCTGTTCTACAAAGTAGGATTGTATGATTTATTTTATAAATAAATAAATATATAAATTAAAAAAAAAAAAAAAAAAAAAAAATTGTTTTTCATAGTTATTATTTTAATTCTTCCTGCCGCTTGTGATCTCTAATACCTTTTTAACTACCTCCATCCTTTAGAACTTCTTCTAATTCTCTGACCTTCTTCTCGTAGCTCTATTCTTTCATTTCTCCTATTTTTATTTTTAACTCGGAAATTTCGATAAATTTAATTTTTTTCTTTTCAACTTTCTTCTTTTATTCAAAAGTTTCGATATCTCTTTTGGTAGTTTATTATTTCTATTATTTTGTTTCCGAGAATAACTTTATAGCATCAATAAATATCTTTAAGCATTTTTCGATATCCTATTTTTCTTCTATTTTTTTATTCTATATTTAAAGATTTCTTAAACATTTTCGGGGTCGATCTCGGAGTTATTTCTTTTGTGTTTTCTTACTTACTTACTTAGTCGATGGGCCTTCTACCGTGAGGTGTAGGGCGACGACAGAAAGCCTTCCACCGATCCCGATTCAGTCAGTCAGACCACGCCTCAGTACTAGGCTCTTAATGTTGTCCTGCCAAGTCACTCTCTTTCTTCCTCGGGCCCCCGAGGAAGAAAGAGAGTGCCCGCCTTCCTTGCCTCCAGAGCTTGTTTTTTGAATCAGGTAGCGTCCATTCGTATTATACATGTCCGAACCAATTTGGCTGGGAGTTATTGACCAAGTCCATCAAGGGTGTCACCTTTAGTGTGTCCCGGATGGTTTGGTTTCGGACTTTGTCCCGCTTTGCCTCCCCGCTACTCGCAGAAGGTAACTCATATCTCATTTCTTCTGCCTGAATCCTACTTTCATGTTTGGAGGTGACTGCCCAGGACTCAAAGCCATTTGTTAAGATAGTTCTAAAGATGGATTTGTACACTGTTATCTCAGTTTTCTTATATTTCACGTTTTCTGAGGAAACTAGTACTTACAAAGTGGAACATTCTGCCTGCTGCAGCTAAGCGAGAATTGAACTCGGAACTCGGTGTTGATATTATTGTATTTGTCTTTAGATAGCGTGTAATTTTATTTTTTCTAATTTTTAGAGGAGTTGCATGCCAGAGTCCTACATGTTCATATCGGTTCCCACTTTAACAACTCTTTTATACTAGAAATAGTTATTATTTTATAGAGTTTAATTCATATAGGAAGTGTTTTTAATTATTATTTATGTCATAGTTTTTCTAATTGACCGAGCGAAGTTTCAACTTTTTTGTTCCCCAGTCTTCCCCAGGTACTAGACCGTTTTGCATTTCGACTGAAAGTGTTTGTTACGCGCTTACGGCCAAACGCTTTATTCAATTTTCTTCAAATTTGGCATAGATGTTCTTTGAAGTCATAAAAATCAACGTATGAGTTTAAAATTGAAATTTAATAAATTTCATTTTTAAATTTTAACAAAATAAAACATTTTATTTTTCTAATTTATTCTTTGTTTATCTTGAAATTTGGCATGAATGTTACTTCAAGTTGGGCAAATAAATATATATAGTTGTTTTTTTTATAAAAAAAATTGTTATCAATTTAAAAAAAATGTTATTTAGACTTTTTTTCAAAAATAAAAAATAAAAGTTTTTATTTTTTCTTGAAATTTGGAATATATGTTCCCACCTCTCACTGTCCGCGTTTAAAATTATTTTCCCAGAAACTTGATTTTCTCGGGAAATCGACTTATACCTTTAGATTTGTATTTAAATCTCTCTGTCCGCGTTTAAATTTTGTTTATAATTGTCACGAGGTCTACTGTTCACAGAACTACTAGTTTATTTTCATTAAGTTTATTGTTCATAAATAAGACAAACTGTTCGGGTGGAGCTCGTTGGGACGGCCGCGGCCTCTTATCGCCAAAGTTACTCACCTTCCTCCAAAAGGCAAACAAAAGCAGTTTCATCTATATACTATGGTTGGGAATCAGAAAAAGAAACGACGGCGATCGAAAGCATCTTCTCAGAAACCAAGCAAGGTGACCGTTACTGACGGACAGTTCGAGGCATGCGCTCTCTCCCCATCAACTTCCAACTCAAGGCCTGATATTATGCCAATACAATCTAGCTCGAATATTTCAGGCACCTTACGTGGAGATCTATCTGCAAAACCCGCCCTGGAGCTGCGTACTGTAGGTCAACCGCCCTCGCTAAATTCCGAAAGCAATTTTTCGACTCCAAATTAATTCGGAATTTTATCATAGTGTGAAGAAATAAACTCCACTGTCATCCCTTGACCAAATTACCCTAGACCCCCTCCAATAAATGTGAAAAATACTATTAATTTCGCATAATTTGTCCAACGAATTAGTGACTTAATACAAATCAGCGGATTCACGTGTAAGGCCAAGGCAAATAATGTACCCATTTGTTGTAAAGCGATCGAAGGATACAGGGGTGCTGTAGTAGGGATAGCCAATAAAGATTTTTATTATCCGATTAATCGTTTGCCTTAATCGATTTGTACTAAACCAATTAATCTATTGAATCGATTCTTCCCATTAGATTTTTTAGATGATGTTATTAATTTTTATAAATAATCTTGTCTCTTCGACATATCGCATGATAATTTTTATCTCTGCTAAGATGAAGTAAGGTTTCGTATTTGCCGGCAAATAAACCGCTTTGAAACTGGGATGGGGATGGAGCTGATAAAGGAGTTGTCCAGGCATCTTATTTAGGTAAACAGATGTCACTAAACATGGCATTAGGGAAACAATGGGCTAGTTCTAATATTTCTCTCTCCTTATCTATTATCCTGATTAACAAAGTAGAAATAAGTATTTGTTTCTTTGAGTACAGCTTTTTCCGACACTAACACCAACCCTTTTATATTGTCTTTAATGCAAGTTATAAACACGGAATAAATAATTCACTTGCTTCATTCTTTTCGTTAATATAAATAGAGGAAATTTAAAAAAAAAAAAAAAAAAAAAAAAAAAAAAATAGTAAAAAATATAATTAAAGAAATAAAGTTAAATTGTTCATGGGCATTGTGTGGAATGTGAGTTGTGCCTCAAAATTGGCTTCAAAGTTCGCAACATTATTAATGTACGAGAAGGAAACTCTGCACTCTCTCTCTTTCTTAAACCCTATCCAAAAAACAGAGAAGTGTTTAACGTTACTACTATCTTTCATAGCCGAATAAAGGTTAAAGAACCTTACAAAAGAAAATAAATAGTACAATGCAAGAACTGCCAGCCATACCTACACACTGAGAGCTACAGGAACCATGCACCCAGGTGTGTCAGGTTCGCCGGGCCACATTTACACCGAAAGTTGAACCAAAAAAACAAGATGAGCAACCGTAAAGCGCTCTTTGCAGTGGTGCCCACCCAGCCAACAATAAAGCTTATACTGCTCACAAAGAACTGCAATAAAAAGTCAGAATAACCAACCAAAACAAGACATTCGTAAAATACTCCTACCAACTTGAACAGACGCCTACAGTCGGCTCAAAACAACCAACAGCAACAGCTTCAAATCCTGAAAGTCATCAACCTCCCGCACCAGAACAGCTCAACCCGACAAATTCCCAAATTATGCTGCATGCTACAGCCATTTCAGGTGTCGCTTCACGTCCACGTCTTTTTGTCTTTATCCCACCTCCTGCTCCAGTTACCGATATTTCGGCCACCCTCCGAACCCTCTCCTGACAGCTATTTTCATATTCACAACCTTTATTCAGTTTCTTCTACCCTTCGCTCAACCACTTCAGTTAAGTCTCCTACTCAACGTTCTCTTACTATCCTTCTTTGGAATGCTAATGGTGCTACCCTCAAGGAGATTATAATGTAAAATACCCCCAATGTGGATGTCGAGCGCCCAGTCCTCGCGGTGTCACACTTTAATTCCCTGTCCCTAACCAACAATAATATCCTTACTCCTGGCGAATGTACTTATTTCCTTTCCGATTCAAACAGAATTCCACATATCCTAGATTATTTTGTTACAACACATATTACACAGCTTCATCCCACAGCCTCTGTCTTTGATGACCTTTCTTCTTATCATAGTGCTGTTTATCTGATTCTTGCCCTCTTGCCCTTCTAAAATTGCTCCTAAACCTCAACTAATCAACGGACGATTTAATTGGGACTTATTCAAGACTTTAGTTCATCAATAACTAGATCTTAAATTCTCTCTTAAAACACCAGCAGACATTGACGAAGAAATTTAATTATCAACAGACAGTATACAAACTTAAATCTGGGACACGACTATACCATTCTTTATTAGAAAAGACTATATCTTCATTACCGACGGACAAACGATTTCTGATTACTCAAAAAAGATGAGCTAGAGCTCAGGGGAAACAAACTCAATACCCATCAAACAAATGGACATGGACATACAACATTGCTAGTAGACAACTAACTTACTGACACTGCATACGGAAGACAAGTTTATGAATTTTACTCTGAAACTTACAGACAAAGACAAATCACTTGGGAATTCAACTAGACAGGTCCTTTCTCAAAAATCCATCTCTTCTCCCATTCAAACAGAAAAAGTTGAAGTCTGCTCAACACCTCAAAAATCTATTCTTTCCTCATTCTGACTTAAGTGACCTTGATCACGTAAACCTTATTAGTGGGGGGCCTGGGTAGCCCGTAGTAGAGAGTGATTGATTTTCAATCAGTCAAGTAAAACTGCATCGACCATAGAGAAACCATAGAGCAATTCCCGGAACGGGCCCCCCACTCAATGTTCACCCAGCATTATTTAAATAAATGGGTAGCTGCTCCAAAGAGTAGCGCTACCAGGTTTCGGCCTGGAAACCATGATCGACACTCTCGATTCCATATAAATCTAGAGGTGAGACTTGGTTAACGACTAAACACTTCACACAAGTGTAAAGAGTTACTAACCCAGGTTTATTCAAAGGGCTCACCTAAGTGGTCTGCGTCTTTCGGTGTAATAGCCCCCCGACAAAAACCCTTATTAACCAAGACCTATTGATTCTACTATTATCTCCCCCTCCTAAAGCTTTTTATCCCTCGGATATCCTTTACATTATTAAACACCTTCCTCCACAAAAATCTCCCGGTTATGAGCTAATTACCTCAGAAATCCTTATATACCTTCCAAGGAAAGGTATCATATTCCTTACTTACATATTTAAGTTTTCCTTTAAATCGACTTACTTCCCTATTCAATGCTTGAAAAAAAAAATCACCACTATTGTTGTGATTCCTAAACCTTCTAAACAACCTCATCTTCCCTCATCTTATAAGCCTCCTCCCAGTGATAGGAAAACTCCTAGAAAAGCTCCTTTTTAGTAGACTTCTTCCTATACTCGACCACCAGTTTGGTTATCGTACTCATGGGCGTCCCACCCTTCACATATTACCTCATCCTTAAATCCTTTCTTACCGATAGATATTATCGTGCGAATCTTGGATCCGCTTTTACATTCCATCTACCCTTCAAGTGCTGGAGTACCTCAGGGCAGTGTCCTAGGACCTCTCCTATATTCCTCCTAATCACATGACATCCCTCAGCACCCCTCCTAAGTCTTTGCCACCTTCGCAGATGACAAGGCAATCCTATCTGTGAACCAAGACCCTCAAATTGCACCCAATAACACCCTAATCCACCTTCTCCTTCTCGCACCTCGGTTGAGAAAATAGAGGATTCGGATTAAAGAAGAGAAAAGTGTACGTCACTTATACTCTTCGTCCTAACACCTGTCCTCCCGTCAATCTTAACCAAGTCCTCATTCCTTAATCCAACACTGTCCGTTACCTTGGCCTTAACCTACATTGACGGCTCACCTGGCAACATCACACAAAAACTACGTACGGACATTTCAAGACGATTCAAGTTGTTGCTTCGTCTTCTGGATTGTAAGTACAATTTCACTTTGAATAATTAACTTTGTATTTATTATGTAATATTAAAACCAGCTTGGACCCACAGCCTAGAAGTGTGGGGTAGCACCAAGCCTTCTAACACCCGAAGAATCCGAACTCATCAGAAAATCATCAGCTCCCTTCTTCATCTCCAACCTCACTCTTCAAAATGATCTCAATATTCCTTTTGTCCGCGACCTATCCGTATCCCGATATCACACATTCCATGAATCCAATCACCCAAATCCTCTAGTAGAACTTCTTGCATCTAAAATCATTCCAGATAACCAACCTCTACTATTGTCACCAGCACATTTTCTCGTCGGTACGGCTTTCGAAAGCGGCGAAGGGGTTTTAGTGTGGCCTGTCTACAAGCTCGTTGTTCTTCCTTCACCCCAGTCATTTTTTCTTTTTGTTTAAAGTGTCAATTTTCTTTCTGAAATTTTCTTTTTGTGGGTGGTATGTATACGCCAGTCCGATCGTCTAGTTTTTATAGGGTTTATTTTCTTTGTGATTTTGTTAAGGTTGATTGGGCGCTGAGGTAGCGTCACATCGAGCAACTCGTTTGAGTTACTCTCTAGACTTGAGCTCTGGATGTTAGACTGTTGGCTCGAACGTTCCATTCACATAGTTTTTATATTAAATAAGTAGTTTTTTCTTTTAATTTTTATTAAATCGTTACTTGTTCGTCTTAAGTGTGCAAGTAGTTATTCTGCGATATGGGGTTTCAGAAGACACTTGGGGCCCCCACCTTTATCCATCAACCTGCTGACCGACGTGCGTATGATGTTCCCTTTAATCGGAGTAAGCGTTTATTTTATTTATTTATTATTTGTTTAAGTACCACACTACTCTATATTTGTGTAAAGTAGTGCTAAGAGTCGGATATCCAGAACCAATTAGAACCTTGAAAATAGGAAGTTAGCTTCCTTTTCATGACAAAAACAACTTTTGTGAAAGGGTTTTCAAGTTGGCCATATTAATTCAAGATGGTGCCCATACTATTTGAAACCAAGTCCCCTTATTATCATAATGATCACTATTTCTTTAAAACGCAACAATACTATTATTGTAATTGGTATGATAATTTAATTTATTTGGTAACTATAATAATATCGATCCGTATTGAGAAAGAGCTTCTCCTTAGGATGTAAGTAGAGGTTTAGTATTAAAGGGGGGGGTTCTATATTATACCATTTAATTAAAAAGATAAAGCTATATACCATTATAAATACAAGTTCTATTATATTTTCTCAATAGCCATGGCTCGAAATGAGGGAAGTGACAATAAGTGTTGGAAAAATAAGGGAAAAGCGCTCTTTTATCTTACGGTTAAAAGAAACGTCCCTCTGCGAAACGTCGCGTCGGTTCAGTCAAAATCAATATCTTTAATTCCGTCTGTCCACAAATGAAATTAAAAATTTGGATTAATTAAAACAAAGATTAAATAAATAATATAAAAACAGTCAGGATACATTATAAGTATATGTATTAGGAACAATTATATATATTGTGTAAAAAAATCCTTTAAAAAACGGGTTCGATGTCTGAAAAAACATTTGAAACTTGAATCTCCTGAAGCAACTAAAACACTTTTCATTTGTAGAGCAATTGCACACAAGTTACATTCGAATGAAATTAAAGTTGATTCGCTTACTTTTCAGGTCCTGTAAATCGATGTCACACGTCAGTTAAACCCTAGTGAGACAGAAACCCCCTTTACCATCCTTGTTGGAGAACCCCAAAGAGGGCTGAAAATCAATATAGCTTCTAGGAGAGATAGACCTCGCCCTACTCAGTCGATATCCACCAACCCCAACCACATCTTATAATTTCACTTTTATCTTTTGATAATTGTCTAGAGAAAAGAAAATATAATTCCTAACCTGCAAAATATATAACTTTACTAATAACTAAAGGAGTTATAGTTGATGAATTATCCTTCATTATGAAATAATACTAGTTATGATATTATAACTGTACCGTGTATTATCAAACTTCAAAAACACAAGAAAATGTACTTCTAGAATAACAAGACTAGTAACTATTAAGGTGATAATAATACATACTAGTAATAATTAAGGCAAAAGGACTATAATTATTAGCCAAATTATTATTGTCTCTAATGCAAAATATATCAGTAAATCAATAATTGAAGTCGAAATTTGAGTTCAAAATCTTATACATACATAAAAAAACAACTTTATGCTTATGTTGATAGTAAATATGTATAAAAGCACTTAAAATAGACCTTAAATATACATCCATTTTTTGCTGTACTCTGTAGTGCACATTTTTGTAGTAGCTCCATATCTCGCTCGTATGCCTGTAGTAATCTCTAACATATTAGTTTACCCTACTTCGTGTTTATAATGTTTAGTGAGATGTTATCATGGCAAACATTCATATTATATGGCCTGATGCGATAACACTAATATCTCCGCGGCATTTATACTAATGTGATTTTTTTCTTAATCTTGCCAAATGCAACTTTATATTTATGTTTATCCTTTGACTTTATTCTAAAGATATATCTAAAACATGACAAAATTAATAGTGCAGGAAAATAAGGAATAATAGGGGAAATAATTTATAAAGTTTGGAAACTTTGTGAAAACGCTCTTAAGGGGTGTAGTAGTAAGAAACAGTAAAGTTCCTCCCTCTTGGGGGGGTCTCCTCCCCCTCCTTAAAGTCCACAATTTACTTATTTTTCACTTTTTACGCAAAACAGTTTTTCTTTTAAGAGATGTGTTATTACCAAAAATATTTCTCACATAATTCTGCACAAAAAGGGTCCAATGCGTGTTTGAAGTGAGACACACCGTTTTCGAGATATTGTAGTTGGAAAAAGATAAAGAATCCATTAAAGTATTTTTGCGAACCAACATATCTTAAAAACAACTCTTCCGATTTTAATAAAATTTTGTCAGTCAATTATGAATTAAAGTATCAATTTAGTAAAACGTAAAGAGCGCAGACGGTTGAAATTAATTTGGGTAACACAATATCTCGAAAACGGTGTCGAAATAGGACCTTTTTGTGCAGAATTATGTGAGAAATATTTTTGGTAATAACTCTTATCTTCAAAAAAAAAAAAAAAAAAACTGATTTGCGTAAAAAGTGAAAAATAAGTAAATTTTGGACTTTAATGAGGGGGGAGTGGGGAACTTTACTGTTTTTTACTACTACACTCCTTAAGAGTGTTTTCACAAAGTTTCAAAACTTTATAAATTATTTCCTCCATTTGCTGATTTTTTACTAATTGGCCTGGACTATAAGGCCCTGTTTGAACATCTTGCTGATACTATAAACATTACTGTCTCTTCATACTAATAATAAGCTTTAAAAATTGTAAAAAATAAAAATATGGAAAAGATAGATTTATACGAATCCAATTAATTATATATAAGTGTAAATAAATTATGCGTTTGTTAAGACCAAATTTTAAATGCCTAAACAATGACAAATATTCTAAAACACCTACAGGGAATAATGCAATAGTTTAGAAGGTTAGCTTCATTATAGCTTCAAGGCGAGATACTGTTTGCCTAACCATTTACCGTTTATGGCGAACTTAGAACCAGCCTAGCAATTTAAACATTGTTTTTAACACACATCTATTAACTGAAGTGTACTAATATGACAACAACCCATTCAGTCAGAAAGACGTTTCACACTCAGACGACTAGTTCTACAAAGTGTAGTATTATTCGTATAACTCATTCTTGCAAGAAATGAGTTGCTGCAAAAATCGAATTTGCAACCGGTTTATTGGATTCGTCGACTGATGCTCTAAACGTTTACTTCGAAACAAATGAAATATTAGACAGGGGTGTATAAAAACTTCATTGATACGATTAAGTGAAAATAGATATGTACTACTACTATACGTCATTCTAAATTTTTAGTGTTTGACTAATCAAACTTAATTCTTCCATTTCAATCAAATAGATTGTGGAAAAAGTAACATCAAAGATGCTGAAAAAGAAATTCAATGAGAAGCAAGATTAAAGGTATCCTAGAGGAAACTATCTATAGAATTTAATAATCTATGCTATGGTATGCCTAAATATAAGCCGAGGAATATATATTTTCAAATGTTTTTTAGTAAGAGGACAAATTCCTCTAAGGGATCCTCAGTGTTGTATATCCATGGGATTGCTGAGCCCATTTTTCTAATTCAATTTTTGTTTTATTTATTGATCCTTCTTCGTTAAACAAACAGTAATAAAATCCCGAGTCAAATTGAAGGGAAAAGTAGTATAGCGTCACCATTATCTACTCTAATTATGCAACTACATATATTGTTAAGTTGTCAGTATCAAAAACCATATTATACGTATTGAGTTCATCCATTTCATTACAGATTATTGATTCTTTAGGGGTGAGAGGTTTAATTGCATCGATTGCTTTGTAAAGAAAGGAAGAATGCATTACCACTTACGAATAGAAAAGTGGTTAAAAAATGAACACTAGGTATCTTTATTCATCTGATGGTATTTATTATTTAAATTTTTCCAAGCACTGCAGCTAGGAAGGGTATTACTTTCGATCAATTTTTTTTCTCGTGACAAAGGCGGATTTCAGACATAACTGCCGCTTCGTTCCATTACTAAAGCAAACTCGATAAAGCAATATCCAAATGGTTATTCGCCTGTATATTTTTCTTACTAAATTGAGTGTATACAGGTCTATTGAGGGACGTCAGGTAAAGGTGTTTTCGCTTACCCAACCCGACCTAAAGTCGAAGAGAGAACAAACTAGGGCATAGCAATGCCTGGGCCTTCTAGTCAAGCCAAGTATCGATCCTGCTTTACTTCCAAGCTTATCCAGACGAAAAAAACACCTAAAATACTTCATTTTACAACCTTCCAAAATAATAAAGCTTCCTTGAATTTAGACCCTTCCTCTTCTAACAAATCTCCAAGCAATTTTTAGACACTTCTTTTTTTATATAATTATTCTAATCAATTTTATAAAATCATTGCAAACTGTTAATAGAAAAAAATCAACAAGAATATTACAATTTACATGACCAAAAAAAAGAAATCAACCGATTTTCTGACAGTAACTATGCAACTTTAACTGAAAAATACATAAAAGTTTTCTTTTATTCAAGTATAGAAACTCAAATATAAAAGCTCAACTTTGAATGTACTATGGGGAAAAATATCCAAGACATTTATTTTTGCAGTACGGACTTTTTTATATCCACGTTGTAGAGATTAATCAGAAGAACATATTATTATCTACTGCATGCCAATATCTAGAGACTGATCAAATAGTTCCTTTTTTGCAAGAGGTTACAAGAAATTTATTGTTATGAGTTCACCTACAACACATCTTTTGGACGACCTTACCGAAGTAATTTTAAAAAAGAAATAGGCTAAAAGCTTAAATCTATTTAGAAATTCCCGTACGCATATTTTTAAAAGATCCGAAACTTTAATTATGTTTGTATTCAGAGCATATCTTATCAGGGGACAAACATTGCCGTATTCTTTGGCGGCCTCTTATCACTATAAGGTAGTCTCTTTAGGCTCCCTGTTTAAACGAATATTAATTAGAATTTTAGATGTGAATACACACACACACACACACACACACACACACACACATATATATATATATATATATATATATATATATATATATATATATATATATATATATATATATATATATATATATCCTAGGGTACACACGTGTCTCGTTGTGGGTAAAACATTGGCTTGAGTCAACAAAAGAAGGGAATTTTTAATACTAATGTTTTGATAAAACAAAGATTAGGTAAATTTCTTAGTTTACAATGTGCATATTTTATGATATACTCTAGCCCGGGCGCGGGCGTGCAAAATGTAAAAATTGTATTGACCATAATGTAAAATTGTGTTCACCGTGGCCCTGTTCACCGTGTTCACCGTGGCCCCACCGTGGGAGCCGCGACTTCCTTACAGGGCGCCGGAAAAATAACAAGCTGTTCATAATTTTATTTAAATTTTAAATTTATTGCGGCTGGTTATTTTTGAAAAGATCAATACTATGAATTTCTTCTCTTTCCTGCAGAAATGCAAATTTCGCACCATTTAGGTAAAGGCAATTGAAAAAACTAGACATTGTCTTAGAAACAGCAGAAATCAGGAAAGAGTTTGGGAACTACTATAATTTAATATATATATATATATATATATATATATATATATATATATATATATATATATATATATATATATATATATATATATATATATATATACGCTCTTTGAAAAATGTAGCTGTTGGAATTTAAATCGGTCTTCTGAACATCAGGAATCAGCAAGGGCGCCGAGAATCAAATAAATGTTGGACTTTATAGTGAATATTTTTACACTGTTGTGGATTGGGCCACTAAAAATTTAGTCATTAATAAAAAATAAATTATATATTTTCTATTGTGTGAATAATGGCGAAACTTAATAATTCTTGTGTTGCTGCGTTGATAGTAAAGTTTAATAAACAGTAGTTTTAAAAAATTGGCACAGTTTTTTTTGCAGTCTCTCTATAATTTGTTTTGTCAATATATCGAAAACGACGAGAGTACCGCTCTATATAAAAAAAAAAACTAGATAACAATTTCTTGCAAATGAAATGTCCTAAGGACTTTTGACTTAAGAATTAATACTACAGCCTTAGGAGATATATAGTGGAATGTTGTAAAATCTTAATTCGGTTTATTGCTGCAAATAAAACTTTCAAAATTTAAGTGAGGTTTGTAAAGATCTAATACTAACACAAATTAAGACGTTTCAATTTTTTGGCCAACTTTCACCCCATCTTTCTTGCTGTAAATTTTCTAAAAAAGTAATGGCTTAAAAATTCTTCGGTTAAAAAAGAAATGCTCTTTGCGTATTCGTGGGAACAAATTTGTGTATTGGAGAAAGTTTGTGGGAACGTTGACAAAAAAATATTACGCCTTTTGAATGGAAAACATTCTATTGTCATCTTTTCAGCAAGTCGAAAGAAGGCAATTTTTTGAAGTGAAACTTTAGCCTCGGTAGAGTAAATTGGCTTGGATGAAACAGCATCGTGAAACAAAGTTCGCGTTTCAAGACTCGTCCAAGTGAAACATTTTTGAGATGAAGTTGTAAGTTTTTGTTTTGAGACTCGACCAAGTGAGGTATATTTTATCAACTGCCAATCTAAGTTGGCAGTTGATTTACCTGTAATAAATATTTCTTCTGGACGAGTTTCGAGCCATCGACCTCTCACCTCTCAATTTGCAATCAGACGCGATAACCAATACACCTCGGGAGTAGATGATTTAAACAACACACAGAATAGGAATATAAGCGTATTATAATATACATTTTGATAATTAATATATTACATATAATTTTTGTTTTCATGTTTTTTGTCATTATTCGCTTACATTTTATTAATTGAAATTACGTTTCTTTGAGAAGTTATCTGACTGTGGCGGTATTGTAAACTCTTGTTTATAAATACGTTTGTTACGTATTTAATAAATGATTTATATAATGCGCATTACTTAAATAAGGTTTATTGTTCTATTTGATTATTAATTAAATCTAACTAATAACATTTGTTTTTCTTTATCTTGGAACCTACAAATCCTCATTTCAATGAACATAGTATAATAGTATATAATAAGTGGAGCAATTTGATTTGATATGCGAGTAACATTGTTAACATTTTACGTGCTTCTTCTAGGAACGATTTACACTCTGAATTATATATATGCCATATTTATATAATTATATTATATTAATACATATTATATAGGAGGGAACATAAAAGTAACTTTTTCTAGAACTTAAGTTTCACTTCTAATGCGTGAGAGTTTCACACATATTTTATTTCTAGTTTAATAAGTTTGATTTTGGGCAAGCTATGTCCCGCAGACGAACTTTGCCGACCTCCTATTCTTGGTGTACATGATAAAATGAATGCACACAATATTCTAGCTGAAAGACCCCCATACACGGTCGACATGTTTGCGCAAACATTTTGACCGGGTTTGGGGTTGTTTGATGTTTGACGTGTGTGGCCTAAATTTGCCCGACATCAGGTTCGCGCAAACATGTTTGCACAAACATTATCCGCAAAATGTTTGATCGTGTATGGGGGCCTTAATGCCACGCTTATATAGGTCAGCTCCAAGACTAAAAGCATAACTGTACCATGTTTTCAAAACTACCTACATTTCATTGGCTATTTGCTATTTCTTAGTTAATTTGACTGGATCACTCACTGTCTCAAATTATCTTTATATTATCTCCTCCAGGGCTATCTAAACTATGACAGTACAGCGGTTTAAAAAAAAAATGTTAAAAGATTTACAGTCAATGCAATTAAAATGTCGGTCACTTTATCATCTTTTAATTATTTGTTAGTTTGATCGACCATTTTCTAAAATTTTAATTGAATTAATCGATTGAATTTGATAATTTGTTTATTATTTATGTTTTATTACATGAAAGCTTACTTAACAAGTTTAAGTGAGCTATTAGCTTTTAATTTAAGAAATCTTTGACCATTAAATAAAGGAAAATTCGATAAAAAAAAAAAATAAATAAATAAATAAATTTAATAAAACAAACTAAAATATTAATCTTGTAACAAATTAATATAATTTTTATCTGTAATTGATACGAAATATAAATATTGTATCTCTGTTTAGACGCGTAGAAAGTGATTATTTACGTACTTGTATTCACTGCGCATGCGCGTTTCATAATTCCTTTTTTTTCCGCCCTAGTGCGGTAAAAAAGAATTAATATAATATAATATAATTATATATATATATATATATATATATATATATATATATATATATATATATATATATATATATATATATTAAAACACTGAAAAAATCCAGGGTTCGGTCACAAAACAAAAACCATCTCACACCACTCACAACATTCTTAAAAACCCGACGTTTCGGTGTTTATATATATATTAATATATTAATATATTAATATATATTGTTTTATTATTTATTCCGAATTCCAAAATATTAATTTTTACTTTTTAACTGTTACTTATTTTTACTTTCTCATAAGCAGTAATAATTCAATATTTTAAGATATATTGATGTATTTACACGTTTTAAGGTACTTGAGTCCAAAAGAAGGTTTTTTAAAAATGTGTGCTGTCTGTCTTCTGTCTGTGAAGACGTGTGAAGCCTAATCTACTGAACCGATTTCGATGAAATTCAGAATAGATGTTTAGAAAAATCATAGCCCTCACTTCGAAAAATCACTGTGCTACTTCCCAATATCAATGAAAAACCACGAAAAAATTTATTTCTTAAAAATAGTTCCGACTATTTTCCGAATGTATCTATAGAAGTAGTTTTCCCAGGAAAAATCTAGTTGCAGAGAAATTAGCTATTGCAAGGGAGAAATTGCAAAAGGTGAGAGAGCGGGTTCGATCCCCCGCCCGGGAGGTAAATTTAGATAAAATGTTCAATAAACATTAAATGGAAAACACTTATTATGTAATTGTATAATAGAAAGTTTAGTAGGAGTTGTATGGAACAGATTTTTTGTTTAAATCACCGTTCGGTATATCGATAATATCAGTGACAAGGGGTCCCACAGGGTCAAAGGATCTAGTTTAAATCTTTGTCTTCCTCCAATATTGTTTGTATTATAATTGGGGAGAATTTGCTTCCGAACTTGTCGGTAGCACATTCTCCCCAATTATACTACAACAATTATTGGAGGAAGACAAAGATTTGAACTAGATCCTTTGGCTTCGTAAGGGTTTAGATTTAGGAGTGAAGTTTCTTCCAGTTAAAAATACAGACGCAAAAATTAATGGGTTTTTCAAATTATTTTAATATGTGATATACATACTGATCCTCTAGTGCTAGTGTGTCAAGAGGTATATAGTAGACACTTATCCTTCAGTGAGTTCAAGCGATACAAACTAATTCTTCTTGGTTTTCCTTATAATGCAAGTCCGAACACAAAACATACCGAGGACCGAGGATCGATTTCATAAAGGTGAGACATACTCCACACTAAATCATTGCTGCCATAATAATATTGTCGATGAGGATGTAAAGAAAAGAAAAAAAACACCTTTAAATATACATGGCCGTTTTAATAAAATTTTAGTTTGAGAAGCATATTTGCCTTTTTATATAAATTATACCTATTTCAACTGATAAAAAAGAGAAATAATAATTATATTCAAACGACGTTAAAATTGAACACCTTCTTTAATTTGTATAAAATATATTTTTTCTTTCTTGATGGATGTTGTAGGTGTTAAAAAAAATACTATCAAAACTTGTTACATAAAGAGAGAAAAGGGTCGAAACGTTTCATAATAAATATATTTATGAAAACTAACAAGTTTTGATAGTTATTTAACACCTGCAACATCCATCAAGAAAGAAAATAGACTGCCAATTGGTGTGGCACATAGCTTCCTCGCATCCTATCCAAATACTTTATTGATTTTATGCTTTTACAAGTCATTATTGTCTAATTGGTTTAATAGTTTCCCCGTTTTTTTTAATTTGTCAAAATTGTTTTGATTTTTTACACGAATTAAACATAGGCGGCTCTAGAGCAATATATTTGGGGGGGCTGACGCTTCTGGGGGGTGGGGGGGGGAATACTCCTCATGGAAGGGGGGGGGGGGGGGGTCAGTGGTCCTCCCCCGGAACATTTTTAAAAATTTATCACATAAAATTACGTTTTTAAGGTATTGTAGTGTCTAAAAATATACCTGTTATGTTAGAAAAAGCATGCACCATGACTTAATGAGCGAATTTTCAAAGAAATCTGCATATTTTTGGCTTATGATAATATAAGAAAATTTTGGTTTAGAATTTGCATGGGTGAAAAAAAAATTGGTATACAGGGTTATGGGGTACAAAAGTCAAAATAGTATTTACCCTTCAAGATGCATGTCGTTAGAAAGCTCTTTAAGAGTACAGTAATTGTTGTTATGTCCACTTTTATCATATTTTCATATAAAAGGGGGGTAAAATGGAAAAACACGTTTTTATGCTATTTTTGACCCTAAATTGTAAAAATTTGACCCCTAAATGAACTCCAAAAATTCTGTCCAACGAACTCATCCTTTCTTTTGATATTATTGACATTTTAAAATTTGTTTGAAATTTTTAAGTGCATCCTAAGGGGAGATATCTTCTGGAGTGACACATATATACATATATACATATAATACATACATAAAAAAAAGTGTTAAATTTTAGGAATTGATTCAGAATGGTCTAAAACGGATTTCCAAGGAAAAATTTTTCAAAAATTCGCATTACAAATATTTTGAAGCCATTGCAATAGCATAATTTTCTTTGAAAATTCGCTAAAAACACTAATTTATAATGATAAATTAACAATTTCTCCGAGAAGAAGAAGAATAATGGACATGGATTTCATTACTAAAGATACGTAAACCAAAGCCACCATTTTAAAACTGTAGGTTACATACATAAACTTTAAGGCGGGGATACACTTGAGTATTCGCCCCGAATGAGCATGTGTTTGTGTTCGGCTCGCCCTATCCATATCTGAGCAAAACGGGGCGAACGCTTGCTCATTCGGGGGCGAACGCATGCTCATTCGGGGGCGAACGCATGCTCATTCGGGGGCGAATGCATGCTCATTCGGGGGCGAATGCATGCTCTTTCGGGGCGAATGCTCTAGTGTATCCTCGCCTTTAGATAAAAACAATGAGCAGTATTTTATGGCTTTCAAATGGAGGAATCAGATTTATTTAAAGTTAAATCATTCAAAAGTTAAAATAAATAAATTTTTTAAAGTTTTAAACAGCAGACGTTATTAACTGCCACATAGCATTTATTCAGGCCAACAAACTCACTCAAGCTAATAACCAAATAATAATTATTGTGCCATTTTGCCAAGTTTAAACAATTTAGAGGATTGATAATTGTTTACTTTAGTGCCTTAGTAATTTTTTAATTATTCTTTTCTGATTTCAACCGACCGTATTTAAATAACCGTTTTTATTTGATCAAAATTGGTGGGGGCATGCATTATCTTGGGTTGAATTTCCAAATATTTTCTTCTTTCCTATTTAAAACAACCTAGCACTCGAACCCGAAGAAACCATGAATACTCATGAAAAAAATCCTTTCGACCCTTGCGGCGTTTACTGACAACGCTACGAAAAAGGCGTTTCCGCGGGAGAAAAAGTCTTTCTAAAAATCGTTTTAAAAAAGTAATAAAAATAAAAAAGGAATAATTTATCAGAGTGATTTTGATTTCTATTGATTAGCTTTTAGAGAGCAAGAAATGTACAATAACAATTTGAGCAAACTAAGAAAATGTATTTTTAACTTTACTTATACAAAATATAGCTTGAACTAACATAAAAATCTACACCAAATGCAGTTTTCTTGACTTCATTGTACTAATTGTAATTCATTGTACTTCTAGTAAATATTCTGACAACAACTTCACTGGATATGGTTTCACGAAAAATACAATTATTAAACTAATGTAAAAGTTTACCGATCAACAAGTAATACAACAAGTAGTATGGCATTAACAATAAGTATGGCTCATATTATGTTTATGTATATCTAGCCTTTCCTTTTACAATTCTTGTGATTTTTCTTAGCTGATAAAATTTTTTGAATACTCAACATTTTTGGGGGGGCTTAGCCCCCCCAAGCCCATACCTTCGGCCGCCTATGGAATTAAAGTATCAATTTAGCAAAAGTTAAAGAGCGCAGACGGTTCAAACTAATCTGGGGCTATCTGCAGGTTACTTTCGACATACTATAAAAGTTTCATTCAAATCAGATAAGTACATTTGAAGCTATAGGTGTAAATAAATGTATGTTTGTGCGCATGTGGAAGAGAAACAAATAGGCGCAGAAGGTTGAAAATTATATGGGACCAACAATGGGCTAATTATGGTCTACCACCCAAATTTCATTAAAATTGGACGTGTAGTGTTTAAGATATGTTGGTTCGCAAAAATTGAACGACAGACCTACCGACAGACCGATAGACAGACACGTAACCAAAAATGTTCCCTGATATCTAAAACGGATTTCTGCCTTGGAATTTTTGAAATCGGAGACCTAAACTTTTTTCGTTCTTCAGATAGCTTCCGCTACCTATGGTAAGCTCGGAAGCAAAATATATTTTATAATAATAATTATACTTCAAAGGCTAAATTCCACCTTACCACCTATTAATCACTACACCTCGGAAACTGTTAATTCTGAACGGATTTTACAAAGCTTGCTTTAATGATGCTACTAAAGGATATTTTCGATCCACCATTCTGATTCAAGATGGCGGCCATTTTCTATAAATTTATATGGTTGATATATCTCTTGATCTTAAATACGTCACATCTTATCACATAAACATGTTTATAAAAAGATTTTCCAACCTGACTTTTTAATAGATATCTAAGAGTAAATTTCATCAGTTCAGTATCAATTTGAATAAGATTACATTAAAATGAGAACCTGAGATAATAGTAAAATAAATAATAAACACGTGTGAAAGGGTTTCCTTTCTTCCTAAAATTGATAAGAGATTAAAGAAGATAGCAAAAACAAAACCCAGATTAGTACATTACTCCATGCAAATTATAAATATTAACTTATAAAGCATTAGCTGGCCACACACGAGCGGATTTTTTGACGGACCTGGTCCGCGGACCGGGTCGGTGGACCGGGTCCGCGGACACGGTCCGCGGATCTCAGGTCTGTCGTTCCCCCACTAACGTGCAAACCCCGTCCGTCGGATCTAGTCCGTCAACTCGGTCCGCGGACACGGTTCGCTCGTGTGTGGGGCAAATCCGCGGATTTTTCCTTGTTGGTCCGCGGACCCAGGTCTGTCCAGCATGCTCGACAGACCTGTTCAACGGACGACGGACCGGGATCTCATACTAGCGGCTGTGTCTCACTGTGTACGACTGTGCGGTCAATTCTAATAATTTAATATCATATATATACACATTATACATCATATATATATAGTAAAACTTGTCTAAGCTGGAAACCTGCTAAGGTAGAAACTTTTTCTCGGAACGTTTTTTTTCTAAGTATATATACATATAGGATATATTATTTAATATATCCTATATATATATATATAGTAAAACTTGTCTAAGCTGGAACACGTGTAAGCTGGAAACCTGCTAAGGTAGAAACTTTTTCTCGGAACGTTTTTTTTCTAAGTATATATACATATAGGATATATTATTTAATATATCCTATATATATATATATAGTAAAACTTGTCTAAGCTGGAACACGTGTAAGCTGGAAACCTGCTAAGGTAGAAACTTTTTCTCGGAACGTTTTTTTTCTAAGTATATATACATATAGGATATATTATTTAATATATCCTATATATATATACAGTAAAACTTGTCTAAGCTGGAACACGTGTAAGCTGGAAACCTGCAAAGTTAAAAACTTCCTCGGAACGCTATTTTCTAAGTAAAACACCCTGTATAAGCTGGAAACCTGCTATGGTGGAATTTTTTTTCTGGAACCGAAGCCTTCCAGCTTAGGCAAGTTTTACTGTATATAATATATTTATATATATTATTTAATATATCCTATATATATATATACTGTAAAACTTGTCTAAGCTGGAACACGTGTAAACTGGAAACTTGCAAAGTTAGAAACTTTCTCGGAACGTTTTTTTTCTAAGTAAAACACCCTGTATAAGGTGGAAACCTGCTAAGGTGGATTTTTTTTTCTGGAACCGAGGCCTTCAAGCTTAGGCAAGTTTTAGTGTATATATAAATATATATATATATATATATATATATATATATATATATATATATATATATATATATATATATGTTATGTTATATAATATTTATAATATATAAATATAAATAGGGAATAAATAAATGCCAGAGGGAGAAAATAAAAACTGAATAAAAACCGAATTAAAAACTGAAAGAGACTGAAGAATTTAATTTAAATTTAAATTTAATTTAAATTGAAGAATTTAATTTAAATTTAATTTAAACTAAATAATTTAATTTAAATTTAATTTAAACTGTAGAATTTAGTTGAAAAGATGAAATGAATTTAATTAGAAATGAAACGAATATGGAAATGAACGGATATGGAATGAAACATTATTTGGGTGAGAAATAGTAAAATGATAAAGAGCTAAATCCGCGTACAAATAATAAACTTTGGTCCGTGCGTGTGTGTTGACAACGGCGGACGGGGTCCGCGGATCTCATGTCCGCCGACAAGGTCCGGTCGGTTGTTTCTCCACTAACGCACATACCGGGTCCGCGGATTTCCCTAAATCCGTTGGAAAAGTCCGTGGTCCGTTGGAAAAATCCGCTCGTGTGTGGCCAGCTATTGAGTCAAATTGATCAACAGTGTCAATTATGATATGGCAAGCAATGTCACAAACCGGTTTAGACCAGTTAACTTATACTCTGTTCATATTATGTATATCTAACTTCTTTTTTTAAAAAAACTATGTTATACTAAAATATAAATAATAAATTGTATTAATATAATATAATAAAAATAAGTGCGGTGTCGCGGGACACCCGGTTGGAAGTTCCTTGTAGCTCTATTTCTGATAATTCCATCAATTTTAAAACTGACTCCAAAGATATTAACAAATTCTATTCTGCAATCCTAAAAACAAAATGATCTCAAATTTCTAAAAACATATTTATAAAACCTAACTTTTAAAATTCATAATTCCCACCAAATATATATAGTGATAACTAAATAAATGAACCAAAATAATTCCAATTAAACAAAAACTAGTTCTTAATTAAATACATACGGATAAAATAATACTATAAATTATAATATTAAAATAATTACGTAAGATAAAAATAAATTATATAATTAAAATAGGATAGGTTACATCCAGGTTACCGCTTTAACCATGACTTTTATTAATTTATTATATTTTTTTAAATATTTATTTGACAAATGTTAATTGTTTGTTAATGTGATGTATTTTATTGTAAATGAGGAAATATGACGAACCAAAAAGGTGATAATATCTTTCTTTCCAACATAATGACACAAAAAAATGTTACATTTTCAATCTAGGTGAGATGTTGTATATTTTATTTTTTATATTTTATTTGATATCGCTTACAATAAAAAGCTTAATTAATTTATTAGTTATTGTAGCTTTTGACGTATTAAGAATGTAAACTTTTTATATAAATCTCATGTGTACGATGTTTCGATGTTTTAGGCCTGAAGGTGACCAAGAAGGTCGAAATATAGCCATAATTGAAAAGTAAATTTGTACTTATTATACCCTAAAAGACCCAACTACTCCAAAAATAAGTGTTATAAAGAGAGACTTTTGGACCTCCCTTTATATTTTGACCTCAGAATAATTAATTATCTTTAATTTTTATTAGATTTGACTTTATTACTCTATCACGTATGTAGTATTGTCGGACATATTTTTTAAAACTATTAAAAAAAAAAAAATGTTAACGGTATATTGTATTTATTTATTGAAATATTTTTTTTAAGTTTCAAGATAATAACTGTCTCCATAATCTACCTAAACAGAAATGTCTAAGCATTAATTATATTATTTTTATTATATAGTAAAACAACTTATACAAGTAGCATAAAATGAAGTATGGTATATAGTTTTATTATTCTAAATAATTTATTTATTTTTAGCTTTGTATTCTTTTTAAGTAATAATATCATTTTCAGTATTATCTCAATATGAAAATTGTTAGAAACATCAAATAGAATGACAAAAGATTTAATCACAGAGTAGTTGACTTTAAAAAAAAGAAAAATAAATAAATCAAAGAATGTTTTTCATTTTAATTTAAAAAATATTTAACAATTTTAATTGTTTTCAATGCTTATATTTGTATTCTATTTAAATTTGACGATTGTCAGAAGATAATAATAATAATGACTTGCCCTCGTTCAAGTTAGTACTTAAAGCGCATTCTATTGAAATCTCTATGAAATACAAACTCAATACTTTATGCAATATCTATAATTAAAAGAGCGGATATATGCGGAACTATCCTCATTCTTCCGCCATATTTCAAATAGAACTAACCCAATATCACTATCCTCATTCTTCCGCCATATTTCAAATAGAACTAACCCAATATTACTATCCTCATTCTTCCACCATATTTCAAATAGAACTAACCCAATATCGCTATCCTCATTCTTCCACTATATTTCAAATATAACTAACCCATTATCACTATCCTCATTCTTCCACCAAATTTCAAATAGAACTAACCCAAAACATCAAATAATGTTTGGTTGAAAAGTGTTAAACTATTTATATTTTATCTACGAAATATTTTATCTACGATTGATACGAAATATAAACATTTTATCTCTGTTTAGATGCGCATAAAGTGATTCTTTTCGTAGTTGTATTCATTGCGCATGGGCGTTTAATAATTCTTCACCTTATCGCTGGATTAGCGTGTTTGTTTACATTTAACAAAACTAATTTGGTGTTTCTTTAATTAAAGTAACTGTTTGTTTCTGTATTTATTGTTAAAATCCAACAATGGCAGATAAAGTACGGTATGCAACTCGTGCGAAAACTGAATTTTGCTTTGCTCGTGGTTTTACTACCCTCGCTGTCGCTCGGGTGCAAAATTCACACTCGCATGCAAAATGCTACTTTAAGCACTAGACGCGCCTAGATGTCTTATGTAAATAAATAGGCAACAAAATTATGAATATACAATTACTTTTCATTCCTTTTTAGAATAAAACATATTGTGCCAAACATAACTTTCTTCTTGTCAAATAAATTTTAAAATAAAAAAATAGTTTATTTTTAGTTTTGAATTAAAATTGTATTTCCTGCTTTTATAGAAGTAGCTAGAAAGTGTGGTTTATAATGTCCACTTTGGCCCTAAATAATTCTGACCTGACAAACAAGTGTTACACATTTTAAAAAGAACAAATAGCTTCCTTCTTACAGTACCTCCTTGTCTCTTAAAATCTAGATATATGTGTCATTTAAGAAGCCAAGAAAAAAAACATTTGTTCAAATAATCACTGGATTTTAACACTCATGAAGTATAAATACCAGTAAATTTAAAATATATATATAAAAGTAAACTCGAGGTAATATTATTATTAAAAATATCAATAAATTAGTATTGTGTGTATAGATTTTCCAAAGAAATGAACTTTTCGAATAATGAGATTCAACCTTACGCTGCAACTATAACAATAATTAATAGTTTATAGTTAAAATCGGACTGCGATTTAATTAGTTAACTTTGAGCAACAGAACAAATTTTGTTCGAAAACTAGAATATTATGGAAAGAGTTTAGCAGCTAAAAAAGTTTCTCTTTTCGATTAAGAGAAGAACACCGTTTACTGTTTCTGTAAGCTCATTTGTGCTCAAGCTGTGTGCTAAAAACCAATAAAAAATAATCTTTTAGTACTTGAATAATTACAGCGATCGCTGTTCCTAATAGAAGCTCTCGTTATAATAATTATTTTAACTGAACAACGATCTTAAAATTATTTGACACTGGAGAATTATTAGCAGCATAAGGAGTAATGACAATGACACGTCACGATATCTCTGGGATCACTCAACCTATAACCATAACATTTTGACATTTTCATGTCTCGGCTATGGCTCATAACTAGCGTTACTCGAGTAGGGAAGATATAGGAACAGGGAGTTAGGAAGATATAGGAGGTGTTCAATCGAGTCTGCCCGCTCTTGGTATAGATAGGGTCTCCCTCTACCGCGCTCGGTAGGGCCTACCCACCCCTACCTACCCGATCAGCTACCTGCCCCACGTCTCACTCTCTTCACTTCTCGCTACCGTTCCAGTAGTCGCTCACTTGTCCCAGCGTCGCCCCCCCTCCCCCCCCCCCAACCACAACTTCTGTTCTACTGCTCCGATTTGCATCAGACAAACGCCATAACCCTTAGAATTATATTCCTAATAAACTTACTTACATAACATTTATTTTTTACATTTTATTTTTGTTAAACAATAATTTTACATTTATTATAAAAATATGGGTAAAGAAGCTAAAAGATTACTTCTTAATAAACTGGAAAAGAAGAAAAGTACTTTCTTTCTTCGTGCACTACATATGTTCAATTTAATTCCTAATTTACAAACGCAAGAATCTGCACGCTCGAATTTTTTGACATTTTCATGTCTTTACTTTGGCAGGACACCAAAAAGCGTTTCATGAAAATGTCTCACTGTCTTGCAGACTCGTATGCAAGCAATTTTTTGACGTGTTTTATTAATTTATCGAGCAACGGATTTGAAGGAAAGTTACTAACCACTTAATTCTAACCGGGAATCATACGAACATTTATTATTCTTTTATTTATTAACTGTCATCGATCTCCTCTGCTTCTTTGACCTTGTGCTTTCTTCCTCACTCTTTAATTCATGACCCGGTTAACTATTGACATTTGCTGTCGTATTTTTTTTTACATGATGTATGTATTTATAATATTATCTGTTTAAAAAAAAAAACAGCCTCAAAACCAGTAAGAGTACATATTTAATATTTTGTACCAAAAAAATGTCAATACAGTAGTAAATCGGGTCATGAATCGAAGGGAAACAAGTGAACAAAGCAAAACACCAATAAAATTATATAAAAATGAATTGTAAATTAACCCTCATTAACTCATTAATGAAATACTGTTCCTTTAATAATCAGTTTAAGTTAGATGGCTTACTCTGGGAATTTCTGATTACATAATGAAGGGATTATAGGGCACCTAGGATTACCAAGTTAATTAACAACCTTGGCATTTGTGAAGCCTCTGGTGTATCGTGCAATGTATTTGCACGATTTGAAGATTTTCTTCAGCCTGCTAAATGTAATTATGTACACCGAAGAAAGAGCTTAAATCGCTGAAAAAACCCATACTAATATTATAAGAACATATTAAGATTTCATTATTAGTTTGCTCCATTTTGTATTACATTTGTCGATTGTCGATTTTCCTTCTTTTTTTTTAATTAAAGTAACTAAAATATTATTTTAGATCAAATGAGTTGATAATTTACCAACTCCGACATGAATATTTACTGTTGAATTTATAGGAATATTACTGGAATTATCTTCAGTGAGTGTTGATCATATATACATAAGTTAATTAGAGGCAACAACAAGATTAACTCTCGAAATTCGTAGGCTTCCGTGGATAGAGTGATCACGATGTTCCAGGTCAGGGACGTCTGAGTCCCAACGTTTTGCTTCTAAAATCTACTACAGATGCATCTACAAGTTTACACCATCGATCCAAGATGACATCGTGAACAGGTGTTAAAAAACCTTACCCGCGTTAAAAGCCATGGTATGAAGGTGCATTAGAAATGAAACGTCAAGTACAAGTATTATATTAAAGAAACTATTGACTAGTTTTAAGTGATAGAAACAAATATGATAAATAATTTGAATTACCGACTGAAGAGTGAAACAAAGATCTTATAAATTAAAATGAGACCCCACTAACAATTAAAAGAGATGGAAGCGAACGACCGCAACCATAAAGATCTATTCACCCACATGAGTCAAGGCGCGCCTCCGTTCAGTCACTTCCGAGATTATCAGTCAAAACAAAATCTTTCATGAGAGTAATTGGCACTGAAGACACTGAGCCGGCGCCGCGCCATTTCGAATCCGACCCGTGAGTCCCGTCTCCGTCAACGAACCGTCGAAATCAAATTTCTCTGCAACGATATTTTCGTTTTCATTGCCGTGTTCCGTGTGTTTCTTCGTCTTAAATATGGGTTATGAAAAATTAATTGAATGTGTATGTCTGCACTGCATGATTTGTCCAGAGTGAAGTATATGGACACTAAATAAATCCTTTATATTAGTTTCGATTTTGTTTGTATCTATGTGGCCAGCTATTGACAAAATCTTCGGAGGGCTAATTAACAATTAACCCTCTTCCAGTCTTCTAATCGAGCTGAAACCTAGCACACTGATTATGTACCTTTTTAGACATGGCCTCATTAAATAATTATCCTTCGTCTATAATTAATGCAAGGACAGCCAATTGAACTTGCCAATGAAAACATCATCACAAAAATGTAGATATGACACTGATAGAGTAAAAAGAAACTGACGGATAGAAGTGAAGAGAGCCACGATTTTGACTTACACTAGATTGAGAAGGTTCTGATTCGGAACGGTGACTAAACTGTGACGTGACTGATGTGTGTGAACAGACCTTAGCTTATATTCTAGATCTATAGTGATCAACTCGACTAGGAGCATAACTACCCACAAGCTTAGAACAAAAAAATCCAACTTATAAAGACTTCTAGAAAATGTCCTGACCAATTTAAAAAGCCACAAGTGATAAAGAGAATTTCCCACCATTTGGGCTTTAGATTCGCTAGTTTTTAGATCTTACACTGACTAAGTTGTAAGATCTAAAAACTAGCGAATTTAAGGGACCGACGTTCAGCTGAACAACAGTATTTTTGTGCAACTATGAAAACTTAAAATCAGCAGATATAATGTGAGTTTTATAAAACCGCAGAATTTTATAGACATTATAAAAAATCAAAGTTAAAAAATACAATTATTTCAAAAAGTCATAAATTACTCATTCTCTTTTTTTTTAACATGAAAATAGAGTTATCTAGTAAGTAAGAAATATGACTGCAATTAATCATGATGAGCAACTAGTCTTGCTTATCTGTTTGTCGTCAATCAAGCCGAGGAGTGTAGACAGAAGATCTAGTGACACGGGTCGTATACAAAATATACAAATTACAATCGATTACGACGGAGTCACGGTCGCAGAGCGGCCTTCACTAATTCTCCGCTTAGAATCAATTAAACGTCGGGCCGATTTTCTCTCGACCGACTCCCGACTAAAATTGATATATCTAATAAAGTTAACTCCGGAAGAAATTAGGTAGACGGTAGGTCTAGCACGTGACTTTCACATATTTACCCAGGGTCGAAGCTAGCCTGTGCATTCAGAAGAGGCTAGACAATTGTTAGGGGGCAGTTAGGTTTCGGACGAATCTGTTAACCGTAAATTTATTATAATAGTGGTCCGTCGACAATCGGAAACGATTAATCTCAAGGCAGTGTAATTTTAGGACGGGCGAAAATATTTTTAGTTTTGTCGGCGATCACCCTCTTCCCATCTGGCAGTTATTCCGACAATAACTGTTTACACGTTATCGTAACACTTACAATGCAATGGCAATGGCTTACTATTGAGAGCCAAAAACTATATTAATACAAATAAACATCTCCGTTCTTCCTATTTTTACAAAAAATATGCATTACGAAAGAAAATAGAGTCATAATAATTAGATTCTCAAAAAGGTAAGGCAGCATCACATATATGATTTCATCGAAATGCGAATAAATTTATAATTTATCCGTTCTGTAATGACTTATTACCTGGTCCATAGAGGTGTAAAGAAAAAATGAAAATGATGAAAAATGAAAGATAGAATGATGATCTAAAAAATATCACAACTGGTAAATATTCACTTTAAATTATGATAGCTTCGTAATTTAATATTGCTGAAATAAATAATAGCACTAATGCTTGTAGTTCTTTTTACCATTTAATCGTCCTTAAGGCTGTGAACTACTTAAAACTCATTTAGAAAGAATGATAATAAACTTTTGTGATGTTTTAGGAAGTAAGAATCATAGCTGGTTTGAAAAACTACTTTGTTTTGAAGAAAAGGAGGCTCTTATAAAAACTGACCTCTGTGTGAGGAAACACAACAAACACGAGTACACGGTTGAGTTTTAAGCAAACTGCTCAGTTAATTTTACACAATTGAAGTTAATTTTCATCTCAAACTACTACTATATTATACTAGAAGTAATAAAAAGAATTTGCACGAATTATTTTCAATTGCTTTATCCGGTTGGAGAAGTGTTTAATGGAGGTTTTTGCACCGTATTAATTCATAATCTAGGGGCTTCTTTTTCTCTTTTTCTTTTAAATATATAAAAAACCTACAAGGTAGTTGATTCGAAGTACTTAAAAGAAGTACATTATTTACAAGAAACGTTGATTTAAAAACCTAAATATGTATTTGTTTTATTAGTATAACTTGGTAATATTCATATATAAGTTAGTTGTTTCCATGGAGATTGTGTGAATTTTAGTTTTAGATTTTAATTAATGTGTCTTATTTTGTGTGTCGCCTAATTTGATTCTTTGTGTTAAGTATAGTTTTAGCATATTTATTGTACTAACTGTGCTGGTGGTTTTTGATGTGTATATTATTATAATTGCCAGTTATATATTTATGTTTTACTGAAGTGACAGAAGATCATTGTTGAATAAATAATGTTATGATAAAACGATAATCAAGCTCGCTTTAAACTATTATGTATTAAATGATATATCAGTGGCGACGAGGATGGGATCTCCTGAAAATAAGGAGGAGTATAAAGAGTTGCGGAAGAAACGGGCAACGATCAAAAGTCAGTTTACAAGGCATAAAACAAATCTAGATTTAAGGCCACAGGTGTCATTAAATGAAATATCTACTAGAGAAGCATCTATTATGCATCTGTGGAAGAAATTTCTGGCGCTCCAGGACGAAGTCACCTCGCTGTTTGAGGAAGACTGTTTACCTGAGAGCGACGCGTCATCATACATAGACATCGAAACAATATATTTTGAATTAATGACATAAATTAAAGAAAAAAGGGAACCGGTCAAACAAAACCAAGTAGGAAGTGCGGGGGACGGAAATGAAGGGTCAATAGTAAGTCTGACATTTGCGCCCTTCCAGGAGGACGAAACCTTTGTAAATTTTGTAAATAGATTTGATAACTATGTTAAGTTAAAGTCAGTAAATGCTAATCGAAAATCACTTATGTTTCTGCATTCACTGACCCCGAAATTGCATAAAAAAGTATATGATTTATGAACGCCAGACGACCATAAGTTGAAAACGTACGAAGAACTAATCGAGGTCGTAAGGGATGCTCTAGATCCGAAACTAATATCCAGACGTTGAGTACACACAAAGGCTTATATAAGGTGAAGCCATTGATGTTTGGTGTGAAAACGGCCCCACAGATTTGAAATAGATTCATGGATACAATTTTACAAGGTATAGCAAGAGTGCATTTTTTCCCGATGATATAATAGTAATGGGTAAGACGAAAGATGAAGTTCTGCAGCAATTAGATAAAGTTTTTGAAAGACTGGAAAATTACAATTTGAAATTGAAAAGGGAAAAATGTAAATTTTTTGAAAGCAGAATTGCATATTTAGGCTACATATTAGATGCAAATCAAATGGAGTGCACAAGGCACCAGAAAAAATTAAAAGTATAATAGAAGCTAAAAGACCGACCAACATTCAAGAGCTAAGGATCTTCTTAGGATTAGCAAATTACTATATGAAATTTATCCGGAATTTATCAACAGTGCTACATCCCCAGGTAGTCAAGAGACCAGATCGAGGTACGCGACTAGGCAGATCAACGGGGCTAAAAAGTCACATGCCAATGCGGATTTTTGTCAAGATTCCCCGTGGAAAAGCCACAAAAAGGAAATAGGAAGGATAAAGCAGAGAGATACCAAATTAACATAATAGAAACACTACCATTAACCACTAGTGAAATCGAGAAAGAGACAGTATAGGATGAAAAATTTAAAAAAAATTGTAAATCCACTAAGGCGGCCATTAAAAAAGCTAGGATAGAGAGAGGAGGGAGTTTTTAATAACATTTATTAATGTTTATATAAATATTGGATTTTACCCCGTTAATTACAAAAATCGATTCCAAACACATTTTACACCCTAAATTTTCTTTAACAACATAAAATGTTAATTTGATCAATTATCCCTGAATTGTAATTTATAAAAGAGGTAAAAGGTATATATATATATCACTGAGTCCTATATAACCCTCACATTAAACAACTGACACAATAGAAATGGAGAAATCCCATCTTTATAAGGCCGTACAATACCATCACCATTACCTTGTTTATAGTCTAGGTACATGCATATTTTCATATTTATGCTGTGCACTTTTTGAAGTGAAACTTCTTTAGCCACGTCAACAACTTGAAACATCGTGAAACGAAGTTTGTGGTTCGGGACTCGTCCAAGTGTCCGGCTAAGTTGGCAGTTGATTTACCTGTATAAAATCTTATACTGTGACGAGTCTCGAACCACTGACCTCTAAAACTGGTCAGTTCGCTGACCACAACACCACGGAGGTAGATAGATTTTTAATTCACAGAATTGTTATATAAGCGTAATATTAAATACATAATTATAATATAATACATATATATATATATATATAAATATATGAGTGAGTGATTCACACATATTTTTTTTATAATGTTTAATTATTTTAAGCATTGGATGACTTTTTGACACGAAAAATAGACATATCTATGAAGATATTTAAAATACGTGTCTCAATTCAATAATATTGAATTAAATTTAGATTCCATTGCATTTTACACACCAATCGCCCACTTACTGAACAAAAAATGTCCTATAAACATGGACCCACGAAACAGCTTAATTTTCGAAACATAGGCAAAACCCTTTGAATATCATAGCAGGAATAAACATTTATCATTAAAATTTTCAAAAACTACGCTTCTACCATAAATCATTTTTAAGAAGCTTGTAGGGAATCAAAGTCTGCGTCGAATGTGACCAATTCCAGCAATCCAAGCACTTTACAAAGAAAGAATTGAACTTCTTCAGGAATTTATAGCTTCGATAGAGATCATCTTAATGAATTAACAGGGACATTGCAATTGTTACGAATGTTGTTGAAAATAACTTAAAAACAAATCTGTGATACAATTCATAGAAACCGTTTTGTATATAAACTAAACATACATACATATATATATATATATATATATATATATATATATATATATATATATATATATATATATATATATATATTTATATATATATATATATATATATATATATATATATATATATATATATATATATATATATATATATATATATATATATATATATATAAATCCTGTCAAACAGATTGATTTTTAAAAAAGACGAAATGAACTAATTTTAACTTTTTATCAATTTGTTATTACACAGTGGGTAGACCAAACGCTAAAATATCCCTTCCTAAATATTATCGAAGTACTGTGCCTGAATAGCAAGATAACAGTTGATATTTGCACTTTTAAGCGAATTAATAGAAATTGTTTCTATTTATTTTAAAAAATATTTGTTTCATGTTTACGTCAAGTTAAATGTTTTATACATTTAACTTGATGTAAAGATAAAAAATCACAGGGAAGTACTTGCGTCCAAGTACTTTTTAGGGTTTTGTAGACGATTAAGCATACCTGTTATGAAATAATGATTTTTTTTTCTTCGATCTCAAGGGTCCCGGGTTCGATCCCCCGGGGGGTCACAATGTTTTTTATCGGTAATAACGAAAAGATAAATTACATTCTTCAGGAAATTTTCATCGCCCAACAATAAGGTATTAGATTGATGCTTTCGTTTGATACTCCACTCAAAATTTGAAAAAAATAAAATTTTGGGCGCAGATCAAATTTTCGCGCACAAAATTGGTAATTTTTAAAAACTGGGAATGAACTCCCGGAATTTTCATCGCCCCACAATAAGGTATTAGCATGAATTATTTCTAAATTTTAGGACCAGCCGTTATATAGTGGTTGGGGGGGTTAGTGGTAGGTTTTTGGGTATATTTTGATTTTTTTACCCAATAAGGAATGAAAAATTTAAAAAAGCATATATATATTTGCGCCCTACTCTTCAGCAGCTTTCATTTGATACCCCACTCAAAAATTAAAAAAAATATAAATTTTTGAGTTTACCACATTTTTGCGAATTGCGCGCATGCGTATATTTAATTTTGAATATCAGTATTTTTTCCTGTGGTTGGGTCAAAAAGTTGCACCAGCGTTTCAAATTTCAGCACTTTCGCTCAAACGGTTCGGGCCCTATGAACCAAAGAGCGACGGACAGACGGACACATCACCCTCGGCATAAAGGTTTTGAGAAGTATCTACAAAACCCTAAAAAGTATAGTAAGTAAAAGATTAACTTTATTATAAAATACATAGCAGGTCTATAGGTGTATCCTCCGTAGGCCAGCACTGTCCCTAAACTTGCTTTTTTTTTGTTTCATTAAAATTTAACACCCTTGAAATATTGATCGAATCAGAAAATGCCACCTTTTCTCCCCTCACTTTTTTTTGCCCCGTATATTTAATAAAAGATAACCATAAAACAACAAATTGGATTAATTATCAAAATATCTGTCTGCATTCTTGATATATTAAATTATACATATCTAAAATAAAAATATGTTTATGTAAGCCTTGAATATAACAAGAAATCTCTTAAATGCGTCAAATACAGATAGTAACGAATAAAATAAGAAAGTTAGTTCTTTTTTTTCTTAAACTTGAGTCTTTAAATATGTTCCATAAATGATTATAAGCCACTAGATGAAATTACCCTTTTAAGACTGGAATATTTATTTTTTCCTCGTATAAATATTAGTTGATTAGAATTTTATTTATTTTTATGACTTGTTATTACTTTTAGTCGCTACGGTGCTTACGATGCTCATACACGTAGTACATATAAAGAGAAATAATTGTCATAAAAAAAAATCGATTTTGTGATTTTGATGGATTAATACATTTTGAGGACCCCTGAATACGAAATTGTTTTTTTAAATGTTTTTCTCTAGTTTATCGTTGCAACACGTACACTAAACTACCGATTTAAATTTAAAAAATCTGAATTATGGTCCATTTAAATACGAATCCAACGATATAAGCCGTTTTCCCGGGAAAACCCCAGTTTCCGATATGTGGTTGTAATTACTTCTGATTTTGTTGAAAATCGAAAGCAAACAAACCATCTGCTAAACTCTTTTTAATTATGTTATGTAATTATAGTTATTATAAGTTATTGTAATTATAGTTATTATAATATAAAATTTAATAAATCATTTAGATGTGATATTTTAATTCCAGTAAAAATGTCTATATGAGAATGTTTTTGTTTGACCTAATATTTATTGTGTATTATAGTGAACATATATTTGTAATATCATTTTAAAATAATATGAAGTAAGGTTTTATTTAAACAGTTCAAGATCTCAAAATAAATAGATGCATTATTAAAAAATAAATCCATGGTAATCTCAGAAAAAAAGTTTAAATAAAATAATTATGTATTAAAAAAATTTTATCAAAAAAAGTGAAGCGGGAAGAATATTTAAATTTCCCGGGCTTCTAGCTTTTTCTGTTAGTTCTCTATTTGAATACATTAGCCCGTTTTCACCTTCCTAGCTTCAGTGTTATCTATTCCAAACAAATACCCTTCCACCTGTAAATACCCTCCTAGATAAGAGAATTGGGGCGAAAAATCGAAGTTCGAATTAGTTTGACGGTCATATGAAAAGAAGAAAGATTTTTTAGAATCCTTTCTCATAAAATATTAAGAATATATTCAAATGATTTATATTTTATAAGAAAGTTGTTTAGACTATAGTTCAATTTTATCACAGGTCAAAAAAGAAAAAATATAATATTAATGATTTCTTAAGAAATTAAACATTTTTTGTCTTTATAACAAAACACGGGATATATTTATATATACGGATAAAAAAATAAAACAAAAAAAAAAAATGTTATCGAAGTATAAAGGATTTTTTTTTTTTTTTTTTTTTTTAAAATTGGATCTACGTACCGGATCTGCATCTTGGGTAGCCATGATTTGGAAACAGACTGAATGAAGATGTGCGATCCGCTGAGGGAGCCAGCGCGCAGAGGAGGGGCAGTTGTACTAAACAACCACGGTTACCAACTGGGGTCAATATGCCTACAAAATATCCCCCATAATATGCTACGCCCCTGTGATATTTCCTTTTGAGGTGCTCCAATTCTTTCGATCAACCGACTCTATTGTAGAGCGATTTTAGTAGTGTAAGCGGAAGGAAGTGCTTCAAAAAGTATCGGGAGTTGGGAGAGTTGAGGAAAG
This sequence comes from Gerris lacustris, assembly GCA_951217055.1. Lineage (NCBI taxonomy): Eukaryota > Metazoa > Arthropoda > Insecta > Hemiptera > Gerridae > Gerris > Gerris lacustris. The sequence goes on along the minus strand of OX578285.1, from coordinate 33,797,561 downwards.
CTTGTGTGCCTCACAGGAGGACTTGGATAAGTGACCTTGAATCAATCCACTCTACATCTGACACCGCTGCTTATACGGCTTTCAATTCGTATCTTTAAACATATTAACTTAGAGATTTAATAATAAAATGCCTTTTTTTACGCGCTAATAATTAATGTGTATCTAGTATCATAAATTTGACACACTTGCCGACTACCTAGAAGCCTGAAACTTGTACAGTTTATGTATTTCCCATGACAAAAATAATCGGTCATTAGTTTTACAAAATCGTTTGTATTAGCCGTTAAATCGCTAAATTTTGGAGGTAACTCAAACAAAATTGTAAACGAACACGACCAGTGACAGGTAAGTGAGGTTATTTCCATTTAAATATTTTTTTAAAACGGCAAATATTTTGTAGGGTAGAGAAAGCACGGTTGGAATCATGTTTCTCCTTCTACCTTGGACCTGGGACGCCCCCCCCCCCTCCCTTCCTACGCTTTCGTGCCTTGTACCTTCTACGATGCGGTCTGTCTCCGGATCTACTGGACCGATTTTCAGCCACAGTAGTACGAGTCTTTTACTATTTTAGCAGGTTTACCTCAAGGCAGCAGTTTTGGGTCCCTTCTTATACTCTATCTATACAGTTGACATTTCAGAACATCCTACCACATCCATTTCCTCTTTTGCCTACGACAAAGCAGTCCTTTCTGTGAATCCAGATCCTAGCCATGCCTCCGATTCCCTTCAAGAACATCTTCAAGCAATTGAAAACTGGTTCAAAAAATAGCGAATTAAATTCAACAGAGAAAAAAGTGTACCTACATGTTACGTTCACTCTGCGAAGAGCTACTTGTCCACCAGTCTATATGTATCAACACCAACTTCCAATTTCGAATCATGTGCGGTACTTAGGACTTCATTTAGACCGAAGACTCACCTGGAACTTACATACGAGACTAAAACGAACAGACATGAAGCGACGATACAAGACTTTACTCAGACTTTTGGACAACAGATCTAATTTATCACTAACGAACAAACTATAACTGTCTATAATCTAATTATAAAACCTATTTGGACATACGGACTTGAAATGTGGGGATCGACCAAACCATCGAATTCTTTCAAGATCTAATCAATGCAATCCATAATCCTACGAAAAATATGTAATACTCCCTCCTACGTGGCCAACCGTATAATACATAACAACATAAATTTTCCCTTTGTCCATATCCTAGCATCCTCTCGTTACAAGTCCTTCCACGCCAAGCTCATCCACCATCCTAATCCTCTCGTCCAGAACTTATCATCTCCTCATATTCCTGGTAATCCTAGGCGACGCCTAAAGAGAAAATGGCCCCGTGACCATCTTAGAGAATAATGCTTTTGTAATCAAAATTATTGGAGTACCACCACTAGGTAGGGTCTCCGAATCTGAGTTGTAACTGTGCTGTAATTACCTTAAGTGAGATAAGTTGCTTGTTATAATTAAATTTTATAGTTGTGGCTAAATAATAAACGAAAAAAAAGAAAGTAGTATGAGTGATCAAAGTATATATGCATGTCACTAAAGATAAAAGCGTGGAGCGTCATCAAAAGTTTTTGTCGTTTGTTGATATAGCGCCACGCTTTTATCTTCAGTGACATTCACATACACTGTGATCGCTCGTACTGTGGCTGAAAAAATTATTTTCTCCTTCGTAGAAGCGTGTTCTTATTTTTAAAAATATAATATTATTTATTGATTAATATTGTTATCTATTTTTAAGGAGATATTTGTCTACAATTCTACCCTCGGTAATAACAAAAGATATTGGAAAAAAACTATTATTATATATTTATTTCTAAATTGGTTTTTCCAACCTACCACTAATCTACTTTGCTAATAAACTCAAAGAGTAAGCGTAATCGGTTTATTTCCACTCATACGAAAATTAAAATAAAAGTTAATATACAAGCAGGTTGAACCTCTCTCTGAGATTAGTCAGCAAGAGTAATTAGTGTTAGGTGTTAGGTCGGAACACTAAATTTATATAAAAAAAAAATGTTTTATCAACTGTGTCCTCCATAGTTCGATAGCAGGGTATATAGGGGTTGTGGTATGAGGTGTCGTTAGGTTCCCACCTAACTACAAGTATAAAGCCATAAAAGGTAAGCTAAGAGTGAAGGACATCAGACATCAATCGATTCTAGTGCGTCAGCAAAACTTTTTCTTAAGAAAAAGGTGGCTCGATTTCATAGTATCGATTAGTTACTAATAAAGATGATATTTTATTTAAGAGAAATGGAACTTTTCAGTCGATTCAAGCAGGCCGTATAAAAGTTAATCACAATTCTGGGCAAGTCATTAAAAATAAATGAGAAAGAAAAATACATCAGGTTACCTTTGAGTCAAGCTATGCTAATGCCATGGCTTAAAATAGATAATAAATATAAGTCTCTTGACACAAGTACAATACTACTTTCTTACAGTAGATTCCCTTTTAAAAATGCAAAATTAAGCTTAAAATATTCAAGCCGCTATCAAACGCTAATCTCCAAAATGAATGAATCCTTATCAATTATTAAGACCAGAATAAAAATGATTTGACGCAAAAATCAAATAGAATAAAGAGGCCAAGTAGACATTTAAACAATTTATTCAAAGATGTATAACATACGCGTTAAAATCACCGCGTCACAATAGTTGATATAAGGGTATTAACTTAGCATACATAAAAACCTCTTTACGATCATTACAAGAGCCTACTGTTAATTTTGCAACACTCTCTCTATTGTTAGATCCATACCCAGATATAAAGACTTTGCTTACATACAACTCTTAATGATAAATATTAAATATTTGCATTTCTAACTGCATATTTGCCTTTTCAGAATATGCTCTCTTAAAAAAATGAGATATTCATTTTCCTCCCCGTGCATAAATAAGTTAGAGATTTGCAAATTAGCAAGAGATTGATTTGTTCGAATTATGCATGGCACTTGTATTTGAAATATATGTATGTGTAATAGTGGCGTATCAACACGACGACTGAAACGACACAAGCCCAACAGCACATGAATGGGCTCCAAGACAAGAATAAGTGTTCCGTGTTAAGGTTCTTGAACCCGAAAATACGATGTAATTAGCTTACGGAAAATAATCAAACTTAGAAAGCTATAAAAAAAAACTATTTTATAAGATTGAAAAAACCAACAAAAACGTCTTCTATATTTTTCTGTCAAGACTACATCAAATATAAAAAGCCCAGGTTGGTTCTCCCAACACACTCTAATCTTGAAAGCTGGTTCTAAACCAGTTTTCAATGAAGTACAACAGAACATTTAATTTAATAACGCACAGGTTTATGTATGGGTCGACCACTCCTAGTGGTTTCAACAACTGTAGAGGTTACTTCTTCATTAGGAGGTACTTGATCCTGAGCAGTGGAATCTAACTCTAATTCTTCTCTGTCGGCGTTGTTTTTACAACTCCAGGTACCTCTAAAGGTCTCTGAATCGGACGACTTAAATTTGCCTCCTCTATTTTATCTAAATCTGGCATATGATCTAATGCAATGTCTCTTAAGAAATAAGCAGGCGTAAGAGCACGCAGGTCTCTAGGATCATCCGATTGATACGTTAAAGGTCGATTATTTAATACAGATTCGCATTCACACATAATCGTGTACAATTCTCCATACGTTAACGATGCTCGTCCTAACACCTTCCGCAACAACTGCTTCGTGAGACCGATAAGTCGCTCCCACCATCCTCCTCACCAGGGAGCAGATGGAGGGGTGAATCTCCATTCTACCTTTTCTACAGCCCCAAGTTCTTCAATGTTACGCCAAACAATTCTCTGAAGGGCCGGCCCTTTCAGCTCCTACGAAGTTAGTAGCATTGTCGGTCCAAATTATTTTTGATCTGCCTCTAAGCGCTACAAACCGTCTAAAACTCTGAAGAAAGACTTCTGTACTTAGACCCGACAAGAGCTCCAGATGTAAAGCCCGGTAGACTGCACAAGTGAACAAACAGATCCAAGTCTTCTGTCTGTCTTTTAGAAAAACAACATCTTACGCCTGTGTGAACTTATCTTTTTCAAGTTTTACCAGCAGATTATCCAGACGCTTCTTTGCTAGTTTGTAGTTTGAAGGCAAAGGTGGATGCCCTTCCACCTATGGTAATGCGACTTCATATCTCCCATCTTCAAGCCTGTTCACCGTATCTAGAAAACGTTGCCTGGTCGCTTCGTCGATTTCGATCTGGGATTTCTTTTCAAAGGGATCACAAATCCCTAATACATCTAATTTCCAGCGACCTTTCAGCTGACAGCAAAGATGTTACCAGAAGTGAAGAATGGTGCTCCTCAGACTGATCTTGTACCTTACCCATCAAGGTCCAGCCTAGCAGGGTTTCTATAGCAGTCAGCCCACACCTTAACTGTATTTTCTTTCCTGTAATAAGTTTGCCAGCTACGTGGCGCCTAATAGAACGTCAATAGGTCCCGTCTTTCGATCACTGATCTCTATTCCGAGTTGACATAATTCACCATCCCACGTTCCTAACGAAATCACTAATATTTCTGAAGAGATGGTAGGTTGATCTAACGCTTCGAGGTGACATAAATAACTAAGATCTAATTTTCCAAGTTGGATCTGAAATCTTTTATGTTTAACTTCACTTATCTTTCCACCAAACAATCCATGAATTATTTCCTCTTCTCCCAATGGCACATACTTCATTGTCTCCGCTGCTGATTTCGTTACGTATGACCGTTGTGACCCTGTCTCGATCACCGCGCGTATCTTCTGGTCACGCCCGTTTCCTTTCAACCACACAACTAAGGTTTGTAAAAACACTTCTTTAGAAGAATTCTCGGTTAATAAATTTTCTGAATTTACACTTTCACTGTGTAAGTTTTCTGAATTGAAACCATCAGTGTTTAAATTTTCAAAACTTCGCTTTTGTGAGACACCAGGACACATTACACATTACACTACAATGACGTCGCATACACCGCTCACATGACATCTTCACTCGACATTTCTGAGCCCTGTGTGAAAGACGCAAGCATATAAAACGAACACCAGATGCCGTCACAATTCTTCTTCTTGTTTCCATGGGCAATTTCATAGCTTCTGGACAGTGCAGAAAATGCCCAGAAGCAATGTAAGATGCAATGTAGACTTACAATAGATACCTACGTTTTCATCTTTCTTTAGAACTAGCAGGTTTGATGCTGTGGGAAGGGGCTTAATCACTACTTTTTCCTTTTCCTTTTTTACAGACTTTTCCGAGGTGGTATAAAATCCTGATACAGCTAACGACAATCTCTCTTCGTTTTCTACCTCCCTCTTTAAAAAGAAAATTAATTTAGATAAGCGACTTTTTAAGGAATATTCCTCCCCTTGTACATGATAACTTCTATGCCATGCTAACAGTACAGGTAATGCACTAACTTTACAGTAATGCAGCCTTTATAGCATATTATATCATTATATGAGGTAGGTATTAAATATTCCAATTTCTCATTTCTCTACCTAAGAAAGATTTTTTTTTAATTCTCCCACTCCCATCCATTAGACAACGTTATTCATTAAAGAATTCTAAAGCTCTAAATGACAGACATATTCGTGTATTTTAACTTTCATAGTGAAGAATCAATCAGTTAGATACACTATATAATTAAAAAAATAATCTCTCTTAACTAGAGATATTCTTTCCAAAATACTTCTCCAATCCCATTATAGTGAACAAAACTTAATTATAAAATGGATTACGTAAAATATGGATCTGCTAAAGTGAATATAGTATAAAAGTGACTTTAACAAATATCTTAAAAGAACCGGGCTAATATATTTATTATAAAGCTGAAAATAACAAATCGAAAGAAAACTACGTTTTAAAATGTTTCTTTTAGACAAATATTCAGCAAAATATTATGTTCCATCTTGAAAATAGTAGTTTTAGACTGTATGGTTATGTGTAGAAGGGCTTTTTAAAGAGTGGGCCACAATTTGACTGAGTAAATCCTTTTGACAGGCTCTGTTAATAAAGGTCGTGAATGAATTAGGTTGCACGTCAAACACTGTCACCTCATTGTCTCCACTACTGGCTCATTCGTTAATCCTTGCCAGCATCCGACAACCGTCCAGACACTACTCTCAATTAGAGTCGAGTCTAAAACGAGCAACAACCACCAAACCTGATACCTCACTATAATCTACTAGCTCATCATGACCCCAAGCTAGCAAGCCATCCTGCACGAAACAGAAGGGAGCAGTTTTCTGAATTTAAATTTTGTCATAGAGGAAGGGTAGTCAAGGGAGGGGTGCTAGATAATTTTTTTAAATACAGCTTCCATTAGTCATGTTAACGAAATTCTATGGTCAGTGAATGCTTTAACACAGCTAACCCATTTAATCTGTTTTCACCAATAGTGATTCTTTACCATGATTTAATTCCGCGAAGGAAGCTAAATGAACGCCCGATAGAGCTTGTGCAGGGCTGTGAAAACAATATTAGCAGAGCTTTTCTAAAAGTCGGGAAAACTATTATTCGCTTTATCCTATACCCTCAATTATTTCTGGCGCATTCCCATTCTACATTTTGAACCAAAGTTCCCTTACTTTTTCAATCTCTCCTAAATTGTAGAATGTTGCACTAGCAGGGCCACCCTAACCATAGGGCTAAATGGGCTATAGCCCAGGGGCGCAAGCCATTAGGGGCGCCAATTTTTATTTTAAAGAAAATTTTAAAGATGGTTTGAAGAAAATATACGAGGAGAATTTTTAATAGCCTGCAACAAAAGTTGAAGCTTAGGGGTTGTTAAATGAGTTAAATTAATAATAAACTTCTAGAAGAAGGACGAAAGAGAAGGTGTGCCAATGATGTCATTTACTCAATATTTGGGTTTCTGGTCAATTTCAAAAATTTAAATGAAGACACAGTTAGAAAGAATGCTGCAAAGTTGTGCGAAAAGTATAAGAACGATGTAGGAAATAATTTTATTTTGGAGTGCCTTATTTTTACACGTACATTTATTGGAAACTAAAGAAAATATATCTACTGCGGAACTTAGTTTAAAGATAATTATCGACTTGAAAATTGAGTCTAAATTTCCTATCGTGGCCACAGCTCTGCTCATTTTTTTTTTTTTTTTTTTTTTTTTTTTTTTTTCAGTTTCAGTATTGCCTCTACAGTGTGCAGTGGCGAAAAATTGTACTTATTCAGGTAGAATTTCGATATTACAAATATTATGCTTCTTGAGGTTCTGTAACAAGTTTTATATTATGTATGAATTTTGTTATTAATTATATACAATTTATTCATTTTTTGCTTGAAAATTACCCTAAGAGGGGTTCAAATATCACGCCTAAGTAAAAGTATGAAAGCTTAAAAGTTTTTAATTTTTATTTAAACTACCCATTAGACTTGAAGAGAATTTTCTTTTTTAATCTTAAATAAGGAACAAATATAAAAACAATTCCATTAATTAGTTTAAAAGTTATAAGCAAACATAATTATTGATTAGTGCGATACTTTCGTTAAACGTAAAAGTTTGTTTACATCTGTTAAAATACCGCCAAAATTCAAATAATTAAATGAATGAAATAAAATAAATAAAAATAATGTATATTTTAAAAAAAAAATGATAATAAATAAATCAGTTAATTCAAAACGATGACCCGTTCAAGTACTGACCAGACCCAATGCTGGCTTCCTCCTGCTACGAAGCAGCAGGAGAGGTCACTTTAGTGGCCTACGAAGTCAGGAAAAGTTCCAAGGTACCCCGTACCCGATTTTTTAATTCTTGATTTCTTAAAATTTCGAAGTAGACTGGGCCCCCAGATTATGCTCGCACAACATAATCCTCCTAGGGGCCCTTATTCCATATACACTCAAGAAGACTTAATTGCTTGGTTCGAACATTGGTCCGTCCTATCCGTCAACTAACAAGAATAAGACTTACTATTACTACTACTACAACCACTGCGAAAAATGTATAGAGTTACATACTATAATCTCGGAAATGAGATATTCCTGGTATATTATTATGATTTACACATTATGGTTTAGTTTGTATTTAAAATTCATTTAAATTTTATAAAAAAAAAAATTGGTTGGGACTGTTTTTGAGAAAAAATTACTAAAGTACGTAATTTTGAATAGTTATTGGGGTTGAGCGTCTCCAGATTTAGAGCTAATAACGATTTCTCCTCGAGGTATTATAATATACTGAATATGTAAACAGGTACTGAAAATGTCAAGTTGGGTTCATTAGTTTAAGCTCGAAGCTTGTAAATAGATGAAATAGGTTTTAAAACATCAAATCTCCAAGTATAATTCATCAATATAATTTACTTCTAGGAGAAAGTGAAATAAAAATGAATGTGTCAATGAGTAGGTAACTGAAGGTTCACAGCTAGCGGATCTCGGCGCGTACGGATTCATCTATAATCTATAGGCTTCTTGCAGCGGATACGCAAAAAGTTGGTTCCAAACCAACTTTTTTGCGGAGCCGCTTAAAAACCTTTATGAAACCTTTACTTTAAGTCCTTTTCTAATTATGTATGTTTTTTTATTTATTTTTTATCATAAACCTATTCTTTTAATTTAAAAAGTATTAATTGAATTTTAATAATACATTGTATATTATTAAGTATTATTTTTTAAATATAATAGGTGGCTCTGCCCGCTTCGCTCGTCAACCCTCGAAAAGTGGCTGCTGCCTAGTATAGAGTATTAGAATTATTTTAAGTCTATTTACTATGATTAGAATTATTGTACAAATATATTTGCACCTAGCGGGTTTAAGGAATCAAACGACAGATTTTAAATCAAAGTACCACATTAGTCCGCTAGGATCGCTTACCTCTTGCCTCGGGAATGACCGTCTCCTCCTCCTTACCGGCCTAACTAACTCCTCTTCTCGGGGGTATCTCCCAACTCTCTCTTACACACAGCTTAGTATATATCACTCTCACTGAACTTGTTTGTTTACAACTCCTGTTCTCGGGGGGTATCTCCCAACTCTCTCTTACACACAGTTTTGTATATATCACTCTCACAGAACTTTTTAATAATGTAGATAGATATTTCTACTACTACAATAGCTGTTGCGATATATATCCTATATATATAGACCTACTAGAAAGGTTGCGACATTTTTGGGCATCATTATTTTTTATTCTAGCTTTGTGTTTTTTTAACTTGGTTTGAATGGTATATTATTCTACCTCAACCCCTCGAATTAAAAGAAAAAAATCAGTCCGAGACAACTCAGACAATCATCGAGAGATGGACGTATTTTATTCCTTCTCATTCTATCGTCTCGCGAATCCCCTTTAAAATAAAAATCTAAGGAAAAGTTACTTACTTTTGCTTCCTTCCTATTTTTCTTTGTTTCTTGATATTTTTTAATGGCTTTGGCAGACTTAACAGTTCGTAAGTTTGGATATAGTTCAAGCGAGTCAATTCTCTTCATATGTTTAGGCTAGAGTAGAAAAAAATCATATTAGCCTTTTATCAAACAAATAAGTTAATAAAACAAAACAACAACTTATTTAGATATGTATTTTTTTTTAAATGTGTGGGCATCGGCTATATACAGTATATTCGATAGCACAATGCGACGAACTAAAACATTGTAATATAGCAATTATCGAGAGGTGAGAGGTGATATTTAAGATTTATTATCATATATTTGTAAATATGTAAAGTGAACCTTCCACCCCATTGTTTGAAGGTATCCTCATTTTTTTTGTTTATTGGAACATTTATGTGAGCATAATAGGTTTGTTCCAACCACTCTTCAAACTGGTTTGGAACTGTACGACGCATGCGCATTTGGAAAAAAGAGTTCCAACGAGCCCAAACTCAAACTCTGACTGACTCCGACTGTTAATCGGCTGTTCCAACCACGCTCTGATTGAATCACGGATTAGTTTGGAACCAGTCAGAGCAGTCAGCGATCGGCGGCAGGGACTAGTTGTTTGGGATTGAGTTTGGGTGAACCGAAACGTAACCTTCCGCTCCGCTTCATTGTTTTTGTTTTGATTTCGCTCGCCTATTATAATTATTCTCCTTTCTTGCGAATCAACTGTTCTTTTTAAAATGTTTTTGTACGAATGCGACGATGAATTTTTGTGCATATAATTGGCATTTTCTAGATATTTCTGAAAAAAATAAAAATTGGACCTATTTTCCAAGATGGACTTTTGATACTTATTCCATTTTCAAACAAATATCGGAAGAATCCGATTTATTTCCGCAATATTTCTTTCGTTAACTGGAGTAAGATTAATATTTGTTTTTTAAAACAAAAGAGCATTTAGGATTATATCAATGAAAATACGAATACGAGTGTGCCGTGAGTCTACTAAAACTGGCTCACCTCAGTAAGCCCGAAAATTGTGAATTGCGTAAATAGAAATGAAATCGTGAATTCATGTAATAAATAAAAATTTCTAAAATGTGTGCATGTATTTTCGTCATATCCTCTATGAGTATGTAGGTTTTACTTCCAACTTTCGAGCTTAATTAGCATTAGAAAATGAAACTTTTGTGGTGTGGCGCCCCCTTGTTGTGCGAGCGGCGAGCCCCTAGGCGGCCTAAATCAGGCCCTGATTTAAGCGACTGGCACTTATCTTCATCAACTATTGACTTATCCATCATCCATATCTTTAATATTAATAAGTTCAGGCAGTGGCGTAGGAATTCATTTTTGACGGGGGTGGCTCGGCTCCTCCGCTAAAGGGGGGGGGGGGGGGGGGGGTAGATACTCTTCATCAGACTGCAACCTATCCTCTTTCTACCCCCCCCCCCCCCCCCCTATAGAAGGGGGGTCCGGGGGTCCTCCCCCGGGAAAATTTTGGAAAATAAACGTTCAAAAACAGCATTTTAAGCAGTTGTAAACATATTTTAGAGCAGTTCTAATATTCGTAGGTTTCGACTTTTTAGAGAACAAATTTAAATAAGTATTTCGTCTTTTTCTCATGATATCTATCATAATTTAATAAATGTATAAGAATAAATTGTATACACTGTTTAAAAAGTAAAAATTAGATTTTATGCACTATTTAAAAGTATGAAAATAAATAAATTGAGATTGAGGTAAAGTGAATGGAGTCAAATCAATTTACCATTCTCAGTTTGACACGATTCGCGAGAGAGCTAGGACCTGACTAAAGAATCAAAAAAAGCCGGGTTAAGAGGAAAGAGAAGAGAAGTCTCCTTATCTAGCTCAAATTCATAGTTGATAATGTCTAGAAGAATAAGGGTGGTTCAACCCCCTACTACGACCGTGGTTGTTTTTTGATAAACGGGGTTTGAGCCGCGCTTCTGAAACTACTGATAGCAAGTTGACAAAAATCAGTCTGATAAATCGAACGAAACTTTCTTGTCATCAACGACAGAGCAGGTGCTATTTATTTTGATTGACTCAGTTCATCACGTCATTAAGATTTTATTTAGTTTAGTGTTGGTGAGAAATAGAAGTCATGATAACTCTTTGTGATGTGCCGACTGCCGACTTGTTGGCTTTACTAGCCGCCCTTATCTTCCTATTTAAACCCACTCGTCGTCACTTCAAATAAATTAAATGTTTATAATATATACCATTTTATTAATGTTAAAAACATTTATTTGAAATAAAATATAAATGTATTATTTTCCAAATCATTCAACAAAATTTTAAGCATGTACTAATTTTTATTTTATTTGTAATTTTTTTGCCCCTTCAAATCTGACGGGGGGGGCTCGAGCCCGATAGCCCGCCCGTTCCTACGCCACTGAGTTCAGGTATTTTCGATAGCACAGGAACGCAAAATCACATAAACGATCAACTCAAAAAGTTGTTCTGATAACAGTGCTAAAACCTACCACGGCAAACAGTTTGGTTCGTGAAAGGAGCGTTCCAACAAAAACGAAATCACAAATCAATTCCCAACGGTCAGTGATCGCGCATGCGCATTACGTCAATCACGGACTAATCCGAAACTGATTCGAAACTGGTGGTTGGAACAAACCTAATATTTTATTTGTTTCTTTCCCAATAAAAAAATAAAAATAAAAATTAAATATATCCCTTTAAAAAGAAATTTGTAGAAAATATAAAAATAAAAACTTTAACTTTTAAATTATGCACATGCGTACTATATATTTGATACTTAATTGGACATACCCAGAGAGGTTGAGATGGCTGGTCAGCTTTTGGTGTGACATCTTTGAACTAAAAAATATAATGAGTTAATAATCAGACATCACAAAATTAAAACTATATAATCTAATATCATATGTATTATAACATAATTAAAACCATTTCTCAATTCACTTCTGAAAGGCTTGAATGGGATCCTTTCATATTCCATATCTCTGGAAAATAAAGGTCAATTATTAAGGTGATGTTTTGTAACTTGAAATTTACACGACCTTTGAGATTGAAAACTGACAGAAGATAGTGAACGTATGAAGCAATCACATATTATATTGTTGCAATAAAATTTGCACATAAAATTCCACCCAACCCTGATTGTGCATCTCCAAAGAACCATTCGTGTTAGAAAAAGTTGTAAATATATATTATTTTTGGATTTCTCTCTCTTACCCGGAGTAATAAAAAATATATATATATATATTTGTTAATACAAACCTTGTAACTTAGTACAACTTCTTTGTCTTGAGACTGAAAAAAAAATAAAATAAAAAAATTGTAAAAATGCAATGCTAATACAAAAACTTAATTTCTCCAAATAGTTTTTCCTAGAATTCTTACCAAATGCGCTTTTAGTGTCTGGGAAGTTATATAAGAAGAGATATACTTATTGTGCAAAATTATTTCGAAGTAATACAGTTTAAGTGAGGAAAGTATCTATAGCCAAATACCACTCACTCATCTATGAACGGTAATAGCTAAAGACGATTGCGTATTTGCAGGGCCGCAGCTACATATTTTGCCAGGAGGGGCAAGCCCTAATGTTGCCGCCCCCTTCCACCACCCCCACCCCATTGCTATCCTAGCAATTCGCCAATAACTATTACTCCTACTCCTAAGTCAGCTTGTGAAAAATCTTGAAATATTTATTAATATTTGAGATAAAATATAAAATCATGTTTTAAGTTGATAACTAAGGTTTATTTGAAAATGAGAAACGAAACAATTCAAGTAAAATCTTTTTAATATACCAGAAAATATTATACATACACGCAGAAAATATTATACATCATACATAAAACAATTCTTCCAAAAACTAAAAGTGTATTTATGTAAATTTGACTTTTCGGCTGCAAATGTTTTGATTATTTTTTATCGATGCTCTTTGATATTTAATGGAAAAGAGACTTAAATCATCAGAGACATCGAAAAGAAACAACTAAACTCTAGTAAATTAAAATCTATTTATAAATAATAAACTCCTGTTCAGTTTAGTTAAAATAGATGCCAGTCCTACTAATCTCTCTTCTGTCATACATGAACCTAACCCAAAGGGGGCCCGGGGGGCCTCCCCCGGAAAATTTTAGAAAATTAGGTTCAAAATGTTGAATTTTGGGCCTTTTTTAGAGCTTTTTCAGCTAAAAAAAAGCATCACCTAAAAGTTTGTTTAAAATTATTTTTGCAGAATTCTTAAAACATTTATTAACTAAATCGGTTTTTAGACTAAAAAAAAAAAGTTTTACCTTTAACGCTATACTATGCTATTAATTCTTTCTGATTCATTATGAAATACCTTCACAACGTCCTATACAGCAACTGAACTAGGGGATACACACTCAACTGAGTATATAAACAAACAACCATTAAAGTATGCAAATAAACAAACACAAAATAGTTTAATGTTTGTATCCCACATAAACATGTAAAGTGGGAATCCCAGTTTTAAATGTTAATATTAACTTGACTCTTGATCCATAAACAATAATCATTTATTTGCAAAATAATTATATTATTAGTTTTAAATGAGGTCTCTCCTAATTTAAGTTATTCATCTATCTTTCTATGTAAAAACATTAACTTCTTGGGGGGCAAATATCTTGCGGCGCCCCTCAGGCCCTAGCGGCCTAGGGTCGCGCCGGCCTGTGTCTAGTTCGTAGGGATAGGGCGCGCATCGTCGAGACGGACTACGCGAAAACTACACTGTGACCCGAGCATGAAATAAGGAATTAAGAAGGCATCTACTCACTGACAGTACTGCGTTCATATCGCTCACTCTCATCTGCCTAGCTCGCATGCCGCCCTCTACACCTGCATCACTGTGTCATATTACAGGTCTTAAATTAGTTAAATAAATTTAAAGTCTGTTAATCATTTTGCCGCCCCCTACATTTTGCCGCCCGGGGCAGAAGACCCCCCCTGCCCCCCCCTAGCTGCGGCCCTGCGTATTTGCATAGCATTCAAGAACATGAACAGAAGTAGTGGATTCCGTTTGGCACTTGTGAAATATATTGGATAGAGTAAGAAAAAAAAATATTAGAATTATTTTATTATACTTTTGTTATGTATAAATTATCACAATATGAGATAATTGATACATGAAATCGTATAGATACTATAAAAAGTAAATGAGATGTATAAAAATAATTTACATTTTTGTAGGACTCTTGGTCATTGCCATTCTCTCCAGCCAGTGGCGTATCCAGGGGGGAAACAGGGGGCACGTGCCCCCCCCCCCCCCCCCCCCCAGACGGGCCAGACCCGATACAGTAAAAAAAAAAAAAAAATATACGCCGTATGTTTTTTTTTAATACATATTTTTACATTCACCTCATATTCAATTTCATCCCATAAATGCATAAAAGCGCTGTTTTGAGAGGTCATATTTTCAAAATTTCCCGGGGGAGAACCCCCGGACCCCCCGCCATAGATCCCCCCTCCCAATAATTAACTTCAGACGACGCGACGCCCATGACTTACAGTAAGCATCAGCATAACATTTTCTAACGAATGCGTCCTAAACACAGTTATTGTTCTTGGGCGCGGATATTTTTTTTTTTGAGGGGGGGGGGGGGGGGGGGGGGGCAGCAGCTTTGTTAAATAAGTAGTACCCTTTTCTTGTTTCCACGACGAATTCCCCCCCCCCCCCCCCCCCCTCCAATCTAAACTGACTTAGAGTGTGCCCCCTCCAGACCTAGCCGCTGGATACGCCACTGTCTCCAGCCATCGTGAAGGATTGCTATAAATAAAATTTATCTACGATTGATACGAAATCTCTGTTTAGATGCGTGGAAAGAGATTCTTTTCGTAGAGGTATTCATTGCGCATGCGCGTTTCATAATCGTGCGATAAGGTGACGAATTCTTCTTTTTTTTCTGCCCTAGAGCGGAAAAAAGAGGATTCTTCACCTTAACGCACGATTAGCGAGTTTTTTTAAATTTAACAAAACTAATTTTCTGTTTGTTAAATTAAAGTAACTGTTTATATCGAGTTTTTAGTGAAAATCAATAAGTGATTTAAGTGATTATGACAAAAATGAGGAGAATAATAAGCCCCCCCCCCCCCCCCAAATAATTAATTCAATGAATTAATGTCATCCTAATCAAAAGAAAAATACGAACTTACATACAGGAAGTTTATTACATTTTTTTGTCTGTATTTAATATTAAAATCCACAATCGTAGATAAAGTAAGGTACGCAACTCGTGCGAAAACTGCATTTTGCTTTGCTTGTGTGGTTTTACTACCCTCGCTATAGCTCGGGTGCAAACTCCACACTCGCATGCAAAATGCTACTTTCCGCACTAGACGCGTAAAGTACTACTAAGTACCTAATTTTAAACATGGTGTCTAGATTGTAAGAGGATGTTTAATTAATAAAAGAGGGAGGTTGTTAAATCAATAATATAAGGAAGCTGTTAAATTAATAGTACAAGGAGGCTGTCAAATAAATAATACAATTTTAAGGCCGCCATGCACGGTCAAAATGTTTTGGCAAACATTTTGACCGTTTATGGGGCTGTTTGATGTTTGTGCAAACATGATGTTTGACGTGTATGGCCTAAATTTGCCCTACATCAGGTTTGCGCAAAATGTTTGATCGTGTATGGGTGCCTTTAAAGTAAATGTGGATTGGTCTTGTTAAAAAATTATAATTATTTGTCATAATTTTAACACTGCAGTACAATAAAGATAATACAAAGAGTTTTATTCCAAATGCAGGCTACGGGGCTAATGATGTATAATGCTAAAGGCTCATCCTCTCAAATCAAGTTTAACAGACCGATCATAGTTGATCAAGAGAAACTGCGATTGAAAGCCATAGTGAGATTCTTTGTTTCAATAGAGTTACTTTTGAGTGGATCAAGAAATTGAGCCAGTCAAACTTCATCGCTAGAGGGGATTCATTTCTTCTAGGAGGGGGTGGGATTAAAACCCCCCTCCACTAGGAAACCTTCCCTAGCTTTACCAATTAAAATAAACTTGGATAACGCCGGGTATGGTATAAATATATACTATAAGTAAAGTATACAGGGTGTCCCAACTTAAGTCTGCCAAAAAGAAGGGGCATATAGGGGACCCTAAAAAGAGTCAAAAATGTTATATTAACCTATGTCCTTTCGGGCTTCGTTTTCTGACTGGCGCCATTTTTGAAAATTTTGGTCTAAGCTTATTTTTTTACACTTAAACAAGTGTATCTCGAGAACAAAGCGGGATAGCTCATCATTTTAGGTATCGTTGAAAACCTAAAAACATTTGCTAAAGGAAATGTTATATTCAATTTTCATTTATTTTTATTCCTTTTGGTTCAAATTTAGCTCAAAATGTATTTTTTTTTAAAAAATCAAAAAATAAAGAAATTTTTGACGGCCCATAGTGCTTAAACTAGTTACATCTTGAATTGTCCAGGCAATGGAAAAACTTCTTTATTTAATATCCTTTTCATGGATACCCATATTATTGTATGTTAAATGGGGAAATTTTTACGTTATAGGCACATTTATTGAAAAAAACTGGGTATCACATTTATTGAAAAAATATGGGTATCCATGAAAAGGATATTAAATAAAGAAGTTTTTCCATTGCCTGGACAATTCAAGATGTAACTAGTTTAAGCACTATGGGCCGTCAACAATTTCTTTATTTTTTGATTTTTTAAAAAAAATACATTTTGAGCTAAATTTGAACCAAAAGGAATAAAAATAAATGAAAATTGAATATAACATTTCCTTTAACAAATGTTTTTAGGTTTTCAACGATACCTAAAATGATGAGCTATCCCGCTTTGTTCTCGAGATACACTTGTTTAAGTGTAAAAAAATAAGCTTAGCCCAAAATTTTTAAAAATGGCGCCAGTCAGAAAACGAAGCCCGAAAGGACATAGGTTAATATAACATTTTTGACTCCTTTTAGGGTCCCCTATATGCCCCTTCTTTTTGGCAGACTTAAGTTGGGACACCCTGTATAGTATATACAAGTTTACCAAAATACCACAATATTTGAATGGAATATAGATATTTTACAAATTTTAATTTAAGTTTATTTACCTTGACTTTAGTAGTAATCAATGGTTCAGCTCTCTTCTTCTCCAAACTCTGTAACAAATCAATATTTTCGTTACTATTTCTTGTCATTACACTATCAATTATCTAAAAACTTTTGTTTTAAGTGATAATTTAAACACGAGTTTAATTATTCATAAATTTATGAATACTAATACAAAATTTGTAATATCCTAACTTATTTTAAATCGACTATTATTAAAATCCTCTAACTAGACTTTAATTTAAGGCATTACTTTAGTCTATAAAAAGAAGAAGGTAAAACTTGGTTTCCATAGGTGGTTCTCTGCTCAGCACTTCTGAAGAAAAATTAAAATTGACCTTCCAATACCGTTTCCCTGGATGATTTTTTGTAAATTGGTTATTTATGCACCTAGAGAGTAAGGCCGTCCGCACACGGGGCGATATGAAAGCGATACAACAGCAATACGATATCGCCAATATCGGCGATCTAAAAACAGGGCATCCGCACACGGGGCGATATATTTTGTTGTCAACTCATACCTGATACTCTGTTAATTTTATTCATTTTCAATGTGTTATTATATAATTATTAGTTATAAGTTTAAATAGATTATAAAAAATACGAAATCTAATGATTGCAGTAATCTTTGAAGAGAATATTAATAATTTTGTCAAAAAAATAAATGTTTAGTCCAATCAATTTTGTTTGTATAAGGGGGGTAACAGTCTAAAGAAGAACATTCCGTCGCCTTCTTAGATTGTTACTCCCTTCGATTTTCTTATAATGGGAGTAATATTTTAAAGAAGTGCCCATTTTTATTTATTTAATAGGGAAAAAACATAATCGAAAAAAAAAACAATTTCAAATAAATAAAGGAAAATGTAGTCATCTATACTCGTATATATGTATTTTATATTAATGGTAAAAATAAATTTATTTGTTTTTATATTAGTTTTATTTAATTACAAGCTAAACATATATTTTTAACTTTATTTTCCCTTTTTAGTTATTTTTTCAATTAAATACTAATCAGCATTATTAAAGTTAATTTATTTAAATTTTAGTCGTAAAATTAAATATAATGATGCTTCCATTCATTTATGTATTTGTATTATAAAGTAATACAAAAAAAAGTAACAGATTATCGCATTCACAATACTCCGCAGATTATCGCATTCAATACTCCGTGAGGGTAAAATCATATAACAAATGCAACACTTGCAATATCGCTTTGAGGTTGCTTCCTTGCAGATCGCACGTGTTGCATGTATTGCACCCGCCGAGTGTATCGCCTACTGATTGCCTCCCTATCGCTCCGTTGGTGGGTCCCCGCTCCTTTACCTAGGAAGCAACAGGGAGGCGATATCGTATCGCTGTTGCATTGCTGTTGTATCGCTTTCATATCGCCCCGTGTGCGGACGGCCTAAAGTAAGCCATTATTCCCTGAGCGAATAAGTTGGTTCTTGAGACGAAGCCGAAGGAACCATGGTCCCTAAACCCTGTGGCGAAGCACAGGGAATTAGAATTTTTAATTCCCGAGGCGTAACCGAGGGAATAATCGCTAGGGGAATTATAGCACTTTACTCCCGAGGTACATACAATATTTTATCTCCAATAGAGAGAAAACGCATCTTATCCAATTACACAGTTTTTATTTATTATTTTAATAAATAACAATAATTGTTAGCACTTTTAATAGCACATATAAGAGATTCAATATTAAAAACAAATAAGAATTGCAATTAAACTCAAATAGAAAATTATTTAGATGCAATTTTAAACAATGATAAGCGCAAATTACAAAATAAGGTCGAAAAAGCAGTGTCACCAACCTGATGTCAACAACTTCACTACATTGGCCATTAATTCTCTACTATTATAAAATAATTAAGTTGGCAATCCTTCTATTTATCCCTACTTTTTGAGATCAGGGAAGAAAAGACTTATACTACCAAAATACGGTTTAAACAGTTAATGCCTTCTAAAGGTAGATTTACACACATCAATGACGACAAAGTCTCGTGACCGGCCCGTGCCGTCGTGACCGGACTCTGCCTCTATCTTGATCCACCAAATTATAGGGAATCGATTAATTTGAGTGTATTCAATTATTCAGTTTATGCAACTTAGAAGCTATTAAGCTTAAGTAGCGGCTTGGTCACTCAACAGTTTAATTTATATACACATAGACATGTGTTTTACTTTTGACTTTATCTAAACAAGGATGTACTGTACATACAGTAACCAGAACTACTTACGGTTAGTTATCAAAAGGCCTTTATATGATAGAAGCACCCACTCTTGAAAAGATTATATTTGGTCCAATTTAGGGTAAGAATAAAAATATAGTAATAATTGCTGATGACGTTTTTAACGTTTACATTTTTATTAGTAATATTAATTTAATGGTCAACTTTCATTCTAAGCTAATAATTATTTTGATTACATGCTTTTAATTAGCTTCATAATGTGTTTGTCCTGGAAAAACCGTGAAACCTAAATAAGAGTCACTTGCTGACTGCGTAGAAGGCTGGAAACTTGCACAGATTATGTATTTCCCATGACATTACAATAATAAGTAATTTGTTTTACCAAATTATAAGTATTAGCCGATAAGTCAATAAATTTCCAATATATTTTAGCGGTAAAATTCAAAAACTTAGCATTAACAAACACGACCAGTATCAGTTTAATGAGGTTATTTTAAAGATTTCGCTGCAGTATAGAGCGAGCTCGGTAGGAAGCCTGTTCCACTCACCTTTGGGCTACCTCTAGATCTGTGACATCAAAAGTTTGCAACGCATATACTGTGATCACTCCTTAGTTCTGTGACTGTTAAAAAAAAGTATTTTCTACTTTTTAGTGAATGTTTTATAAAAGCGAGTTTTTAATTTATTTTTTTAAATATAATATTATTAATGGATATGGTACCAATTTGTGTTTGTATATTATGTACATAATATGTAGTT
This sequence comes from Gerris lacustris, assembly GCA_951217055.1. NCBI lineage: Eukaryota > Metazoa > Arthropoda > Insecta > Hemiptera > Gerridae > Gerris > Gerris lacustris. The sequence goes on along the minus strand of OX578285.1, from coordinate 33,777,170 downwards.
AGTAGTTTTATGTTTTCTTTCAATTTCGATTGATATGAAGAATAGTTTTATTCTACCAGTATAACAATAAGTTGATAATTTTAAGTCGAAACGTCAAAAACATCAGCATCTAATAAAATTTATTTTTATTACTTACCGTAAATTAGGTTTTGGTCTAATTAAAAGAGAAATAATTAAAAAGGGTCTAAAAATTTGTCTTCAAAGTTAAAATACGCTGAATGCATATAATCAAACATAAAATAATGTTTCGGTAATCAAATCAGAATTTCCAATAGATAAATCATGATTTGCCTTTTGGTAATAAGTAAAGTTTACATTTAAAATAATTGTAATATCATTAATACCTGAATAGAGCATGCACAAGAGGCGACGTCGTGCATACAGTAATCACATTGTTCTATGTAAGGCCGAGAATGTTTCAGTGCTGATTTAACCGTAGTTACCTTCCTCTTCCTGCCTGCTCTGTCTTTAGATACACCACCCGATGTAGTAGACACACCATCCGCGTTCAAAGGAGAACCCTTATCACTTCTTCTTTCAGACTCTCCAAGAGGCAACGTTTCGTCTGCAAGAGTTAAAGTCTGCTCTGGTCTAGGCCATCTTCCTCCTCCTCTAGCCTTAGCTACAGTCGATTTGATTTTTTCTAGAATCATCGTGAGTTCTTCTAAGTCAGGATCGATCATTTTGTCTTTATCGTCCGATTTGACTTTTTTCTCTTCTTCTTTCTCGTCTAGTTCAGGCTTGGTTTCTTTTAAAACCGTTTCGTCGGTTTTAACGGCATCGTCTTTATGCAGAGCTTCGTCGGGCCCTAGACCGGCTCTCGTAGTTATTTCATCAAGAATCCTTCTAATGGCATCAAGGTCCGGATCGTTTTCTTCGTCTTCTTTGATCGTTTTCAGTATAGGTTTAAATTTTTTGGTGTTAGGATCGGGAGCGTGGCGATCCGCGGCAGCTTCGCGAGAGCTTATTTTTTTAATGAGATTTTTCAATTCGGTCAAAGCTTCTTTATCTTTCTCCTCGTCCTCCTCTGTTATGGTAGGAAGGTCTGGAACGAATCTACTGGTACCTCTGTGCCGAGAAGGCTTTTCTAGCTTGGCTTTCTTAGAATGTACGCTGTTGAGTACTTTTTTAAGTCGATTTAATTCTGAATCCAACTCTTGTATCGCAGTTAAACTCTCGGCTTTATTTAATTTCTTATGTCCGCCGTCCTTCCTCGATTTGCTAACACCTTTCGAATCCGAAGGGCTTCCCCTCGATTTCTCAGATAAGTAGTTCCGACGATTATAGCTTTGGATTGGAGCATGTCTGGCAAACGTCCAGTCCACCTTTTTCCTCTTTTTAGGAGGTGGTTCGAAGTCTCCTCTGCGTTTAAACTCTAGAGCTATGTCGACGCCTTCGGTAGGTTTCTGAAATCTTCTTATCCAGGCGTTTTCTAATTCTCCTAGGAAAGCTTTAGCTTGGACGCACTCTATTTTCAAATCCCCGGGCCTCCCGGTGGTCAAATCCGGCCTGATTTCTACCTTGCGGAGGACGAGAGTTTTCTGCGGCCCGGATTTTAAGGGGGGTGGTTCCAATTTTTTAATGCCGAGAATCTTACTGACAGATTGTCGGAAATTGTTGCATCTCTTTCTCATTCTGTATTTTCTTGCTTGGCGCTGATTCATTATCGGCCCCTGAAAAATTGCCAACCAATGCTGTTAAAATTCCCTACACAAAAGGCAAAGCCTAAATAAGCCGTTTTCCCAGATAAAATCTAGTTATCTAAAACATAGCTTTTAACCCGGACAGAGAGACACGGTTCGATTCCCCACCGAGGAAAAGTTATTTTTATCATACATTTTTATAAAATGTTTTGTTCAATAATAATTAAATGTACCTATGAAAACTCGAAAATTAATTAATGGAAAGCACTGGGCCAAGTAATTATGAAGTCGTATATATCTGAGTTGTCCGGACCGATTTTTTAATCTTTTGAATATTTTAGTCGGTTCCATAGATTCGACTCGGACATAATCCATTGTATGCATGATGTACCTATAGGCAAAAGCTATACAAAATATAATTTTATTTAATACAAAGTAAAATACTATCAGAATCAATCAACAAAAAGTACCTTGTATAAAAACTAGAGATTTGAAATGTGGTATACAAGTTAAACTTTTTTTGCCCAAAAACAGTAAAACTATTTCAGATTTAACCGCTCAAGATTTCTGCGATTAGCGATCAATTGCGATTTGATCGCAATATTTTATATTTTTTGTAATTTTTAAGTTGCGTATCATTTTAGAGGTATTGAAATTTGGTTCAAAAATATATATCGCGTTTTCAAAATTGCGGCCATTTTACCCCCCAAAAAATTAAAACAAACCCCTATTTGGATAGGTACTAAAAATAAGGTAAAAAAACAAAACAAAATGATACATCTCTGAGGTCCCATGATATTTCCGGGAGTTCAAATAAAAGTACCGGTGTGGAAATCCCACACATGACTTCCATGAAATGTTGTGGTGTCAATACGTGAGGAAGAGAGAACTCAGTGTAAACTACATCGTACAAACAGCTAATATCGATTATAGTTTTGCAATACAATCCGGGATTTCAAAAAACGGCCAATTTAGCCGCAATTTGGTTCCGAAATAAATCGGTCAATTATTTCGAATAATATAAGAGCTCAAAGTCGAAAATTTAACAAAAATGACTATTTAAGGTAGAAGGGATGGTCCTACGACAAAAAGTCATATGACAAAAGTTGTAGATTATTTAAAATTGGTTAAACTGGTGTTATCCGCTTTTCGATACGACTTTCAGTTTAGCCGCAATTTGGTTCCGAAAAAACCTTTAAAAAAACACTAAAATACCAATATCTCCCAAACCGCTTGTCCGATTTTGCTCAAAAAGTATAGGTACAATCTACTATATAGGACACATATATACCCCAAAGGAAATTGAAATCAAATAAAGCCTACTAAAGTTATCGTCGACAGACCGATTTCGTGCTTAAGTGACTGTAGCTCCGAAACGTCGTAAGCTACGATGTTCGGGTTTGCGCCATCAGTTTTTCCGTCAAAAGTTCTAAAAAATGCCGAAAACCGCATCTCAATACGATGTCTTGAAGCGATGTTATAAAGGTTTTAAGTTCCGAACGAACGTACGTACGTACGTACATACATACGTACGCACAGACATACATGTATATGAAACGGATTTCAATGATACCCCCGGGTCCGTAAGACCCCTCCTTCACAGAGATCTCGGAATCACGTTTTGGAGGGTATCACCATACTTCCATTTTCATGGAAGTAAAAGTCAAATATTAGAAATTTTAGAGGGCCGTAAATATGGAGCCCCGGAATTTATATTTTTAGAAAATTTAAAGTTGGGTATCATTTTAAAGGTATTGAATTTTGGTTCACAAATGTATATCGCGATTTCAAAATGGCGGCCAATTTACCCCTAAAAGAACCAAATAAGTGCATATCTAAGATAATAAAGGATAATACATGCACACCTAGCTTCTTAAAATGCAACTTTTTATACATTTTTTTTTTTTTTTTTTTTTTAAATGTTCTATTTATGAAGTTTTATGACCGAAGAAACCCTTTTAGTAAAGTACTTGACGGGATTTTTAATATTTAGATTTTGTAAAACATGGACCTTTAACGATGTGAACAGTGCAGTAAAATATGCAAGGAGGAAGATGCGGCTGATAATCACATTAATATGTGTAATCAGAGATTTCAGTAGAAGAAAAAATGAAAGGGATGACGATGTCACAGCTCAGATTGGCCAACCTATGTGAGGGAAAAAATAAAACCACTAGGCGGTCATCTTAAGGTTATCCAATGATAATTTTGTTGGTGTTGTTGCCCCGACCTACTACCTTCAATTTTCCTGCGCTATCAGAATAACAAAGATTTAACCTACAGGGTGCCGCTACAATAGTTGAATCGCTTAAGAAATGACAATATCTTTACTTCAATCTCACAGTCTCACACCAAATAACAAAGTGCCGGGTCGAGGCAAGTTTTAGGATGGAACGAGATCCAATTTCGGCGCCCCTCTTTGCTTGATTCTAATTTCTAATACATGGGCGTCGTTAGCAGTTAATTATTGGGGGGGGGGGGGGGCACATTCTGGGAGGGGGGTCTGGGTAAATTTTTTAAAATATGACCTCTCAAAACAGCGTTTTTATGCATCTCTTAGGTTAAATTTGATTTTAACACTTTTTTTATAGTAATACATAATTATTTACCTATGATCTGTTGTAAGTTATGCAATGCAGTTAAAAAAGCTACCCCGAAAAAGCTAAACTATTTTATTATTTTTTTATTTTTTTTATAACTTCTCTCGAAATTTTAAAAAAACATGTAAAATAAACAGTGAGAAAAAAAATTGTTGAATTTTAGCGCCATCACCAACTTTCTCTTAATATACTATAAATAAATAAAATAAAAATAAAAATAAATATGAGAAAGTAAAAATCATCATAATAAAAAGCGTCATAAATCGCACCATTTTCCTTTACTTCCATAATTAACATTTTTTTGTCCTTTACAAAACTTTCTCTTTGTATATACAGTGTGTACGTAAAAGGAAAAATGTCAGTCAATAATATTTTGTTTTTAATAAGATGGACTGAAGTTGATTCGGCTAGTGTGAAGGTAGGAACTGAAGTGTTTGTTTATATTTTAATATTAATCGCTGCTCCGAATCTTGATGAGTCAGATTCTCCTTGATTTGGATTGGTTTAGATTTATGAAGATTCTTTTAGTTTGAAGGTTTGTTTATAATAAACACGAATCTGATTCTCCTTGATTTAGATTCATTGAGATTCTTTTAGTATACGAGGAGCCTTAGAGAGGGGTATGAGGAACCAACAAAATAGCATGATCATAGATCCAGAAGTTTCGGTTTCAGAGATATCGTGATTTGCCATCAGTCCAAGAATTGAGTGATATTCGGATTTTATATTTTTAAATTGATTATTACATCAATTAAACCAAGCCCCCTAGCATTCCCTTAAAGCCAACATCCAGTGGCGTAACTATGGGCCCGCATTGCGGGGGGCCACCAGTGCCAGGGGGCCCCTAAATCAACGACAAGGGGGCCCCCAGATCTAAACGGAAGAGGTATTTATTTATTTTTTGCTCATCAATTTTGTTTGGCGAGGGGCCCCCAAAAAGTTTTTGCGGGGGGGCCCCCAATACCCTAGCAACGCCACTGCCAACACCTAAAGCCATTAAATAATACAATGAAATGATCTATTAGAATACAATAGGTTTGTTCCAACAATACTTCAAACTGTACGACGCATGCGCATTAGCGAAAAACGATCAAGTGTGGTCCGATGCGCACGCGTCGGACAGTTTCAAACCAGTTTGAAGTGTGGTTGGAACCAGTGGCGCACCCAGGATTTATTTTTGGGAGGGGCACAGATTAAAAAAAATTAAGGGGGGGGGGGGATGTTATGTGGGCTTAGCATAATCACAGACAATTAACCAATCTGGTTTTCTTTGTTCTTAAATTACTTCATATCAAGGGCGGATCCAGCCAATTTGTAAGGGGGGCTGGGATCTCTTTTAAGGGGGTCCGGGGGTCCTCCCCCGGGAAAATTTTTATAGTTTAAGTTACTTGAAAACGTCTTTTTAGCCTATTCCAAGAGCATCTAAAATGTTATTATATACAAATAAATTTAAGTTTTTTATGAACGGGACATGAAGACCGGGGTATTTTATTTAAACAAAATTATATACATACTAATAATATTTTATTGTTAAAAGTTGTACATTATATAATAGATTAATGTTTTATTTTAGTAGCCAGAAAAATAAATTGTTACATTTTAAAAATATTTTAGTTATGTGAATTAACAAAAAAAAATACGTACGCCAAATGTTTTGAGTTTAACAGAAATTAGCTAATAGTATTAGGTTAAAAATAAACATAGTAGGGTATATAATAGTCCAGCCAATAAGTAAAAAAAATAGTATCCCTTGGAAAAGGTCGGGTATCTGCAACTTTTTAAAATCTTATTCTACAATTGAACCCGTTTCCAAATTCATTAATATTAATTATTCGATAATTAAAAACTATTCTAATGACTGCTATTAACAATTTTAATTAAATTTAATTAATATATTAAAGTAAAACTTTAGACTAAAATAAAAACACTTAAAACAATAAACATTTAATTAAAAACTTGATTTAAAAATGTTATATTGTAACCTTTCATTCAAAATAAACAATGGATAATAGTCGGAAGGAAATTCGTCCCACTAAAAAGTTCTGACCATGCGTAGTCGTACGCATTTTTTAACGCATGCACGTCTTTTTAAACGCCAAAACAATATGTCGGGCTAAACTAGGTATATAATTACTTATTTATTTATTTTTTTCACTATTACTTTAACATGTGCTGCGAAATTGCATACTTAAATTTTACGTCTTTGGCTTTGGGGGGGGGGGGGGGGGGGCATGTCTTTTTAAACGCCAAAAAAAAAAAATGTCGGGCTAAACTAGGTATATAATTACTTATTTATTTTTTTATATCACAACACTATTATACGTTAACACGTGCTGCGGAATTGCCTACTTATATTTTAGGTCTGGCTTTGGGGGGGGGGGGGGCACGTGCCCCCCGTGCCCCCCCCCTGGGTGCGCCACTGGTTGGAACAAACCTAATATGGGGATTAATCCACGAGAAAATTACTATTGCTATTGCATATTCCATTGGAACAATTATTGAATTATTTCAAGTACCAGCCTCTCCAAATAATTTAATATCTCTTGATACAGACCATCGATTAATTAATTCTGGCCCCTACTAATAGCATAATTGAAAAATACTTACAATTTTAAATTGTGCCTTTAGAAACCTACATCTAATAGTGGCGTTGTCACAGCATTGTTGTGGGAAATGCGCTAAGCTAGTGAAACAAGTTGTGAGGGAAGATTCTATAACTTGTTTGCGAGCCCCCCCCCCCCCCCCCGATCAGGAAGCAATTTATACATGTATCCTTCTTTTAGGAATTTTGTTTGTGTTTTCTCGGCACTTTGATTATAAAAGTTTATTTTAGTCTCACCGAGAATAATAACTGTTTAAGTAGCGGGTCGGGTATTCTCCAAATTTCACTGATTTCTCCAAAGTGCCCCCCCCCCCCCCCCCTGCATTATTATAAACTAGAATAAAAAGGTATCTGGGTTACTCACCTCTTCTTCTTCCAAATCCGCTTGTGGCTCGGGGAATATACAGTTTAGAAAATCGTAATAACTATCGTCCAGTATGTCGTCGTACTTTTGTTCGATTTTCTCGTGGAACCACAATCCCTCAGAACTCTGAGCGTAAACTTCGATTGCCTTCGCTATGTGAGTAAGAATGATTTCATAGTCGCAATCCTCTTGAGTGGCTTCTCTACATCGCTCTTGAAAAATATGATACAACTCGCCAAGCTCTTGCAACCTTTGTTGTTGATCCATAGGATTCAACATGTATTTAACCATAAGATCGTGTTCGGAAGCCGTTTTAAGAAAATCCTGTAACAAAGGTAGTGGAGGCGGCTCCATCGAAGCCAAATCGGTATGTCGGAACACATGCTCCAACACAGCAGAATCGGTGTCGAAGTCATCCACGATTGATTCCACGTCTTCATCTTTCTCAAGTACTATTTCATTTGCTGCATCACCTTCCATGACTAGCTATTTAATAACTTTAACACATCACTAATTACTATCGGAAAAAACCAAAGTTAATATATAAGCTGATTGATATAAAAAATTAAACGTACGAAATATGACAATAATAAACATATTATTTCTTTGACTTGGTTACCAAAATGTAAACAAATCCGGTCTCACAAATAAAATAAAATAAACAGGGTAGCCAACTTAAAATAACATTTTGAAAAATTTAATAATGGTTTTTATTATTTTTTATTCTTTTCGGACTATATTTTAACTCTTAATGAAATACTTAAGAGTTTATAAACCGGCAGCGTAAAAAGTAGGGCCCGTGGACCCCTTACTTAGTACATCAACAATATAAAAATTTTAGTTGGGGCGGGCCCCCAAAAAAATAGTTTCACCACTGAATCTCCTCTGATCCTCTTTAGCACCATGTTGATATTTTTATCAAAATATCAACGTATTTTGAATCTTTATTGGTGATTTTATGAAGGGCTCAATCCTTGAGTTGGACCCGGCTTGATGTCATTTCCATTCAAAATAATATGTTAACCCCTTCCCCGTCATTTATATTTTTAGATGCAAAGAAAAAAAAAAAAAACACGTACCTACAAAGAATAAAAAATACATATAGTAGAGGTGATTTTTGGCATTGTTTACAAATCCGGACTTTAAACAACAGTTGTTAGGCTGGAGCATTGACGCTTAACTCTATTAAATATCGAAAACGAATTTGCAACTTGAGATAGCGGCGGGCGGGGTTTAAAATGCACATACGTGAAAGGTTACAATATTAGGTACCAGGTTAAAAGCCCAGCTTCGTTGTTTTTTTCGATTTTTTTACTACTGTATTTGATGGCTGAAGACCTACATTATAGTATGTGCACTATATATATATATAAGATGTGCAATTAAAATCTTTAACCCTAGAAAGGTAGCGCTATTTTTTTTCTCATTAAAGGTAGCGTTTTGATTTCTATAATAATTCTAGTAATTTATTTAAAAATTAAGGATAAAAAAATTAAAAAACCAAAAATAAAGTGGACCAAATGTTTCTTTATTAATTTATAGTAATAAAAAAAAAAAAAATAAAATTAAAGTCTAGGTCGAATATATAAAGAATTGATACAATATATATTAATTTACTTCCAAGCTTACCGAAGGTAACGGAAGCTATGTGATCGTTCTGAAGAACAAAAATATTTATGTCTCCGATTTCCAAATTTCCAAGACAGAAATCCGTTTCACGCATCAGGGAACATTTTTGGTTCTGTGTCTTTCTGGCGGTCTGTCTGCCCTCAATTTTCGCGAACCAACATATCTTAAAAACTCCTCACCAATTTAATTGAAATTTGGATGGTAGGTCATAATTATTTCATTTATATGGTAGCCCATTGTTGGTCCCATATAAGTTTAAACCTTATGCTCCCATTTGTTTTTATTCCACGTGTGCACAAACATAAAATTGTACATATGTAATTATCATCAAAAGTACTTAAGTACATATAAAATGTTGATGGTTCGTCGAAAGTAACCCGCAGATAGCCCCAGATTAATTTTAACTGTCAGCGCTTTTTAAATTTTCTAAATTGATACCTACTTAATATTTGATACTTAAACTACTTTAATATTTGTAAAACATAATGACTGATTTTAAAAAACGGGGGGAAAATGAAATAAATTGGATAATAGGTTTTCAAAGCATAAAATCATTAGATTTTACAAAGTAGGACTACCGGACTGTGAAACCTTTTTCTTGGTTACGTACCAAAACTTCTTGACTTAGCTTTTTGTTTGTTTTTCTTAGTTTTTTTTTTGTTTTTTTTTAATATTAATAGAATGAATAAAGAACGCTTGCCCCGAGGAAGCTAAGTTTAATGTCATCTGCATCATACTCTTCAATTAAATCTTCCACTCTGAAGGGCTCGTCCTCGAAATTTTGCATTATGCACCATATTTCATGGGCATCTGAAAATAATTTGTCCATATTCTTTGGCTTAGTTAGGTAGTGCTACGTCAATTGGACGTGTTGATCTTAGCATGATTTCAGTAGCGCTACATTTATTGGACGTATGACATTTATTATAAAGAGTAGCAATACGTCGTTTGGACGTAGTACGTGTAAGGTTTTTACCTGTTAGACGACGACACACGACCTCCTATGATAAACATAGTCTCGCAGATCAAGGACAACTAAGTGTATGTAGCATAGCTAAAGTGACAGAAGTACCGTGTCTAATCACTAGGAGTGGGGGAAGTAAATAAAACGTTTACAATGCATTAGTAAGATCTAAGATGGAATATGCTGCCCTGGTGTGGACACCTTACCAGACTAGACCCATTAAACAGTTGGAGGTGGTACAGAACAGGTTTCTTAGATACTGATATTTTAAAAAACGTAATAGAGCATGTCTTAGGGATACCTCCACACTTGAATTGAGGCAAGAGTTTGTTTACTTGTCATTGAAAAAAAGAAGAAAATCAAGTTAGTGCTTCTCCATAAAATATTAAACGGGGGTGTAGATTCTCCAGATCTACTCTCCCAGATAAACTTTTATGTGCCTGGGAGATGTATGAGAAAAAAAGCATTATTTGGTGTACCAAGATCCCGAACTCATCGTCACATACACTCCTTGCCTGTACATAGCATGATGAGTTTATATAACTCTCTAGCCGACCACCTTGACATTTTCCATATGTCTCTTCTTAACTACAAGACCATTATTTATAAACATATTTAGATTATATTAATTAACACAAGTACTTACATACAAACATTTAAAAACCATTAAGCAATAACACATTATTTTTATTTTATTGTATATTTCTATTCTTCTTGTTAATTTAAAGTTCTTAGGCCAATGAGACAAAATAAGTTTATTTTAACACTATCAGCTCTTTTTTTATTCTGAGTTATAGCTCTTTCACAAACCCTACTGTACATCTGAATCAACATTTTTGTTATAAAATGTAAGTATTACAATATGCTGCTTTGGGCGAAAACCTGTAGCGTTACTCTTGAAATAAATAATATTAAAAAAAAAAACTATACATGTCCAACTGAGGTACCGCTACCTTTTTAGGGTTAAACGTATAATATATATATATAATACATACGAATTTTGATTATGTAGTGTTTATTATTGTTGCAGATTTTAAAAAAAATTGACGCTGAAGTGGCAAGACATCCTCTCCTTCATAATCCAAACAAAGAGGTTTGAGAGCCAGGTGGTGGTGGTTTGATGGATGTGGGAACGCCTGGGGTTGGCAAAAAGGATCCAAAGTTGGTCTGTTTGCTAGGCTAGGCCTCCCCGCCCCTTACTACAACTACTACTTCATTTTTTAAAAAGAATGAACAATCGCTGCTTTTGCCTTTATTTCATGAGAAACAAACATTTACTATTTTCCGTCCCTGCAGATCAAGACTAGTACTCAATATGTCATGCAGTGTTTTCCTCCAAGAATTATCAATACTTACCTGATCTCAGTAGATGTATACAAGCCATTCTTTGTTGTTTTTTTTACTGGATTTACACATAGATTTTAACAATTTGACACACAAGGTAGATGTGGATAGTGTATTTTTTCTTCTTCTTCTTTTCAATTTTTTGTTTAAAAAGGATTTAGATCAAAAGCCGAACAAAATAGATAACATAAAAAATAGATTTCATTCTTAGCAGAAACCTATCATTTTCTTTATACACGACATGATAATTGTTACAAATGCATACAATAAAAAAAAGGATACAATATCATAGAAAAACAGAGAAAAATACAAACATCAATTTATTTTTATTTCATTCTTGCTCATATATAAACCTAAAAAGAAAAAATACATGAAGTTTTTATTGCATGAATAGCATACTGCTGTAATAACAATAGTCCTTTCACAAACAGTACTTAGCCTTAGAGAAAGCTAATGCAGTAGAACCACGATAACTTGAACCTCGATATCTCAAAATGATCAGAAAGCCAATGTGATTTCCGAGATAGCTAATAATCTAACCTTGATCATTCAAAAAGTACATAACTCCAAGAGAAACAAAATTCCTATTTTCCAGTTCTTGAGGTTCCACTGTATATTTTTAATTATTTGGTTAAATCTTTAAATTATATTTTATTGGCACAATGGAAGAATCAATGTCACATCTATCCAGGCATTCAATGTAATTTATTATTTATTTTTTTAAAAACATAAATCTTTTTTTATAAGAGATATATAAATACATGTGTCTGTAATATATTAATACATCTTAACAGAATTGTTTCAAGCCCAAAAAATAAAAATATAATACAATACATGTCAGTATGGCCAGAATGTATAAATATATTTTTTTTAATTTTGAATTAATTTTATTCCAATTAGAAATTCATGATTCAATCGAAAACATATGGGAAACTAATTCTATATCAAAGAATTTGTAGCTTAACTTATATTGTGATTTATGTATGGAGCTACGTCAAAACGCAATCAGTATAGAAATCATCAAGCATGGAAAATTTCCCTTATCAAGTGAACCATTTAGAAATAAAAGGTAATTTAAATTTGTAATATAATGATACCTAACATTTATTTACATTCTCAAAGTTTTAAAATGTGACTAGAAACTTTTTTAAAAATAGCAATTAATCTTTGCTATTATAAAATCTCACTGGCAAAATTATTTTTTAGATAACATTTTATTTCTACAAAAAAATAAAAATATATCTGGACTTTTATAAAAATGTAATTATGCTTTTAACATTAAATCTCATGGTTAATAATTAAAAAATACATTCCTGTGAGAGGTTAATTGCTGATGCCAAGAGCAAACTTGGATAAGTGAAAAAATCACAATTAAAAATAACAAATGTAAAAAGGAAAGAGTGGTTAGTTAATGTAATGTAGAGTAAAGCAAGTTTAAATATTAATTAAAATTAGTTCAAAATCTTAATTTTGGTTTAAAAACACAAAACCTTAAAATTGGAAGTCAACTAAAATAAACTTTTTAAAACCAAATTTTTAAAATTGATTACTAAAACTGTTATCAGAATCACAAAAATTTAATAAATTGATATAATAGTAGGAAGTGTCAAACAACAGAATTGTGAAATAAGATTTTACTAAGGTGTAAAAGGAGGTAAAAAATAGAATGTGTTTCAAATATTATAGAGTGACTAAAACACAAACTCTGGACTTTAATAAATAGAATAACAGTATAGATAATAAGGAATTTACTCAAGAATTATGCAAAAAGAAAAGAGAGAGAAAAAAACTCCATTAAATAGAGCCATAGGCCTTTAAAATTTCCAGAATTTTGGTACCAAAATTTAGTTTTAATGAGCAAGAATTATATCTTAATAAGATTATTCGAGGAAATAGTGGTGAAGAAATCATAGAATAACATCAAGATTACAAAATAGTACACATAAGAACTTGGAGCACCAAGAAAACGAATACAACCATAAATATATTAAACAAACACAAATCTAAAATAACAGCAATCTTTTACAGACAACAGTAAATTATTATAATACAATGTGCAGAGGCCTGTATTGCTACTTCAAACAAGAGCATTCATAAATACCAACACATTGTATTTATTATGCTGGCCCTTTAAAAAAAACAATGGTAAGGATTAAATCAAACCTGTTTAAATATTTTTTTTTAGAGCCTGATATTTTTTATTTTTAAATTACATTATACAGAATAATAAATAATTTTGAAATAATTACTACCTAGTTATAAAAAAAGCATACTACTGATTTACCTACAGATTAAATTTAAAGAGATTACAACCGTTATGGGTCATTTTTATTACAATGATTATTTTATAAAAAAGTAATTGCCTTAATTTGGATATTAGCTATAATTGTAATTATTCACAAATTGTAAGACACTTTATAGCACTAAAATGAACAATTATTTTTAAGGTTTCAGATCTACATTATCGTACAATTTGAGTTTATAGTTTTTTTTCTAATCGGAAGTGCAGTAGACTAGACTGGACATGCATAAAGCCACTTGTATTTCATTTACAATTGCATCTCTTCACCAGAACTAATAATCTTGACTTACTTCAGTTACCTGGTAACTTCGGAAAAAAAACAACTTTATAAACATTATATGAGATATACACCCAAAAAAATTACAATAAAGCAAGTAAAAGATTATAAAATTCAGATTGTAACTACAATATAACAAAATAACGAATAATACATTAAAACATCATAAAACACATCAAATTATTTTAAGGAACAATTAATAACTTTATACATATTATAAATGATGACATTTTTTTAGAAGACAGTTATTAGTAATATTTTTAAAATGAAAACTCTGTTCAAAAAACCAATAGTGTGATATATTGTTAAAAGAATAAAAATTATTACTACTTTAGACATACGAGTATTTCTGTTTAAAAATAAGAATGCCTTCAGAATACAACTTAGAATAAAATCATATACAATCAAAGTTCCAATGTCTTAAGGATTTTTTTTTCCCCGAATAAATACAAACAAAACAGTAAATAACCGAGCAAAATTGATTAAGATAGGATGAGTCTGTGTTAGATTATTGAACTTCTACAACAGCTAAACAGATCTCTAGACCTTAAAATAATTAAAATGCATTTCAATACAATTAAAATAATATTTAGAACAACAATAATAAAATAATATTAACAAAAATCAAAGAAAGTGAAGTAAACTTAGTAAATAAAATGTAAAACAAAAATATAATTGTACCATGATTAAAAAAAGAACAGAATTGTCAAGAAAGGAAAATATAAGGGAAAGCCAATTTTTTTTGACATTGTGTAAGTTGGCAGAAATAGGCTAATAAAGATACTAAATAGGCTAATAGACAGGCAGTCATTCCTTTTGAAGAATCAACTCCGAATCAATTCGTTCGCAAAAAGGAATTGCATTTGAATTATGATTCTTTCTTCTTCTTCTTATATTAATTTTTAATGTAAAAAAAAAAAAATTTAAATAGGGCACACTAAATGGAACAAAAAGTTCAAGGTTATATAGCTGAAGGGACCCGCCAACCCCATGTCATTCATTAAATATACAGTTGTATAAGCCGGTATGTAAACAAATTATTTTTATACTCCGTTCTGTAAAGTTTTATGTTCTCTGCTGTAATTTAACAACCAAATTAATCTAAAAGACATACAAATATGATGTTTCAGGCACGTATATGCCTCTGAAGAGGTGGTGAGGTGAAATATAGCTAAGTAGTTTGTCTACGACAATGTAAAAAGTGTTTATCTACGATTGATATGAAATATAAACATTGTATCTCTGTTTAGATGCGTAGAAAGTAATTCTTTCTTTACGTACTTGTACTGGGGCCTGGGTGGCTAGGAGGCTAGAGCGCTTGCCATGCGGTAACGCAAGTTAAGCAGCATCGGGCCGGGTTAGAAGGTGACCACAGCTCTGGGTTAGATTCCCGGACCAGGCCCCCCGCTCAATGTCCACCCAGCATTGTTTAAACAAATGGGAAGCTCCTCGAAAGAGTGGCCATGATGATGACACTTCTGGTTGTATTACAACCAGGAGGTAACGTACTTACAAGGTAACGTACTTGTACTCATTGCGCATGCGCGTCTCATAGTTCTGAAGAATTCCTCTTCTTTACCACCCTAGGGCGGTAAAGAAGAGGAATTCTTCAGCTTTACGCGCGATTAGAGAGATTGTTAACATTTAACAAAACTAATTTGCTGTTCTTTTATTAAAGTAAGTGTTTATATCGAGATTTTAGTGAAAAACAATGAGTGAATCAAGTGACTTTGACGAAAATGTGGAGAATAATACTCCTCCAGAAATAATTAATTCGGCAAAAAATACAACTCAAGAATTAATGCCATCTTTATCAAGAGAGAGATACGAACTTACATACAGCAAGTTTATTTTTTCTGTAGTTATTATTTAAATCTAACAATCGTAGATAAAGTACGGTACGCAACTCGTGCGAAAACGGCATTTTGCATTGCTCTTGTGGTTTTACTACCCTCGCTGTCGCTCGGGTGCAAACTCCACACTCGCATGCAAATGCTACTTCCAACACTCAACGCGTAATGTAATATTACTGATACCCCTTAACAACCCCCTACCAGAATAATAAAATAATTAACTCTCGATTGTTTTACCTATCCTTGTACTAATATTACAATAAGTGTTTATTCTGAGAGGGTAGAAAAATTGAAGGAGAGCGGAAGATTTTAACATCTATAAGGTAATACATGAAAAACTCAATCTCACACTGGCTCTTGGCTCTCCCTTCAATTTTCACACACTGTAATAGTAAACAATTAGCTTCTGCCCTCTAGATAGTCCATCATTTTGCTTCTACATTATTTATTTTAGACTAGAATCAAGTCTATTCATTTTCTTAACGCTAGACAAAGTTTCAGACCCAAACTGCCAAGTTTCAGAAACAAGTATCAATGGCTTAGACTCCTAACACCCAAAGTAAATCATATTTTTTGTACCTTTTCATTAAAAATTCTATGAACACTTAAAGTCATCAGAGTCAATTAAAAAAATAAACATAAAAATTATAAAATGAATCTCACCTATAGGAACTCTTTTGCTATCTTAAAATGAAAAAAAAGGAAAATAAATAAAATTCCAATTGATCATTTTTAAAATGTAAATTAAGACAAATTAGCAGGTAAATATTGATTACTTTAACATTAAATTAATATGAATATACTGACAAACCTCGAATTATAAATTTAGAGGGTCCCCGCAACTTAGTAGTAAGTCAATTTTTTTGTATTATGAATTAACCCCCTCTTCCCATTTTATTTGAAATATAAGCTATAAATAGCAAAAAAAGGCTACTTTAATTAAAACATATTATCATTTAAAAAATAAATTACTCAAATTTCTTCAGCAGCTTTCATTTGATACCCCACTAAACAATTAGAAAAAAATAAAATTTTGGGGGCACTTCACATTTTCACGCACAAACAAAATTGGCAATTTTTGAAAATTGGGGATGCACTCCTAGAATTTTCATCGCCCTATTATAAAAATATATTATTTCGAAATTTCAGGATCAGCCGTTATATAGTGGTTAGGGGGGGGGGGATGTTATTGGGTATATTTTGATGTATTTAACCAATAAGGAATGCAAAATTTTAAAAAGCATATATATATTTGTAACCAACTATTCAGCAGCTTTCATTTGATATCCCACTCGAAAATATTTTAACTTCTGTATATTTTTTCTGTGGTTGGGTCAAAAAGTTGCTCCAGTATTTCAGAACTTTAGCTCAAACGGTTCGGCCCCTATTAACCAAAGAGTGACGAACGGACGGACATATCACCCTCGGCATAAGGGTTTTGAGAACTATCTACAAAACCCTAAAAAACAAAATTAAAGAAAAACTATTCTGTAAATCTGGATTTTTTAAAGAAAAGCCGGCTCCACACTCTCAGTGAGACCATTTACAGGTACAAGAGGTACCCTCCACATTCTCACCCTTTCGCCAAGGGGTTGAATGAAGGCCAGACACCCAACCGAGAGCCCTTTGACTTGTGTCTAAAATACCGATTCAGAAGGGAGAGGGGGCAAGGTGAAGCGTGACTACCCGAGGTGCGCACATCCTCCACACTCTTGTGTTTGCCAACCCTCGTGTAGTCGCGCGGAGAGTGTGGAGCCAGCTTAAGAATGTTCGACTTACAAAAATTCAAGCTTACGAAGTCAAGGTTTGTCTGTATTTCATTAGAAATAATCAAATAAATTAATAGGAAGGCATTCTAGACAAGATTTTTTTGTTTACATAGAAATGAGGTTCAATGAACACTAAATAAATATTACATTATTATACATAGATGTTATATATGTGAAATGTGGTGTGTTGTTTGTGCACATACCTTATATGAAGAATAAAATGAAGAATAATTCTTGAACACAGACAATTACACAGAAGACTACAAAAATCAGTCAATTACTTTTAAAATTATAAATAAATAACATCAAAATTAATTAATAAGAATATATATATATATATATATATATATATATATATATATATATATATATATATATATATATATATATATATATATATATATATATATACATACATATACATGTATATATATATCATAAATTAGCAGCTTTTGTATAAGGAAGAGTTTTAGTAGTTTGAATAGGATTTTGCTCAAATTCAGCTTCTATAGCTTCAAGTGCATGTTTAATAGTTCGGAAATTAGGCCTTCCAGATGGCTTCCGATTCCAGCACATTTTCATTAGGTCATAAACAGGTTTAGGTGTATTTTCTGGATAAAGCAAAACATTCCCTTCTTTTATATATTTAACAACTTCCTCGTGAGTCATTCCATAATAAGGCTGCAAAGCAAATGAAAATATCTCCCAAATGCAAACACCAAATGCCCACACATCAGATTCAATTGTATATTTGTTATATAAAATACTCTCTAAAGGCATCCATCTTACAGGAATGGCATCGTGCTCATCTCCTTTGTAGTAGTCTTGCAAATACATCTTTTGAGATAATCCAAAATCAGCAATTTTTACAACCATATCATCGTTAATCAAACAATTCCTAGTAGCTAAGTCCCGATGAACGAACTTTCTGTCTGATAAATAAAGCATACCTCTGGCAATCTGAAGAGCAATTTTAACTAGATCATAAGTGCTCAATCTGATGTCCCGAAAAACACCTACATCGTTACTCCGAACAACATAATTGCTAGGTGAACAGGATCTTAAAAACTCGTTTAAGTCTCCTCTTCCCATAAATTCAAATAATAAACACATAGGTTTTCCTACAGCACACACTCCAAGCAATTTAACAATGTTAGGATGATCAAATTCAGCCAACAAACAAGCTTCTCTTTCGAAATCCAATTGTAAGTCTTTGGACGCCTCATCTTTGAGCATTTTAACAGCCACCATAGTAAATTCTTCCCCTTTCAGTAATCCAGGAGCTTTAGCCTACAAACCATTATAAAAAAACATGGAATGAAAAATTACACCAATTTGGTTAAATAAATAATAGAAATACTTAAAGAATTTAAAAATAGTTTGTCCCACCTTTAGTGTGTAGTGTGATCATAAAACTTAGAAAAATATTACTTCCAAGATCACTTTGCAGAACTACTGGCAATAGCCAACTTCTCATTCTGACAACTACATAATAAATATATTGACAGGAAATAAGTACTAACCAATCATCTTAGGTGAAGCTTTGTAAGAAACCAATAACAAATCAGTACTAACTAATACAGGGTGTCCAGCAATATTAAATTTTAAAATTCAAGCATATTTTAAGGTTTTCAAGGCTCAATTTTTAAAAATTCAAGTTATAAGCATTAGTAATTAAAATAAATAGTGATTTATTAAAAAATAATTAGAATTAAAGTAAAAATATGAGAAAAACAGTATGAGTTCAGCAGAATAATATTATTTACAAAAAAATCGGTCAGAGACAGCTCAGACAAACTTTCTCATATACGAGTTCATAATTACTTGGCCCAGTGTTTTCCATTTCTTAGTTTTCATTGGTACATTTAATTATTAGTGAAAATTTTATCAAAATATATCAATAAATAAATAATAAGAACTTTTTGTATCTTGATTTTTTTTTTTTCTAAATCCATTAGTTCAGCTGTAAAATAGACTTAAAGTTTCAATTTTAGCAGATTCAGTGCTTTTCAAACGTCAAACTAATGCTCGGAGTGAAAAATTTCCAAGAGTAAAAAATTCTAATATTTAGCAATAGAATCCAAATCTAGTCTAAAAAAATATGGCTTTCTATTCACTTTTCTTCTATGTAAATTGCACTTCACTTTTTTTTCTATTATGTAAACTGCTTACTTAACACAGAAAATGTTTAGCATTTGTTCTGGAAGTGCATTTATAGCCATTGTCAAACCCTGAAAACCACATCTTTCTATCTATCATGGTCCCGGAGATATTTCGCTGTTCCATATTAGCTGAGACACCCTTTTAAAGTCTTTAAATAAATACGTTGGACTAATAAGGCGGACGAGAATAATTTAATTTAGTAAAATGACAAAAATACCTAGGTTCAATTACAAAAACTAATCAAAAAGTAATGCGGGCCTGCATAATCAATTTATTATCACTAAAATTCTCGATTTTTTCAAAATTCAAGCATATTTCAAGGTTTTTTCAAGCATCCTAAAAATTCAAGCTTAATTCCCAAAGTTCAAGGAATTCAAGGCTGCTGGACACCCTGTAATAGCATTATGTTATAAAGAGTTTCACACATTTTTTAGAATACATTTTTCCTCTAATATAATTCTACATTTCAGTTCGGATTCCATAGTTAATTTCTATTAGAAGACTCACTTTATAACTTTTTATAACCAGTCTTCTGCCAAATTTATTTACTTTACAGATTCTTCCCTTTTGACACATTAGGTATTTCCTGGATGGAGGGATTAGTTATCATCAGAGTGAAACATATTTCAACTTTCTGGGATCCAAACCAAATACAGTAGAACAAAGAAGTGTCTCAAGGGGATTAGGGAAACAGACTTGTTATAGAGGTGCTCTTTTTGTTGAGGGTCGTGTTATCAAGGTTATATTGGCTATCAGTCGTGTTATCGAGGTTAATGGGCAGGGTTTCCAAGTCTAGACTTGTTCAAGGTCGACCCATTCCTATATAGAGACACGTTATAGAGGTTGACTTCTCAAAACGACTTGTTATAGAGGTTCTGAGTTACATTGTGAATTGGAAAAAATCTGTGTTGTAGAGGTTGTTTGGATAATAATAGTCACGTTATAGAGGTTAATTTAACATTATGTGTCATGGCAATGTCAAGGGGATTTGAAAATTGCACTTGTAATTGAGGTTTTCGTGTTATTGAGGGTCGTGTAAGCGAGGTTCTACTGTATATATAACATCACTCTACTATACTGGCCCCTTAATGAGTTTAATACTTATGTTTTTCTCTGTGTATAAAAACTAAAAACCTTTATCAAAATAGAAAAGTGAATAGAGAAAATTAATTTGACCAAGCACATCATGCAGTTTACCCTCAGAATATATATTAAGGCTTCACAGATCAGATTTTCATACATTTATTTTTACAGTTATGTCTACTTGAAATAGGAAAAAAGCTTACCTGGAATACTCGCCCAAAAGCTCCTTGGCCTAAATCTTTAATATAAATAATATCATTTCGAGGGAACTCCAATTTTTCAAGTTTAGGATTAAGACAAGCTCCCGACGTGTGATATGCTGAGTTGTTTGGAAGTTTGTCCAAATCAATATTAATGTCCTAAAACAAACAAACAAAATTAATTAATTATCAATTTAAGCATAATAAAGATTGGTATTACTAGCCAATCATTATTACTTTTCCTCACCAATTGTAGGAAAAGTATTGTTTTCACCCCAGATTTTTTTTTTCAAGATTTCAACTGAATTTTTAGTTTTTAAGACCTCCTGAGTAGTTTTCAGCATAACGTCTGTATGTGTGTTATCATTGAAGCGCCCAGGGTATTTAACCTAGAGAGTTGAAACTTGGCAGAAAACTCCGTCCTTACTTCTAGTTGTGCCGCCCGGAAAATCAACATTTTCTGCCATCTTGAACCCAGTTTGCTGAAAAAATCGAAAAGTGGTCCTATCGAGTTTAAATTTGGCACGAATGTATCTCTCTTGTATATATGACAAACAAATCCTCCAAATTTAATTTTGATATGAGCCGCCATTTTGAAGTTATTGATTTTTTAATTTTGAAACTTTGATGGTTAATAATACTGAAAGTATAAATACATTTTTGATGTTTTATATAGCATATCATTGGAACCGGTAAAAAATAAGGAACAAATATAAAAAAAACCGAGTAAATTCCATTAATTAGTTTAAAAATAGAAGCGAACATAATTATTAATTAGTGCAATACTTTTGTTAAACGTCAAAGTTTGTTTACATCAGTCAAAATTCAAATAAATAAATAAATTAAATAACGTAAATAAAAATAATGTTTAACAATTTTTTTGAAAAATTATAATAAAAAAATCAGTTAGTTCAAAACAGCCACCCAAGTACTAATACGCCCAATGCTGCTTCCTCCTGCTGCGAAACAGCAGGAGAGGCAACTTTAGTGGCCTCTGAAGAGAGGAAAAGTTCCGAGGTACCCTGTATCCACTTTTTTTTAGATAAAAACTCACCAACTCAAGGACTACAACAACTAAATAAAGGCTAATTCTCCTTAAGTTGTGTTGTGGGCCTGAGAAGATGAATAAGGTATTTTTAACTGTCTGATTAGAATCTATTGGAAGGTTCATGAAATTAATTGAAAGTTACATTGAAATGAACAAGAATCTATATCCTAACAAAAATAGACTGAAAAATTTAGATTGCTCCCCCCACTTATTCAAATGTTAAATTTTCCCCCCTCTCTTCCCAATTTCTTTTGTAACATACTGAAAAAATGCTAATTGTATTCTAACTTTAATTAAAGAAATAAATGACTAAAATTACAAATTTATGTAAATATATACGACCAATAAAAGATAAATCAATCAAAAATATTAATATTATTAAAAAAAAAACTTTATTCATAAGTCTGAATTTTTGAAAAGAAGAGAGCCAGTGGGTTTGTTTGCTTGTTTTATAAAACTCTACAGTATGATTCATTCTATTTGATGAAATTTTACACACTTGACCTTTAAAGCAAGAGGAAGGCCACAGTCAAATGATGTTTTAAAAAATCACTTCCTCCCCGGGTACTTCAGAAAGTATATTCATAATAATATAAACAGGTCAAGTATGTGCTGGTCAGCACACAGCGAGGGTCCGTAGGCTACACTAAGTAGTACCTATTGCTTTTTAAAATGCTATGAAACCTACTTTGAACTACCCTATGGGTCTGATATTCTCAAAATACATAAACAAACTTCTGAACAAATAACATAAACCGGACTATAAACATATAAATACATCAAAAAGAGCATAATTATAAAAAAAAAAAATCCAAAAAGTGGTATCTTAAGTTTTGGTCAAAGAATGTTCAGGTTTTTTTTCAGATTTGTTGGACTTTACATAAGCGAGATAGAGGGGGGGGGGGGGGGGGGGGACACACTTATCACACCCACTTCAAACTAGCTTACACTCGCCCTATTAAAGCTTATAACCAAAAATGATTCATTCTTGTAATCAGCTCGACGTACCCTTTCATGTGATACCCTACACAGTGTAAAAAAAAAAAATATATATATATATTTTAACCCTTCAGTTTTTTTTACCCTAATTTTTTTGAAAAATAACTTTTTAAGTCGCTATATTTTTAAAATGTGTGGGTAGGTATTATTATACACATATATGCCAAATTTCAAAGATATCGGACGGAAGGTGTAGCAGTGAGATCATGTGATAGACGGACAAACAGACTGACACAAGCAGGAAAATATAAGGGTCCTTGGTTTTGCCTACGGGGACCCTAATACATTATTTTTTTTATTTTAAATATTTAGTTGACAACAGAGGTAAATTTTTCAGAGAGAGACAAAAACACTAACATGAGTTGGAGTGGCATGGTAAGAATGCCTCCTCTTGATCAGTCCATGACATAGAAGAAGAAGCAGCAAAACAGCAATAATTGAGAAAAATCCTACAGCACCCAAAATAAGGATATAAAGAGGGGTCCAAAATGTATCCATCATAATTTCTGTTTTGGCAACAGACAGTTGAACAGCTGTAACAAAATATAAAACAGGGATTAATTATAGGTTTTAATAGTTATGAATAAAGAGAGAAAATCATTTTGAATACAGTTGCAAATGACTCTCACGATGAGGAGCTCGCTTGAGAACCCTGTTGTGGGATCAAACAATCAACATTTACAAAATATCTAATCTCCGCAAGATCTAGATTTATTAATTAAAAATGCTGATTTAGCACATCGCATGTCTTGAGAATTTTTTTTTATCAATATTTTTTATACATAATAAAACACCTGTAAAAGTAAAAGGTATTCTTTAATTATTTAAATGAATAAATCAAACTCTAATAAAAATTTGTTAATGGGTATAATTCTAAATCAACATGCAGGATGGAAGCATTGAATTGTATAATATTCCTTTCAAGAATACAGTAAGTCTAACAATACAGATATATATATATATATATATATATATATATATATATATAAATGATGTTAACTAATAAATTAACAATTAATTACATAACAACAAAACTAAAATCAACTTTATACTCCTTCATATAATAAATAATTTAAAAAAAGTAAGCTTAGATGATAATAATTTTATCAATGATAATTTATAAGCATGTTTAGATAATGTCTTGCTAAAAAGTTAAATTAGTAAGAACAACTAAAGGTCGACCAAGAAGTCATGAACACGGGAGAAACTGAAAGCTTAGCTTCGTTTAAAGTCGGAACTTCCGAGTATTGCCAATGTCAGTACAGTCGGGTGCTAAGACAATACCCATTTCTAGTTTGTATGACGAATAAGAACAGGAAGGTTTCCAATCTGTTAGGTTTCCTGTTTTGTTTGTTTTTATACAGTACGAATTATAGTCACAACTGTCCTAAATCCAAATCAAACTCAGAAATAAGGAGGAAGAAAAAGAGATTAATATAGAAGAAAATCGATTTAGATTTAAAGAGTATTATTATGAATAATCAATAAACAATAATATAAAGATATTATCGTATATTATTAGTGATTTCTTATCAGGTTCAGTGTTGCCTGTTGCAAAAAATATAGAAGTTATCAAAACTAAAATTATTAATAGCAAAAGAACAACACTGTGTTTTTTGACAGTGCTCTATTTTATTAAAAACTGACTTTACATGACACCAAAACAACGACACTAGCGCACTCCTCAGATTTCCATGACTTCTTGGTCGACCTTTAAGGCAATTATACAAAGTGACAATAACAGTAGAAGAGCAAAAGTAACATACTAAAGTTTGCCCATAATGAGTTGTCACTTTCGACAGAGCGGGAAAATCCGAAAAATTAGGGTAAGGAATCAATGAGAAGTCAGGATTTTGAATTCTAGAAGGTCGGGCAAACGAGGCAAACAAAAATGTCACTGACCCCACCCCTTCCACAGGCCTAGTCGCTTTATTTTTTTCCTTATTTAGGTTGGCCAATCTGAGGGTCAGTAAATATCTAATTGGATAGCATAAATTGAATTTAGTAAATTCCCTGTTTCTTCCTTCTTCAAAAATTTATTTTTAAAAATTAACAGATTTAGTTGACAATTAGCCTTCTCCCCGTACGGGGTTCATGCTAGGAATCAGTGGCTGTATCCTTGCTAACATATTGCATTATCATGTAGGCCATGTCATTACATATAATACTTAATAGTTAATTATTTTATTAGTTTAACCACAAAAAATTGGCACAGCCTGGCTTGAGAAAGACAAGACTTAAATGGTTTCCTTAGACTGATTATTTTTCTACGTTTCACAATATTTATATATTTTTATTTATTTAGTGCCGCCAAAAACCTACCAATCTCAATAGTTCTGGGCCTGGCTAGGTCCATATTTTCTCATTTTTAATTGATTACTTAATCTAATAGGTCGAAAGTGTGTATTTTCAAACTTTAGTACAAACAATTCCTGACCAAACACGCAAAAAAAACACAAGTCTCTAGGGCACCTTTACATACCTCTTGTACAAGTCTAGAAGTACCCAATAATATTGATTAGCGAATGGGTAATGCGACTTTATATATACATAATAATATTTAAAAAAAATAAGCAGTTGTGAAATAAAAAGTTGTCTCCTTTTATCTGTAAATTTAACAGTGTTGAGTGATTTGGAAAAGAAAATGTTTGAGTTTGCAAGGGACAGAGAATAGAGGGGGACAGACAAACAACTGTATTTACTTGTACTGGATAAATTAGACCTAGTAGGACGGGGGAGATTTGGCTAAATCTATGATCTCACAACTTATAGGGGAAACTTGGCTTATTTTTTTACATTAGTGTTTTTGTGGGGATTTTACTTCTTTTTGTAAATAATTTTTCGATTCTGACCCTCTTGTTCTTTTTGAGCATTTTATATGTAAGAAAATATAGATTAGATAGAAAATATAAGAATAAGGAATATAGGAAATAATGAGAAGAATAAAAAACGATAATGGAAGGACATAACATGAAATAAATAAAAACAGGGAACAATAATTATGGTTTAAAAGGGGTTTGAAACGCAAAGGCAAGCTATGAAACATGGTGGGTGTTTGAACTAAACAATTATCTTGTGTACTTATGGGGACAAACGGAAAGTGTATGTTTACAATCTTCAAGCTCAATACTCAATAAAGCTCAACCACACTTATTCCAATATAAAATTTTATTAATGAGATTAAAATAATAATTTAGTTTTGAAGTTTCCTACTAGGCAGCACTAGTTATATATTTTGTTTAAATATTTTGAATAGGCGTTTTTATTACTAGCATTAAGAGAGGCAAGAACCAGATTTTTAATTTTTCCCTTTTTTTGAACATTAAACTCTACCTATAGACAACATTTTAAGTTTCTAGGATAGCTAGAAGTGCCTTGGAACTTTGATAAGTCAGTCAATAGATCCGTGTCAAAATAAAAAAAAAAAACATTAGGCTCACATATCTTATGAACTAATATGGGAAGAGGTGTGAGATTTTTATTTCTCATTCAGTTTGAAAATGAACTCTAATTTAAAATTAATTTTATAAATTATAAATTGATTTTATAAATTATAATTGATTATATAAAATGATAATTGATTATATAAATTATAAATTGATAATAGAGGAGAGTTCAAAGTGCCTAAGGGTTGGTTCTTGTTAAGAATAGTATGGCTGTGCTCAACTTAGAGGGGGACTACCATGCCCCCAAGATGATAGTAATGTCTTCTTTTTTAAAAGGATTGACAAGTTTATTTAAAGAGAAAAATGTAGTTTGTATTTTACATGCTATCACTCCATTGCCACTTGTTAACTATCAACCTTAAAAATGGTATAAGCATTATGTGACTAGCAAATCCTATTATAAAGCTTTTAACTTTACATGCACAAAAACTGCAAAATGAACCTTTTGGGAGGGGTAAAAAACAATAAATTAGCAACAACTTAATATGAAGGTTCAGTAAACCTACTTACAGTCGAGTCTTTTATGCCATTTTGACATCTAATTTCTAAAATATAAATAAAAAAATTAGCAAATATATAATCTACAAAGAAATAAATTGTATAAGTATAATACAGGTTGAGCTAGTGAAACTTGCTCTTTTCAAAGATAAATAAAAAAGAACTATTCAAGACAATTTTTTTCATTTAATAATATAACAGGAAGTTTGAAATTAAGTAGCTTTAAAACTAATATCTCTTAAGAGACGACCACTGGTATGGACTCATTGATTTAACCAATTTCTGAAGTTTCAGTCAACTCTCTACAATATAGCAACTGGTGAGCAGGCTACCTCGTCACTGCGTGGTTTATTGTTCTTCAATTCAAGGTTTCAAGGGTGGTGGCATTGTTGTTGTTTACCAATTTGTTTTTGTTAACAAGAACTGTGGCAATATGGTTGACAGAAACTTCAGAAATTAGTTAAATCAATAAGTCGACATCAATGGTCATCACTTAACAAATATTAGATTAAAAACTACTTAATTTCAAACATCCCATGTTATATTACTACTAGCAAAAAACTCTTTATTTTGAATGTGTTATTCATTATTTACTTCTGAAAAGATCAAGTTTCACTACCGCAACATGTAAAAAAAAGTACAGAAAACAAAACAAAAAAAAAAACTAATACAATACATAAATAAAATTATCTGTGCGAAAGTTTAGTTAATAATAACTTCAGCAAATAAAACACAAACTTTTGGTGCTGCACGTCTAAAAAATAAAAAATGATAAATGAAAAATATAAGAATAATTTTACATGTTTTGCTTCCTAATAAGAACTCAACAAAACAAATAAAATAAATTTTCAAAAATGTACATACATGAGCATACAAGCTTGCCATCTTTTAATTGAGGAGTCATATCATAAAGGCACGAACATTTACCATCAAGACATTTGGTATTCGGTTCAGTACACTGCTCATTATTGTTACATGTTTCATTGACGCCAACACCTTAAATAAAACAAAAATTAACCACTTTCTGTAGCAGAAGCTATTAAGATCTTGTTTAACGCACATTTTAATTTAATTTATTATTACTCACCACAGTCTGGTATATCACAGTATTGCCAACGAATTTTGGGCTCCATTGTATAGCACCATGGTTTAGCCTGACCTCCACCAGGGTTTCTGCAGAAATTCTCAGCATTTTGAATTTCAGGGAAGACCGTAGGGGGTCTATCGAAAGAATGCGGACGACTAGAATCCCATCTTTGGCACTGCAATCCAGTTTTGGTGATGCTAACATTACCTAAGTACCACCTACCTCTTCCTAATACACAATCGGCTAAAAAGAAAATACATTAGCTAGATAGATTAATTAAACAGAAAATATATACAAATGTATAAGGATAAATACAGAGGTTTTAAGGCGAAGAACTAATACAGCATATAAATAAAACTTACTTCGTATTTTATCTTTATTTATTTCAGTGAGTTTAGTATGGGAACACGATGAAAGACCGTTGTTGATTTTTGGTAATTCATCACAATTTGGTAATGTAAAATGTCCTCTTGACTTATAATATTTTTGATCCTTCCTATTCATTTCAATCAAACTCCACTCAGAGTAACAGAACTGATCTCTAACTGCAATACAATCTTCATAGCAAAGAGGAAGAGGCATTGAACCTTCTTCAGTAACAAGGCATTGAGGGAAGGCATATGCGCATAGAAGTTTCTGCAAACAATAGATAAAATAATACAGACTTAAATAATAATAATTATTATTCATGAAGGTAGTGCTTTTACTCTGATTGTCTTAAGAAAATTAAAAATAATAATAATACCAAATTTATCATGAAAGTAGATGCTATCAAATAAGAGATTAGGGAGGCCATTATACTTATATTGATCTGCCATTAAATGAAGTATAAACAATAATTTTAGCTAGGAATAATTTCATCCTACACTGTAATAATATAGAGTTTATCATTGAACATTTTAGGTATGATCCCAAAGGAAATCACACCTAACCCGGTACTTCTTTAGATTGTTACTCCCCTATGATTTTTTAAAATGTAAATGACTTTGACTAAATAAAAATTAAGACAAAGGAATGTTTAGTCCAATGTACTTTAGGACAAAGGAATATCACACTTCTGTTTTTATAAGTGAGTAACAGTTTAAAGAAGAACATTCCGTATACCTTCTTTAGATTGTTACTCCCCTCTGTTTTATTTGTAAGGAGAGTAACAATCTAAAGAAGAGCCCCAACCCCATATATTAAGTCAGGAGGGATATAATCAACACAGGTTAGCCATAAAAATAGGGAAATGCAGGAAAGTTTTTAATCTTAAAATATTAGAAAAAAGTTTGTTAGTTATTAGTTTAATGTATTCTGAAAATTATCTTCAGAGAAGCTTTGTACAATGGCAGTGTTGAAAAAAAGAAAAAAAGCAGTTGATGTCATTAAAAAAACTATAAAAGGCAAAAATAAAAAGTAAAAAATAATTAAAAAAGTAAATAAAAGGCAAAAAATCATACCTCGGCAGCACTTTTACATGGTTCAGTTAAAGTATTGATTATTTCTTCCCAAAGGCCCATGGTAATCATCTCATTTCGCCAACTACCAGAGTTAGAATCACTTTTATTAAACCACCTTGAACCGATTAGATGGTTTTTACAGACTTTTCCCAAATAGGTGTGACATTCACCAATTTGTTTTTTAGTAGTCCCTGAGAATGCAAACATAATAAATACATTAAAATGTGATTTGGAATCATCTAAATTCATAGTACATACAGCAACTGTTTTAGTAAACCCTAAAACTACAAACTGGGGTCTCTGAGACCCCAGTGTTTTTTTCATCTAATATATATATATATATATATATATATATATATATATATATATATATATAAATTAAAGTTTTGTGTGTATGTGTGAGTGCCTGTTGCCACCAGTCCAACTTTATAGGTGCTAAACTGGTTAAACAAAATAGGTTAATTGTTCTTACTAGTTTGCACCTCTGATACTTTTGGATAATAATTTAATAATTTGTTTGTGGATCATTAAAAGGTGAGTAAAATTAACAATTAGTTAATTTGAAAATAAGGTTAGATTTTACCCATTACGGGCATCATCAGACCTCAAGACTATGATTGTGTCTAAAATGTTACATATTTTTCTAAACAATTTGGAAAGATAATACATATATGTACAAAAAAATAAAAATACAACATGCTCATCTGATCATACGAGTCACACTGGTGTATGAGTGACACTGGCGGGATGATGCCCTTAATGGATGAAATATAACCTTATTTTCAAATGAACTAATTGTTAATTTTACTCACCTTTTAATGATCTACAAACAAATTATCCAAAATTGATTAATTTTTTCGCAGAGGTGAGTGCAAAAATGTAGCACATGTTATGCTTGGTTTCATCAAAAAATATTGAGTAGAACCAAAGTTATTAACATTTTTTTTTTTTTTTTTTTTTTTTTTTTTAAAGAGAAGATTTTTCATAACCATGTCGGTTATTGATTTTTACATCAAAACAAACATGATTTTAAAACTAATATTTTTTCTCACTTGCTTCGTTTACATTTGCACGGTTAGTATTGTAATAATACATATATTGTTGAGCAAAAAAAATTGAGTTTATTTAAGTTGTTTTTTTTTTTTACTCATATTATATGAGAATAGAATTGAATAGAAAAATATTTGTATTTAAAGCAAATAAGCCTTATACAAAGGGGTGTAGCCAAATTACATCAAATTATAAATAACCAAGAAATAATAAAGAGCATTAACGACAAAAATTGGATTAACAATTACTCCTCCAGGATAAAAGATCTAGTTTTGAGAATATTTAATACATAATAAAATATGTTTTTACAATTGTTTTTGTTTTGGTAAGTTAATATGGAAGAAACATTAGTCGTGTCTGCCCATTCCTCACTAACTACGTGCATTGGAAGAAAGGATTTTCTTTGGAGCTCATATATTGGGCATCGTAAAAAAATATGACCTATATTTTCTTGCTCCCCAAGATTACATATCGGGCAGATTTCATTTGTTTTTATTTTGTGGAGCATCCCTCTAATTGCTAATTTTAAACTATCGAAACCCGCTGTTCTAACCTGTGCAAGAATACGTTGTACTGAGTAAGGTAGAAATAATGATGTGTTTAGGTAATGATAGTCGGGGCTATTGCAGCTTGTTAATATTCTGTATAAACTGGAGTAAGATGAGGTTTGTATTCTGTCCAAGTCTTTTTGTCTAAGTTTTAATCCGTATGCTTTGTATAAATGTCGAAGAGAACGGTGCTGTTAGTACTAAGTTGGGGTCGACATCTATTGTGGCTAGTAACTGCTTTACTTGAGAAACCCAGTTATATTTTACAGTATTACCTTGAACCGAATCTAAGTATATTAGACGATTAAAGCACTGCTTCACCAGACTATCGTCCTCCAAGCAATGTATTCTGTTTATAAACTTTAACACTTGACCGAGGATTTTAATTGAGACATGTTGAACGTCGAACTCTTGCCTCACAATATAATGCGGAGTATTGACGTTTAACGAGAAATAATTTTTAAAGAAGTAGTTTTGTAGAGCTTCTAATTGCTTAAGGTATCGAAGAGACCATATCGGAGAGGCATACAAGAGAGTTCCAAGCACGGATGCGTTATATACTTGCTTGACAGCTTTAAAGGAGCGATTGGATGCTTTAGCAAGAGTTTCTTTAACTGCACCAGATATCGCCCTGCAGCGTGCTACTGTATATTTAGTATTTTCTTCGAATAACCCTCTTTTGGTAAAATATACTCCAAGGTAATTAAAACTAGTCACTTCCTCAAGAATTTGATTATTATAGTAGCACTTGGGGCGATTTTGGGACAGATTGCCCTTTGATACTATCATGACTTTAGTTTTATTTGTATTCACTGTCAAACCGTTGTCTCGACAGTATTCATCGAGAATTTTCAAAGCTGAATATATATATATATATATATATATATATATATATATATATATATATATATATATATATATATATATATATATATATAGCTGGATTACCGAGTCTGACATTATAGTGAGATCATCTGCGTAGGCTAACTGACTAATGTTTGTTTCACCGTTGATACACCCTCGTATCCTCTTGCTTTAAAGAACGCGTCAATATCGCTAATGAAAAGGTTGAACAAAAGAGGTGATAATATTTCACCTTGAAGCACGCCTTTTAATATAGATATTTCGTTCGATTTTTTGTTTTTATAAAGAATTTTGGTTTTGGCTTGATTGTATAAACTGATTAATACCCGTAGAAATTTTGAGCTCAAGTTTACTCCCTGTAGTTTTTTTATTAGTAGGTGATGATCAAGGCTATCGAAGGCCTTTTTAAAGTCAACAAAAGCGACAAATAGTTTTCTTTTCGGTAGTCGGATATGATTTTGTATCAATGAATTTAATATTAAGATGTTATCGCAACAGCTTTTATTCTTTTTGAACCCTGATTGAGTATCAGGGATCAACTTATGTTTTTCTGACCAAAGTCGGAGCCGGTTATTGAGGATGGATGTGAATATTTTTGTAATGCAGTTAATGAGTGCTATTCCTCTGTAATTATTTAAATCGGTTTTTTCTCCCTTCTTGTATAATATTACAGTACATATCTGGGACCAATCACTAGGGGTACTTTCCAGTTCTAGGATTTTATTATAAAATAAGTTAAGGTGTTGCAGCCATTCTTGGGGGAGATATTTGAAAAAGTCGTTGCTAATAGAGTCAGGACCGGGAGTTGTACCACTCTTACATGCATTGATAGCCAGTGTCATTTCTTTATTTGTAATGGGTGTGTCAAGGTCAGGGTCAGTCAACTCTGTAATGTTATTGTCGGTCAGTTTTTGTTTGTTATCAGTAGCAGAGTACAGGTGTGAGTAAAAGTCTTCCCATTCATCTAATCTTATTGAGCCGCCTTTGTTTTGTTTGGTTTGTTTATATTTATTTATTGTTTTCCAGAATTCCTTGTTATCTTTAATATTTGAGAGTTTATTTATTATTTCTAATTTGTAAAATTTCTTTTTTAATCGGAGTGTTTTTCTATATTCATTGATACATTTTTTAACTTGTGATTTAAACGGCTCTTGAAAAAAAGCTTTTTTACATATTCTAGCCGCCTTTCTTGCAGCTTTTTTTAGAGAGTTACATTCATTGTCAAACCACGGCTTGTTGTGTTTTTTAGGTGTTTCTCCCCGTGTACTGTGTTTGATTTCAGTATGTTTTTTCATACCCAGATCGTCGGCTACATTTTTTATGGTATTTATAAAAGAACTATTTATAATGTTTAAGGGCACGGATTGCATTTTTACCATCAGATCTTCTGATAAAGCTGATTTCATACTGGTTGCATACTGTGAGCGTAGATTTACATCCCAATTATATTTATCAATTTTCACTAATGGCCTATTTTGGTACAAAGGCGAATCAAATAAACTTTTATCAAGGGTGAGCGAGAGAGGGAAGTGGTCCGATAATTCGTAATATTCTAATATTTTCATATCTATAATTTCGGTCAAGCCTGGGAGCCTACACCATACAAGATCTACTGTACTCTGTCCATTCCAGTTCATACAGGTGTAGCCGCCCGGCCTGTCCGAAAATGACCTTCCGTTTAGTAGTACAAAGCCGTAACCTTCAAGTAGTTCACACATTTCCCTCCCGCGCTTATTCACCGTAACATCTAAATAAGTTCTTGTTTTACTTAAATTTCCTATGTTATCGCAATCAGGGATTTCGTGGTTTAACCCTCCGACTCTCATATTGAAGTCCCCTCCTAAAATAAATATCTCGTCCTCCTCATTCCTAATTATATTAGACAAGCTAGTGCTTAATGTATCGTTTACGTGTTCCATATCTAAATCCGGTTTAAAATAGGCATTCCCAAGAATAATGTTTAAGCTTCCATATTGTAGTTTTACAAATATCCAATATTGATTTTTCTCTATAACAGATATTTTTATATTAGGATTAAGTAGAAGAACAAGTCCTCCGCTGGAGCGGCCTCTGCTCTTCTCCCTGGTTGCTGGTGTGGAGACGGCCTGATAGTTGGACCACTGTCCGGTGTCCGGTGCCTTCACTTCATTTGTCTTCCACGTCTCACTTAGACACATCACCTCACACTCAGTAAACTCCTCGCAGTTCTCCAAAAAGTTGTCATAGCCTTGACAGTTCCAAAACAGCACAGTTAAATGACGGCTCCTTCCCCTCACATCCTCTACAAAGCAGTGCTGACCCTCGCTGACACCTATTACAAGCTCCTCGCCATCCCCCTGCCTCCTCCTCGGCTCGCCCGGCCCCTGCCGTTGTCATTTCCTATTAGCTATTCTTCTTTCAAAATTGTGTAAAATAAGGCATGCATCTAGGCCAGTTATAGAGTTACATTTTTCAAAGCCACATTCGTTTCTGTGAACTATGCCATCTAAAGTCTCTGTCATCGAAAATCTATTTCCTTCTATTAAGAAATAGTCCGTATTTAACTTTACTCTGCAATTGGTACTGTGCTTAATCTCTTTTTGTAATGCCAAGAGTCTTGCTCTTTTTTTCCGAACTAAAGTCGAAAAATCACGTTGGACACTGTAATTTGTCCCCGCAAGTTTGTAGCAGTTTCGAAGTATGTTGAGTAGATCGCTATCTTTGGGAAAATGAGCAATGATCGCCTTTTTAGGGCTCGAATTATTGAGAACATGGGCCCTATTAATTTCTGGTTGAAAATTCAGATGTAGTTTGTCTTTGCAGAATTGATCGATTAAATCAAAGCAATTTGATTTATCGGCAACTGGAAGACCCCAAAATACTAAGTTATTCCTTCTACCCCTGTTCTCAAGCTCGTCTACTTTTTTTGTTAGATGAATATTTTCCGTTCTAAGCTGTGAAATTTCGTCTTTTAAGAGCTCGTTTTGTTTAACGACGTCGGCTATAGTTTTTTTAATCTGATCTAAGTTTGTGGCCAGAGGATTAAGTTTTTTATCTAATAAGGCTTCAAAAGCTGAGAGATCCATGATTGGTTTTTTCTTAGGTGGATGATTGGGAGAGGTGTTTTGAGGGGGACTAACTTCTGATCTCGCTCGTTTCGATGATTCTATTACTAGCCCCTTAACCAGTGGCTTCATTAAACGCAATAAGTAAATAAATAAAATCGATTATTAACAGCGATATAGTGGAAAAGTGCGTTCGCGGCGGATCAATGTGAATTAGAATACAGAGTATCGATGATTACCTAATATCGATACAGTGGCGGCTACGTCAGCGGTCGAAACAGTGCTGCCTTCGTAAGGTGTTGACTATCGGAAGCCCGTTCAAGGACAAGATTACGGTGAAATCGGTAAGCCTCGTCTTGTAATATAGCTAATGGCCGTTTTTTCACAGTTTTTACTACAACTTTGACTTGTTATTTATGAAATTAAACTTACTGTTTTTCCAGATACGAATATCAAACTCGAGAAAGCTTGAGATAATATCCACTTCTGCACAGTTACACGACCGAAAGCCAGCTATAACACACCGAAAAATGAAAAAATAACGGAGCACGATACGAACACAACAAAGCCAATATGGCTATCCCCCAATATATAACCTTAGAGAAATATAACCTTATTTTCAAATGAACTAATTGTTAATTTTACTCACCTTTTAATGATCTACAAACAAATTATCCAAAATTGATTAATTTTTTTGCAGAGTTTTAATATTTTAATTTTTTTTTTTTTTTTTTTTTTTTTTTAAAAGAGAAGATTTTTCATAACCATGTCGGTTATTGATTTTTACATCAAAACAAACATGATTTTAAAACTAATATTTTTTCTCACTTGCTTCGTTTACATTTGCACGGTTAGTATTGTAATAATACATATATTGTTGAGCAAAAAAAATTGAGTTTATTTAAGTTGTTTTTTTTTACTCATATTATATGAAGGACGAAGAATGGAAGTTCTTGAGGCGTGGATTAAGAATATATTTTTGTACACACAATTAAGATTATTGTTAGATTAAATTCAACCTTGATAAAAAAAAAGTAATTAATAAGATTTTTTGCATTTATATAAATTAATAGACTCCAAACTACGATTCGGAGAGTATTTTATTCTTATTAATGGCATGAATTATGTATAATATAGTCCTGATTCTATTCTAAGAAAGCTTTGGAAACAAAAATATTTAGGCATTTCATTTAATTGCTAGGCCTACGTGATAATAGAAAACATAGCCACTAATACCTAGCACAAGCCCCATGAGGAGTGCGGAGGAAGGCTAGTTTTATATTGTATAATCAGGGGAGTGATTTACCGCAAGGTGGAATTCTTGAGCTATTAATAAAGAACTCTTTAAAAAAATAATTAAAAACAACAATATATAATTACCTTTAAATTATATAATAATAATATAGTATAAATAAACATATATAATTAAATAAATAATTAATAATATTTATATAATAATAATATTTATAATAATAAATTGTGTAAAGTTTGACATTGTTCGTAAGAAAGAATTTTTTTTTTTTTTTCAATAATCTATTTTGTTTTTTTTTGTTTTTTTTAAATAAACAATTTTCATCCATTCTAACAAAAACCAAAATATGTATACATATTTTTCAAAAGTACTACATTTAAAAAATATAAATTCATAACATTTAATTTTAAAATACTGATTTATTTTGGTCTCAATCAATTGTCAGTTCAAGTTTAACACAAAATCGTTTGCTCAATATAACTTTGTATTGGAGGAAAAAAAGTCACTATGAGTGCTTTTAGTCAAATACCAAAAATAAAATGTTTGAAATAATAAATAGCTAAGGGTATGTGCAGAAGAGGGCCAAATCAGGAAAGCTAATGAATCAGTGTACCATCCTAAATTCCATTTCCTGATACCACATGTGTTGGACTCCTATCCAAATACTTACCTTTACCAAATAAATAATAGATATACAGCCAGTTAGGTCTTTAGAATTAGAGGGGAACTTTTAAATTTAAATTATAGAAGAGGTAGGGAAGGTAGACAAACTGAATGCAGTTTGTGCAATGAGCGAGCAAGGGAGGACCACTTTCATTTTCTGGCACAGTGTGTGGCTCTGAGAGAGTTCAGGGTGGCGAGCTTTGGCCAGGCTGAGCTTTCTTTAGAGGGCTATACCAGGGTCTTGTGTAATATAGAGTGGTCCAAACTTGTTTCATATGCCAGCAGGGCCTGGAATTATAGAAAGGTTCAGGTGGGGGAATTCAATTTCTAACTGCTTACCAAAATATTAAACTTGTTCTATCTTAATAAAATATGTAGGTGAAGTTGTGTAGGTGTGTCTCTATCTATTTATTATTGTAAAACTTGTTTCTTATTTTATTGAATTATTATTTTATTAATTAGGTTTATTTATATTATTATTGTGAAGAGATAAAGTGTTTGTCAAGATGTAATTAATGATATGAAATGGGAGAAATGTGTAACACGCGAATTAGAAACCTCCCCTTGACAATCAAAATGGATCATAGGGTGAAGAGCATGAGGATTGTTATATATAAGAAATAAAGGTATTATTATTATTATTATAGTCAAATACCACTTACAGGCAATCCTTAACTTTCGCAATAGAAAAGTTCTTAAAAGAATCCAGCCTAATTGTTATGTGTACGGGGTAAAATTAATTACACTGTTAGTTTAAACAAATATTTTAATATTTAAAGTGAATAATACTAAATAAAATAGAAATTAGACATACTTATGACAAGCTACATGCCTCCTCTAACTTTATCTAATTAAGATGTTCCCTTACTTCAATAATATTATTACCATGTTTGATTGTTTAGGCTCGGGGTGTGGTTCCTTTTTACTAATTTAGAGGCATGGTATATTCACACAACTGAAATTAAACAGACACAACACCACAAGAAATATTTAACCCTTTGACTGAGGGACCTTTCCCTTAGGGTCTATCCAGGGGCTCAAGTGTTGCGGGTCTGCAAAAAAAAAAGTGGTCTACAAACCAGCATAGCAGGAGTAAACGAGTGAAATCATGTTGGGTCTATCTCTGAGGCGGCTGCACAACTAAAGAACCCGTTTGAAGAAGTTCCATTATCCCCTCTCTCGAATAATGCACGCCTTTCCAAACCATGTGGTATCAACAAGTGATACCTCCCGCCACTCAGTTGAAAATGCTAGATATCACCTGGTGATACCTCCACAGTCAGAGGGTTAAAGTTACCGCACAGGGAACAAACTAGTGCAAGACGGTAACATCTAACAACGAAACTAAAATATCCGATGAGTTATTGTTTGCTTTCTACCAATAAAACATGTGAGGACATTTCATCACTCACAATACTCATAAAAAGAAGTCAAATTTTCCCCGAATTTAAGTTTACCAACCTGATTCTCCGAATACATCTAACTAGACCTAAAATTAATATTTAATTTAAATATAAATATCCGCGAATAAACAGGGTAGGTATGCGAAAGTTATAATTACCTAAGTCAAAAATAAATGTATAACTAAACAAATTCAAATTAAGTCATAAATAAATAGGCAAAATCAAGAAAGTTAAGGAATGACTGTAATTGGCAATTTCCAGACTTAAAATTATCAGTTGAGTTCAAATAAAATGTTATTATGCCTCTTTTAGTGAATGAATGATAATGTGAATGGTGATGAATGAATAATGTCATTATGCCTCTATTAGTGAATGAATGATAAATGAAATGATCAATTCCTCGAGTTAATAAAAGTGCCCATAAAGTGTTTATGTTCTAATAGGATGATAATTATTATACAGAGGAACTTCAATAATCCACCTCCCAATTCAGCGTCTTTCTTGCTTATCAATTTCAACACTTTATCAACTTTGCCCGATCCCCCACCCCCAACCCAGCTAAAAAATGATAATGGAAAAATAACAAGTTACTTCTAGCCAGCAAATGTGTCCGCATGGATCAGGGAATCGTTGAATTAATCAATATAGTGACAGAACTCAGCAGCTTGTGACATCTCAGGAAAAATTCAATGTCAAAGCATTTTTGAGACGTTACACCATTATTAAAAGTAGGCATCTATCATTGAAGCGAGCGTAATACAATAAATATTAGATACTAAGAAAATAGATCACCATGAGTTGATAGCTAAAGAGGATGATTGTAATAAAGAGCCGTGTATGGGGGGGGGGGGGGTTGCCTTTCTACTATTCCATAACTAACACGCCCTGGCCATCTCCATTTCAACTATTATAAAATGTAACATTTCACAACACAAAAAAATTGTAGTTTTAACAATCTTTATCATTCCATAGTGTCGCTGTTGGTCTTACTAAAAAATTGTATTTGAAAAAAATGTTTGCCTCATCAAATAGGTGATGTTAGAATATTTTCCCATCCAAAAATTCCACTTTTACATTTGAAGCTCATGATTACACGTGCGTTGAGAGCTAACGATTGAACGGATAACGTTGTGCAACGAACTCGTACTAGGCATTTTTAAAATGAATTTGAAATGTACCAAATTTCACAAATATCGGTCAAACTTTACTCAAGTTATTGTAACAAGTTTCCGACACACAGACACGGTGCATATTTAGTTGAATGTATGAAGCTTATTTCAATTATTATTATTATTATTATTTTTTTTAAATAAAAATTCCCCCTTTCTTGCTTAACCATCTCTTCGTTGCCATGACTCAAGGTTGATCAAGGCTTCACTATATTAACGAATTAAACCTTGCTTACAAGATAACCTTCAGTAAATTTTATTTCATAACTTAAATAAATTCATTTCCAAAGTTATAAAGATTTCAATTTCATATTAAAAAAAATATATATATTCAGATTTTTGGAGGGTTAATCTCCTCAAAAAAAGGAAACATTAAGTCCAACCTTAGGCAGGCACAAGATTCTAAATTTAGAAACAATATTTTGAATAGAATATATTTTAACTACTTTTGAGGTAAGTAGGTAATTAGAAGATATAATTATAATAAAGTATCGTAAAATTGGTAAAACAGCATTAACTCACCTTCGTGTGCATGTCCACTTTCAAAAAACACCGAAATGAAGAAAATCCACCGGATCACAGTCATTATCAGAATATTATCAGTTAAACATCACTATGAAAAAATAATTGACTTTAAATAATATTTTTACTTTTAAGTGACCATTGTATTGTGAAAAACTATCACGAAGTCAGTACCATGATATTTAGAAGAACGTAAAACCGTCATACATTTAATAGTAACATGCAAACATTACTATTTTGATTTCAGGATGAATACAACTCATCAGAAAGACACTCGTGTTTCCTTTCAACGTGAATGCTTCGATTTAAAGACATTATCTACAAGACTTTCCCTCTGAATCACCTCGAGTAATTATAGATTGCCGGTTTTATGAAGAATACCAACATGTAAAATAAATACTATTAAGACCCGGAATCTTTACAATTTTAACATTGTTTATATCCTAATAATGCACTCGGCACTCGGGATAGTCTTTTCTTTTAGAATAATCTCTTTCACAAATACAACGGTGTATCAAAAACTGAAGCAGGAGTGTTCGGATCAAGGTTCGGATAAGGCAAGAAACTGGCGCCATATATATTTGTCTACTCGACTAGAGTCGTTTTGGATGAAAGCGAACATACAATTAATTTTATTAAAAAAATACTGCATTTTTAAAAAAAAAAAAATTGAATAACAGAGAAACAAAAAAAAACTAACTTAGAGAAATAAATCCTGAACGAAACAAAAAATAGCTAAGTAGGGGGGGAATATTATCCCAAACGTTATAATTGTGATTTGTAACTCTTCCTTAAAAGTAGATCTGTAGTTAGAATTGACCAGTCTAGCAACCCTGGGATTAGTTTATTTTTTTTTACGTTTTGACTAAAGCAGTCTAGGTTTGTGTATCGTTTCCCCTCGAACTTATTTATTTATTTTTGTTCAGTGAAAATAAAGTCAGTATTTTTTCTTCGACTTGTGTTAAGTTAATAAATATTACAATGGAAATAGATTCATTATCGCGAACGGCGTCTAGTAATTAAATGCCGGGCCGTCTCGTTTACCAACACTTCCGAATCGCCTGAAGTTCGAGGGTCTAGGTTCGCCGATGTCGTAGTTGATGTTAAACTATTCCGTTTCTCATATTGAATGAAATTTCGGAACCATAAGTTATGTTTCGGCACAATTTCCCATTTTATAATGTTATTCCTTCTTCTCTATGCACAAGTAGTCGTGTTTTTCGGAGCCAATTTGGTTGAAGGCTCCCGGAGCAAGTGCTCCGAGCTGTGCCACTGTTTGGACAGCTATGTCGAATGCAATAGCAAAAGTTTAACTTATCTTCCCTCCGATTTACCGCTATGGGTAGCAAGACTGTGAGTTCAATTATGCTTTACTTTTGTTTCTATTTCATATCTTGACTTGTTGACTTTCTGACAGTTCTTGTAAGTGTTAAATGCCACTGCAGCTTCCAATATGAATTTCTTTCCTCTTACTCACTTTAAATATAAAATCAAGTTTCCCTTACTAAGTGTATACTCTATACTTTATTGTTGTCTACTTAGCAGTAAAGTTTATTATTTCCTCATATTTCTAGAGGTTGTTATTGTTTATTGACAGTATTTTTACCTAGTCAGATATATTACTATTTTTGTAATGAATGTATTTTGATATTATTCCAAGTATAAATAATTATCTGTTCCCAGTTATTCAAGCAAAAATGTGTAGGATAAAAAAAAAAAACAGTTGATTTCAATGTTGACTGTAGCTAAGTGTTATTAAAGTTTATTTCTCGATCTTTGCTTGACAACAATTAGTATGTTTCCTCTACTTTTTACAGATATTACTTTTTTGTGACAAATTTTGTTTTCCTGTTAACTTTATTTATTATCTATTATTTTGACTAATCTGTAGCCTCCGGTGTGGTTCAATGTGCCTCCTTTACTTGGTTACCCACCCAATTTACCTAATAAATGAAGTGAATTTGGGGTGTAGGGCATTGGCCATATATCCTGATACACCAGGGCAATTGAATGCGAGTGGGAACACTACATACATATTCTAGTTTAAATGTTTAAAAAGAAATAGTTTTTATGAATATATATACTAGTTTACATTTTTTTAAGAAGAATATTTTGAGGAATTTAACAAACCAATTAGCTCCATATGCTTATTACTCTCCATGGTTGATAGAAATGACCTTCCTTAAATTTTCTTCTCCACAAAAATTTGCTAAGGTATAAGATAAAGAGTGGATCAGACTGTGTGCACCTGTGGTGGGGTCTACAAAATACTGATATATACACAAACGCCAAATTCCATAGGGTCGGCCCTGTTACAGACCTCCCATATCATTACCGCAAACAGTACATATATTTTCCTTGGGAAATACACCTATCCCTGCAATTAACAAATATAGTACACTTTAAGTTCATTATGCCACATTGACATTACATTACGAGAATCACATTATAATACAATTAAAACTGTTAAACTTACCTTGATGCCACTCGTAAAACTCTTATTGGTTAAGCCTTACTGTAAGAAGGATGACTCCCCTCATATTCATGCCTTTAAGTTGCTCCATCATATACAAGTATTCTATGATATGATAATATTAATATTTTAACATTTCAAGTTATTCACTTAACATTTAAATGAAGGATTATTTAATTCATCCTCAGAAAATAACTATACATACTTACCATGCATCTCAAAGTGCGTTATAATAGTTTTTCGACCCCCTCCCGTCATCTCGCACAATTGCCAAGTATACATACAGAAGTGATGTGTTATTCCTTTGTCCCAATATACATTGGACTAAATGTCCCTTTTTCTTTCTTGATTCTCAGACTAACGGATATTGTCACTTTTGGTTACCCAAAGTATATTGGGTAACCAAAAGTACTTTGACCCAAAGTATATTGGATTAAATGTCCCTTTGTCTTACTGGACAGTTAGATTAACGGATATTGTCACTTTTTTTACAGAACTTGTCCTTTGACCCAATATACATTGGACTAAATTTAATAATTTTTCTTCCCCCTTGAACATTTCTATGATTACAAAAATGTAAGTGGTTTCCTGTGGTTTTCTTCTGTATAATCAAAAGTAACATTTTGATATTTTAAAAAACTTAAAATAGTACAAACTATTTATATGTTCAGTGGAAGTTGTCTAAGCGGTCACCTTGGGAGCGAACTCATGGCCATAAACTAAATTAAAACAAAAATACTTCTAAAACATTACAGTCACAGAGAACTGAATATAATAACTGTTGAACCAACTCCAACAGACAGATGTTGACTGATATCTTCATAAAACATTAGAAAATAGACAATTTATGTACCAGGTATGTGACACCTGCTGTTCAACAGTGACCGGATAAGAGGACTTCTTCTACTGTAACAGTAATATGAATTTTAAGGGGTTATTAGTGAACCTAAAGACCCTATATTTCAAAGATCAGATAGGAAATTTGTAGCAAAAGTTTGAAGTTTATTATCCGTTCCTCACTCTTTGTTGAACATTATGTGTATCATTTTTTTTTAACCATTACTGCTTCTCTTGAAATATCTTTGGTATTTAAAAATATTATAGAATTGAATAGAATAGAATCCTGTATTTATGCATAGAAAATTATAAGTTAAATTGAAGGAGCTGTTACTTTTTAATATTCTTTAGATAAAGAAGAAATAAATATAAATAGAACTGAGATGACGGTAATAAAACAATTCACTGAAGACAGAT
This sequence comes from Gerris lacustris, assembly GCA_951217055.1. Lineage (NCBI taxonomy): Eukaryota > Metazoa > Arthropoda > Insecta > Hemiptera > Gerridae > Gerris > Gerris lacustris. The sequence goes on along the minus strand of OX578285.1, from coordinate 33,733,615 downwards.
CTTTTAGTAGAACTGTTTTTTATTAGATTAGAGAGGCTCTGGAGGGAGGTTTATGTGGTTTGACCATCGTGATTAAAGTGTTGAACCTTTCCCTTTCAGGAGCCATTGTGGATAGACATTATACACTTACCATGTCTGTTTGGCCATCAGAGGTGGTGGGTTAGATTAGAGATGCTCTGGAGGAAAGTTTATGTGGTTGGACCATCGTGATTTAAGTGTTGAACCTTTCACTTTCAGGAGCCATTGTGAATAGACATTATACACTTACCATGTCTGTTTGGCCATCAGAGGGGGTGGGTTAGATCCCATGCCTCGGCCCTCTCATTCACATGCCTCACTAAAGATCACGTCATACTTGTTTTCGCGATGTATGATCACTGCAACTCTCTACCATAGGGCTAATAAAATGGGCCTAAAATAAAGCCTAATTAGGTTTTAGTACTAGAACCTACTACTAATAATTCTACCCTATCCCCTCACTGAACTAGCTGTTAACCATCGGTGACAACAGTTTCTTAGTTTACTGTATAGAAAAGATAAAAATCATATTTTTTTTTATTAGATACAAAATCAGCATTTATCTGAGGATTGAGTAAATTTGAGTTGTTAAAATTTCTCTTCAATTCTTGCCGCTCTTATTTATTTTTTTCATTATTTGCTTATTTATTTACTTAATTTATCATAGAAGATGTTTAGTTCAATACCCAAAACAACGTCTTCACACAAAAAAATTGTATTTCAAACAATTGATCGGTTTCGGCTGTTCTAAATCAGCCGAAACGGGCCAATTGTTTCTAAATCCGGTCAATTTTATTAAATACAATTATTTTGTGTGAATACGTTGTCATGATTATTGAACTACACCTCTTCAATGATGAGTCGCTATCACACACTGGAGAAAAACACAGTTGAGGTACTTACTTTATTTATTTTTAACTTGTGCAATTCACTTGTTTTCTGGTCTTCCTCAGTTTCTTTTGTCCCAGGATATTCCATTGGATCATATCTTTACTTCAGCCATCTTGTTTCTTCTAGATGACATATATCAGTCCTGGTTTGGCCGTTACTTACTCTTCCTGCCCTTTATGGTTTAGCCCATTATGTACCATTCTCACCTCCAGGTCCCACAACCATATTATGTAAGGATGGATATTACCGTAGATTCTCACAGTCTTTTCTTTAGATTTGTCCATCCTCTTCTTAGTAGTTCTCCCTATTGTCCTTCAATACTAAGGAAGTGACCCAAATATATATGGGGCGACCAATTTCTTCTTTTATAACCACCATCTTGCAATTAAAATATACTATGTAATAAAAAATAATTTCCCAATTTCATAATTGATTCATATTTAGGATTCCTCAGTGAAAGCTTTGGCATTAAAATACCTTATTTTATTTCTAAAACTTAATTTCCAACTTAATTCCAAGCATTATGAATTTTAGTATAAAACATGCAGTAAATATTCGTAATATGTTATTATGTTTAAGTATTATTTAATATGCAAATACGTTCTAATGTATCATATTCATCAATATTTCTCATTAATTTTCAGAGAATTAAACAACAACAAAATATCAGAAATCAAAAAAGGCACATTAGATCATTTTAACGAGTTAGCAGAGCTTAAATTTTCAAGGAATTTCATAACTAAAATTGAAAAAGAATCGTTTAAACATTTAAATAATTTAGAAGTATTGTAAGTATGGTTTTAAATTTTACATTAATTTATTATGTATACTCTTAATTTAGTTAATCATTATTATTTTATTTTTTTATCGTTAACTAATACTTTTTATTGCAGAGAAATAAATAAGAACCTTATTACAGAAATAAATAGTCTGACATTTGAAGGTTTAAGTAAATTAACTGAGCTTAGGCTGCGACACAATGATCTCTTGATTCTTCGTGATGGTGCATTTTGGGGTCTTCCAAGCCTAAAAATTTTGTAAGTCTTCACTTTATTATTTTTTTTTATTACCGTGAAAGATATTATTTTGCTTAGATTAACTAAATCATCTATGGACCTAAATTAGGCATTGGATGAATGCTGGGGTGATGCCACTATCACCTTACAGCGAATTCGAAAGCAGCCGGGGTCAAATAAAAAATAAAGGGGGATCAGATGGACTGTATTTGTGAGATAGTATAATAATTTAGATAAATAGCCCTGTAAAAGTGAGTCTATAGTTTAGAAAAATGATGCATTCCCAGTAAGGTGAGTGTAGCCGCGACGCCTGCTTGATGTCTCTCTCGGGAAATACTTCTTTCTTGTCTGGCGATTAAATGGTCATAGCGTCGATGAAGATCCCGGCTGGGATGTAGATGAATTTAAATTCTTGGAGATTTCAAAAAAACTTTATAAAGGAAATATACTAAAAGCGGTGAGGCAGTTGAGCTAGTGAACAAAGGTGGCCGATCCTCGTAGCCGTCTTGGCGGGCCACGACTGAAGGTGTAGGGGGGAGGGCCTTACCTTTGGGAGAGTTTACACAACCTGTCGCTAGGGGGCCGAGGTGGCTCCAAATCTAAACCAAGATCTACTTAACCTTTTAACCGCCATTGCTCCATTTATGGAACATGCACTTCAACATTTTTTTAAAATTATTTACTGATTATATTTTGGGAAACTTGACTATAGTAACTGTTTTTATGGTCCTTGTTTAACTAGTGGTATTTTTGTTTTTCATATTTGAGGGTTTTACATATTTTTTAAAAATTTTTAAAAATTAGCAATTTTAAGGATTTTGACCTTCCCACACATATTATTTTGTATCTAAATATCACGAATATATATTGGGTCCCTAATTTTTTTGTATACTTAGAGATTGTAATAGAACAGTAAAAAAATAATTTTGATAAACAAATATAAACAAGGAACTTCTGAGGTCGAAGTGAAAAAGCATGTTCCATAAATGGAACAATGGCGGGTAAGGTAGACACACAGTGAAGCATGGAACATGTATAGTATACTGTTCCTTGCCTTCTCTACCTTTATCTGTTTTATAATAAAATTATATACTACTATATTGATTTGCTGATTTTTATACGTATTAAATAGAATACTTTATACTATTTGTATTTTAAGTATCTTTCTTAATAATCCGGCAGGTAAAATTAGGGAATTAGTTGAAATCTATACTCTTGTAGATTTTTTTTTTTCACTATAAACATATTTCACTTTGAATGTATTACAGCAGTACTGTGATCTTTATCTGTGTACTAAATATTGATAGGGCATGCTTCTTAACGGGTTGGTAACATAGGATTATGAAAAGCGGAAGGATGAAGGAATGGGATTACTTACCTGTGGATGGGGATTGACCTAAGCTTGGAATGGGATAAACCCTTTATTTTTAAAGAACTATAAATCTTTCATGGAAAATTGCAAAAACTTTTAAATATTTACAGGAAAATAATCTCCTAATAGAAGCCGCTTTCCTTTCAACAAACTGTCCCGCTCAATTTACAAATTCCCCATGAGCTTCTAACCGCCTCCCTCCACCTTTTAATATGGGTGCATAACGGTTCTCTTATTATAGCTTTAAGTGTATGCAAAAAGGAATACTATTCATTTAAGATCTTGAAAACCTATAGTGTTATAGTATTGACGTCTTTATTATTTTAGCTCTCAAAATTCGTTATATTATATTCTTATAACTTATATAATTAGTGAAGTTTAGATTTGTGTTGTGTGTTTACTATGGAAAAACCATTTCGAACCTTCAAAGAAGCTCTAGAATATTTGATGAGCTTGAGAGATTCAGATTTATCAGATTCGTCAGACGACGAAGTGAATATCTGTCAACTACCCCCAGAAGAGAATGACCAAGTAACGAACACTACACAATGTTTCAACGGAGGATAGTTACTGGAGTAATGCGGAAGATGTTTGTGTCCCAATAGTTCCTTCAGTAATGAATAGAAAAAAATTCAGAGATATAAAAAAGAATTTCCACCTTATGGATAATTCCAAACTAAAACAAGGAGACAAATTAGGAAAAATTCAACCATTTTATTGACGAGTTGAAAAAACAATTTATGAAATTCGGCATTTTTCATGATTAAGTGTCAATCGACGAATCAATGGTCCCTTACTATGGTCACCATTCATGTAAAATGTTTATTCGCGGTAAACCCATAAGATTTGGGTTCAAGATCTGGATGCTTTGTTCATCAAATGGCTACCCGTATAATATGGAAATATACGCCGGTAAGAAAACAGACGCTGCTCCTCAGACTCAACTTGGTACAAGAGTAGTAAACGATCTTCTTGCCGTTATTGAAGAACCTCGCCAAGTAGAAGTTTTCTTTGACAATTTTTTTACATCGTATGATTTATTGCAAGATCTCCGTACGAAAAATTTCAAGGCAACAGGAACAGTAAGAGAAGGGAGAATATCAAAATGCCCTCTCATATCTCAAAAAGAAATAAAAAGGAGAGACCGAGGGAAATTCGATTATTTGAGTGACGGTTCAGTTTATGTTTGTCGATGGAACGACAATGCTGTGGTGACTATAGCGCCAAATTACGCTTCCCATTTACCAATGAGAACTGCTAAAAGATATTCAAGAGGGAAAAATAAAAGAATTGATGTAGACCAACCTAGCCTTGTTGGAGATTACAATAAAGGAATGGGAGGAGTTGATGTATTAGATCGGATGCTAGGTTCTTATCGCCCGCAACTAAGATCTAAGAAATGGTGGTGGAACTTGTTTGCAAACGGTTTGAATATGGCTGTTGTTGCAGCTCGGCTTCTGACAAAGAGGGATATAAAAATACTTCAATGGTAGTTGATCATTTCTCATTTAGAAGAGAAATAGCTATGGCATTGCTACGAGTGGCCCCGCGAAAGGATGGTCCCAAATCAGGACCCAAAAACGCTATCCCTGAGGCAAGAAGAAAAACCGATGGTCATTACCTCATTCAAGCTAGTCAGGGTAGATGTGCAGTTTGTAAAAATAACACTAAATTTCAGTGCCACCAATGTCAGAAGAGACTACAATGAGACTGTAATGTGCTTTCCTCCATATCATGGAATTTAAATTGAATTATTTAGTACTTTTTTTTTTTCAACAAAAGTAATGCTTATATGAAATTGTATGAGTTTATCAAAAAATTTTCAGTTGGGGGGGGGGGAATGGTTGAGGGAGATATTTGTTTTTATAGTATGTAGTTTTATTAGCATGTTGATATTACAATTTTTTGTTTATATGTAATTTTTTTTTTTTTTGGGGGGGGGGGGGGCTTTATTATGAAAAGAGAGAGGGAGGGAATCTAACTAATAATATATTAAATAATAATATTAAATTAAATAAAATATTTAATTAATTATTGTATTTATGGTGGTCTATTTAAAAATAGTTTTTTTTAAATAATGTGTAATTCTTGTAACCCAAGTCCCGCCATTGTTCCATAAATGGAACATAAAAGAAAATTGTGAAAAATTAAATTTTTTGAATTTTTTTTTTTGAAATTTCATAAGTAAAAAATAAGAAAGCCGAATGACAAAAAAAATCAACAAAAAAATAATTATTTTTTAGGGCGGCGTTTAAAGGGTTAACAGGGGCTATAGAAATAGAAATTTTAAACATAAAACATAAAATAATGTATAAAGATAAAAAATAAAAGATAGAACCCATCAGTCATCCTTTTAAATAGAAATAAACACAAAATTATTGCTGTTATTTATTAATTATTATTGTGTTTTCTCTATTTTTCAGACGACTGGACAACAATAATATTACAAGTGTCTCAAAGGGCTGGCTGTATGGATTAAAATCTATGCGTGAATTGCATCTGAGTTACAATAGAATTCACTCAATTGAAGAAGATGCTTGGGAATCTTGTGAAGATCTTAATATTTTGTAAGTTAATTTTTTTTATTGTAAACAATCTAGTTTTAAATACTTTTATTTTAAAAAAATAAAAAGTATATTTTTCGTATGGGTTTCTAACTGAACAGGTTTTCATCAACTTTCGTCAACAGTAGGTATTGTGATAGCGAAAAACATTGAGTTTGATGGATTTACACATTTCAGAGTGTAGAACTACTACCTACCTGGAGCCCGAACTACTTAACTGATTTCATTCAAATTTTGTATACAGAGACAGAAAAAAGGCAAAATCGAGATTTGAAATTTGAGTATGCTCTAACTGTTGTGTTAAATCACGAGCAAAAAAAAAATCCTTAATAATGGTCTGACAATTTTTAATTTGTAAATTTTAAATTGTATTGCATTCAAATACCAGTACTGATTTTTTTTCAGCATATTTATTTGATTTGTCATGAAAACAAAAAAAACATAACATACAACTTTCAACTTATACATCATTTGGGGAGCCAGTGTCGCTAAGCGGCTTAAGGCACTTGCTCAGCTATCAATAAGTCGAGGCGACTCGAGGTCTGGGTTCGATCCCTGGCCATGATACTCTTAATTGCATCTATGAATCGCGGACGGTGCAGGGCGAGGGACACCCCCTATGGGGCACTCTTCCCCACTCTTTAATGTGGGATTGATGTGGGTCTAATCCATGTCATGATGATGTGATTTGTATCTATGGTTCGAGGACGGAGCAGGGCGAGGGACACCCCCTATGGGGCACTCTTCCCCCACGCTTTGACGCTCGCTTATATAGTTTACTAATGACCACACCATATTCGCTTTGGTGGTACAATGTACAAATGTATGATGCGTGAAGTAGCTGGAACTCTCCACCATGGGAATAGTAAAAAGGGCCTAAAAGATGGCCTAATTGCAAGGTTCGAACAAGTGGTTCGAAATAGTAGGAAGTACTAGACTACTACTACTATACATCATTTACCATATGTCCTCTCTACCCAGGTTGAGTCTCCTCTTGTTCCCTGTGTATTATGGATCTTGGATTCCCACTTTTATTTGTTTTTTTTTTAAGTACTTTTCATAAATAATATAAATAATTTTCATGATTTATTTTTTATTTTCTTTTAGGTATTTGTCCTTCAATGAAATTACTTGCATACGCTTTAAGTCTTTCAATCATTTGAATAAGTTAAAACATCTTAAATTAAATAATAATATAATTTCTTCCATAGAAGAAGGGGCATTTAAGGCATTATCGTCTCTTGAAGTATTGTAAGTATCCTGAATTTATTATCCAAACTATTATTCTTTTAGATCATTTAACAAATCCATAGGAACATCTTCCTGAAGTTCGTTTTCTCTTTCATACCATTACTTTTTTCTTTAAACTTGATAATTGAATTTTAGTCAGCAACTATTGTTTCATTGTATTAAAAAAAAAACTCAGTAAGTAAACATTTTCAAAACTGAGTTATTAATGTTACCTGACACAAAATTTTGAGCTCTAATTAAGTAATATATCTTTTTATGCTCCTATTTAAATCAGATTCGAAGCTAGAGTGTTTAAGTAAATTATTATCTGCATGAAATAAAATCTATAAAATTTAAAAAAGTTATTTCTCAAAAGTTTATTCAGGGGCGGATTTAGAGTATGTGTGCCCCTAGGCGGTTGATGTGGTGGGGGCCCCAAATAGTCCGGAAATTCCTAAGAGGAGAATATGACCACCATTTTAGAAAATAGGTCAAATTGTTCTGTTTATCCCGAATATTTAGAAAAAGATTGGGCTAAGAAAGTTGCGTCCAATAAGGATTTCAGGATGCGGATTTACTATAAATATATTTTTATTAGTTGGTTCTAATAAAAAGAAAAATCAAAATTACTTTAAATAATTTACAAATACGTTCATTAAACCTGTACTCAAAAAGGAAATGTTTTTAAGCTTCCGAGATATCAAGAAAATCATTTGGACCTTGTTTGTAGAGGAAGAACAATCTTTAATTAAGTGATCGAAAATATATTTTTAGTAAAGCTAATCATGTTCTAAATATTTGTAAAAATAATTGAAACTATTTTCCAAAATTAAGATCATAGCTTCGTCTAAGAACTATCAGCACTTGATATGTTTAATTTCAAACATCATTGATTTATATCAAAACTTTCTGATTTAGTTTCGCAATGTTCCTTTGGACATATCTGGACTGAGATTGAATGTTTTTACTTTAAAACGAAGATTTTTGTCACGTTCTCTATGAATAAGTAGGATTTCCTGAGATTACCGAAGTTAATGGAAGCATAAAAAAATAAAAATTGTTTGTGGTGCAGGCCCTGAGTTTTCTATTCTTACTTAACTATTTAGTGATGAAGTTTATGTTTTGGTAATATTGTATTGCAATTATTCATTTATTTGTTTTTAATTTTTCCAGAGATTTGAATTATAACCATATATCATGGGTTATAGAAGACATGAATGGACCTTTTATGGGCTTAGGAGAGCTCCGAAAACTCAGCTTAGCTGCGAATAAAATATCTTCCATCAATCAAGATGCCTTTATTGGTTTAAACAACTTGAAAGAGTTAAACTTGCAAAATAATGCTATTAGGACAATCCAAAGCAATCCGTTTTATTTTATGAATCTTAATATCCTGCATATTAATAGCACTAGTTTGTTATGTGATTGTAATTTAGCATGGTTACCAAGCTGGTTGATTCAACATCCATTTAAATTGGACGAGTTAAAATGTGCCTACCCAGATAGTTTAAAAGATAAAACTTTATCATCTATTGCTCCTGAAAAACTTTCTTGTGGTAAGAAATATGTACAGTGTTGTTTTTTATTTTATTTGTTTTGTTTTTCAATTGCCTGATCAAGAGTGTTACAATATTCATTACAGGACAAAGGGATCAGCTACTTTTTTCGTCTATTAAAGCGTTATTAGTGTGGAATATGTCTTACTTCTCTTTCAATCTAACCCAGATTAATATTGATGTTTGGGCTGTGGCCTCAAGGAAAGTGCCTTAGGCCTCTAGAGTACACAAAGCACCTCAAGTTTTGTTGCATATTTCTCCAAAAAAAATAAATTTATGCAAAAATACGTTGAAAATGTCCTAATACTATTTATTTTATTTTTTCTAGCTGATAATGACAGCCCTAAACCTATTATTATTGAAGGCCCTCAATCTGCTGTGATAGTGTCTGGTAGTCAAGTAAATATTACCTGCCGTGCTACATCTTCTTCTAATTCCGCTTTAGTGTTTAAATGGAGAAGAAATTACGATGAAATCCCTCCTCTTTCTACAGTTTCAACAAATAATTCTGCAGTTCTTCATTTTTCAAATGTAACTTTGAGTCATGCTGGAAATTATCAATGCATTGTATCAAATAGTTTTGGTACAGCTTATTCTAAGAAAGCAAATTTAACTGTTCTTGGTAAGGTTTTTTCTTCGTTTTACTTCTTGTTACAATTGATATATTTGTTGATGTTTTTAGTCATGTTATTTAGACAATAGTCAACATGTGTAACCAGTATCATTTAGGGCATAAATCTGCAGTTCTATATGTTTAAGTGAATAATTTGCTCTTTATTAAAGTAAGATTATTTCAACACCACATCACCTAATATTTACGCTTTTTTATTGTTTCTCATACTTGAAAAACCAAGGAAAATAGCATACAATATAAAAATAAATATATATATATATATATATTAATTTTTTAATTACTATAGAACTTAAGTATTTGTTTAGCCAAATCATTATTAGGTTGTGCTAGTTAGAAGCATTGCTTTGTATGTGTCTTATGTTGCTATTATCAAGACTCAAGGAAATCTCTGTGAATCTCTTAATGAACTTTTCTTAGGAAAGGGGATTAAATTAGCTCAACTTCAAAATTTAACATTCACCTAATCAAAAACCTAATTTTTATGTATTAATATTTTTGGTATCTCTGGATTTCACAAAATAATGTAAAATCTATGTGTATAGGCCTAGACATTTTTATTAATATATTATATGAATATATATTTTATTTATTTATTTTTTAGTTATGCCGACCATGACAAAGACTCCCTCGAATTTAACTGTGAAAGCTGGAGGCACTGCTAGGCTAGAATGTGCTGCTGTAGGTTTACCATCTCCTCAAGTTAGATGGCAAAAGGATGGTGGCACACAGTTTCCTGCTGCCCAAGAAAGAAGAATGCATGTTATGCCTACAGACGATGTATTTTTCATAGTCAACACTAAACCTGCCGATTCAGGTTTATATTCCTGCATTGCTAAAAACTCTGCTGGAACTGTTGTTGCCAATTCAACATTGACTGTACTAGGTTTGTATTACTATTCAATATTGAAATATCCCATTTTTAAAAAGATTTTGTTTAAACAAGAAAAAATATATTGACATAATATTTTTGATAAAAATTTAATGAACTTTATATTTTTCAGAGCCTCCTACTTTTATTAACAAGATGTCTGACCAGGAAGTTGTTATTGGAAAATCTGTTGTTATTGATTGTATGGCATCAGGTTGGCCAAAACCAAAGCTAAAATGGTGGAAAGATGGTTCCTTAATAAAACCTTCTGGAAGACTTTATTTTGCTGCTAATAATCAGTTATTGATTATTATTAGCAGTCAAAAGTCTGATTCAGGGTGCTACCAATGTGAACTAAAAAACCTAATGGGAACTGATAAAGGATCAATGCAGCTTGTTGTTTCATCTAGTGGTAAGACATCAAAACATTTTTTTTATGTTAAAAAGTTAAATATTTACATGAGAAATAAAACACCTAAATTATCTTTTTTCCTTTTTGTTAATTCAGTTTTCAGAAAAACTGAAGATGATACCACTGGCATTATTGTAATTGCTGTCGTCTGCTGTGCTGTTGGTACTTCTGCCATCTGGGTTATTATAATATACCATTCTCAGAAACAATTTAAGCACCGAGAGCAGCAATTAAAGACATTTTCTAGCCGTACTAACCATCAAGATACTAAATCAGAACTTTCTGCTTCAAGTAAGGATAGTGGAACTGGCGATTCCAGAAGAAGTCACGATAATCTTCCAATTGATTCAAGTATGTGTAAAAACAATTTGCTTCTTTGGTTTTAAATATTGGGTTGATGCTTGTTCAAAAAAAAAGATTAAAGAGTAAAATAGTATATTATGTTACTAGGCTGAAAAGTGAGTTTTTTCTTTACAGCGGCAATTATATTTACTGTCAAGCGAAGCGAGACAGTAAAGGTAGCAGACAATGAAAAAAAAATATATATATATATAAATCAATATAATTATAACAAATATTAGTACATCCTTAAGATTTTGAGAAAAAGAAACCTTTAAGAGTTTACACTATAAAAAATATATAAATAAAATGCTTGACATCTAGTGGATTTTAATCGTACTAAGAAGCATTCCTACAAAGATTGCAGCGCTAAAAACGGCAGTTTTGATAACTACCAGTAGTACGAAAAAAATTGTTTACCTCCTAGGAGGTAAAAAAAATGTCTTTACAGCTAGGAGTACTGAAAATAGGTTTTTAAGTCCACGTAATGAAAAAATGGATTTTAGCTATGTTTTTTAGGCTCTAAAGTTACTATTTCACAGCCTACCACAGAAAAAATCTATTACGCAGGCTTCCGTGGTTGGTCTCAATATGAAGTCCTAGGTCTTTCCGCTGGTGACTGTATTTTGAAAAAATTGATGTAGGATTTTGGTTATGTTATGCACCCAGTGTTGGGAGCATCCTCAAGGGAGTACATGTTTGTAGTAACAACGTAACTGAAGGTTTTGGATAATGTCTGGCGTTTAAATCTAGTCCGTGGTCTAAGGCAATAGCTGTTGTTTGTTGCATTAGCATTGGTGATCAAGTAGGGTGTTGTTAACCCTTGCCTACAATCAGTGTCGAGATTAAGGATTTCCACATCTAGGATAGCTTGAAACCTTCTTCCCTGTTACAGTTATTTGGGTGTTTTTCTATTTCTATGGCTATTTCTATTCCCTGACCATTGTGTTGTGATAGCTGGATTCCGTAGCTAGAACTTTTGTCTCCTCGAACTTGATGAGGTGGCCCAACTCCTCTGAGTGAACCAACTTCCAGTTGTTAGTTTTGACTGTTTACAACCCGTTTTCAGCGGCTGAAAACACTTAGCTAACAAACATGTTGATACAACTCACCCGGGTCGGCTCTGTCTCGCTCGGCCCGGACCCATGCTGATACATGTGTTTGTTTCTTAAGCGGAATCGGCCTTGCTCAGTGTGAAAGCCGCCTTAGGTGTTCAAACTTGCAAAACACTCAGGATGGCTTGTGTTGTGCTGCAGCTAATAATCTAGCTGCTGTCGGAGGTGGTGCCGTGTTGAGCACTCTAGACGTTCCCCTCTTCCTGTTATCTCTTGTTACAAAAAAGGAGGCAAGGGTTCTATGTTATGGATTGCAAAAGAATAGTTTTTTAATGCTTTCTCTTGTTAACTAAAGTAAAACTGTCTGAATCCTCAAATTAAAAAAAATAGTGTAGGGGAAAACTTCCAACAAATTTTACAAATAAACAAGTATTTCAATAGCTGCAGATTAACTTCCAGGAGTGTATGCTGTTGACTTGAAATTGACCATAGTAATAATAATTGTGTGGTAAAACAATCACATAGCTTCCGTTACCTTAGGTAACCTCGAAAGCAATTTCCTTTACTTTCATAATTAACATTTCTATCTCCATCACAATACTTTCTCTCTTTATATACAACTTATGAGAAAGTAAAAAATGTCTGTCTGTATTTTGTCACAATCAAGGTGGATTGAAGTTGATTTGGCCAGTGTGAAGGTGGGAACTGAGTTACTTCATATTTAAATATGAATTGCTTCGCCGAATCTTGTTAGATTTTTCTTGATTTGTGATAATTCAGATTCTACTAAATTATAGCAAGCTGAATCAGCTGAATCAAGGCTGATTGAAGTTGATTTGGCCGGTGAGAAAGTGGGTTCAGAGTCAGGTTGTATTTGAATAGAAACCAGTACGCTGAATCTTGGTGAGTCATATTCTCCTTGATTCAGATTCATGGAGATTTGTTTAGTGGGAAAGGGTCCTAAGAGTACTTAATGGCAATTTCACAAATTAACTAAAATTAAATGAATTAATGAAGAATTATATAAATAACAAATGGTAAAATATATTTGGGTAAAGTCTTTTATTCTAATTATTTTCTGAAGCAAAACTGCAAGTATTTTTTTTTTTTTTTTGGATGACAAAAAACTTTGAGCTTAAGATAAAGATTGATTTTGATATATACATTAAATTTAGCTCACAGATTCATTTTACTAATACAGTCTACTCCCGGTAATTAAAACTCTTGATAAATTGAAACTCCCGGTAATTTGAAGAAATACTCTGGTCCCTTGAGATTGTCTCGGTAAACTGAAAAAAAACCTGTGTATTTAGATACACTCGGTAATTTGAAGTCGGAACGGAGATCTTTTTCTGGGAAACACGCTATAAATTGAAGGTAAGATGTGAGCGCTTCCGTTAATTTGAAGGCAAGTGGGTTGAGCGACCTTGTGCGATTGTGATATGAAAAGGAAAGGGCGCAGCATTTTGGTTTTCATGGACATTAGTACAGTCCATAACAACCCTCCCCCTCTCACCAATGTTAAAGTGCTCTTTTTCCCTAGATCAGGGAATCATCCAAAATTTCAAGACCATACCGGAATGAAGTTGTGTCCTTGGTTGGTATTAAGGAGCATAGACAATGGGGAGCAGTGGCCGAGCATCACTATTTTAACAGCCATGACCATGATTGCTAAGGCATCTAACCAAATCAAGATTTCCCAATTAAGGGATGAAATATCACCTTATATCAATTGTAATAATATATCTAATCTAATATATCTAAATTGTAATATATCTAATTCTAATATATCTAATTGTATCAAATATATCTTATTATACTGTACATATGCTGTATATGTATGTAAGTACAGTGCAATGTACGTTTTCTCAACTCTCGTTAATTTTAAATTTTCCCTTGTCTCCTCTCGATAAATAAAACACCCGGTAATTAAAAACTCGTTAATTTGAATTTATCTTGAGGCCCCCAAGATTTCAATTTATCGGGAGTAGACTGTATATTGCAAAACTGTTTTATAATTTAGAACTCTCAGAATTTGTAATTACATCGTCAATCATTTCTATGCATTTTATTACTCTAATAACAATAATTTACACTAATGTTGTATATATGTTATTATTATTTTTTAGATATATGCCTTGAAGAATATACTGACGCAACTGGAAATATTGAAGCTGATTCCCCTCTTATGACTGGATTTGCTCTAGTCCTCGATGAAGATTCAGTGCACAAAGAAAGTAATCTTATTAGAGAACATCAGTTTCCATGTTTTAATCATGACAGGCTGAGTCGTAGTCTAGTGAATGATTTTGCTCCAACAGCCTCTTCAATATCTGTTGAAAATAAACCCAGCTCTATTCTCTGTGTGTTTAATACGTCTAGACCTACATCTGTATAACGCTACTCTTTGTTGTGCGAGCAGCCTTTAAATTTGTTCTTATTTTAACTAAATAGTCAATTCTAAAATCAGATTGTCTTTAAGCTACAAGGAGATGTGTATTTCACATTCTATACTTTACAGTTTGACACCTACCATCAGCTAAAACAGGCTCACTACCATAAAATCTTTAACTAGACTTAGTATTGTCAGAAATGCGAACAAAAATATTGAGATCCTCGACTGAAAATATAAAAAGTATTTAGACTAAATTACAATAATCCCACAAAATATCAACTAACACCATTAGTGTAGTTCAACTTGATCATAATATCTCAAAGTGTTTAATTTGTATCCTTTTATAGCTGTGGATGGTCAAAACTGAAATGCAAGCCATGTGCTTTACAATCCTTGATGGATTTATTTCAAATAATTTTTAATACTTTCCTGCCGTGAAAATCACCAAAAAAAAAAACAGAGGATGCAGAAACCTTTAACATTGTTCTATTTTAAAAAATTAACTAAGTGAAGTGTTAATTTTAATTAATTAATTTATTATAATTGTTTTAATTTTTTTTGTATTATGATTTATTCTTGTGTACCAGTGTCAAGCTTGTATTATTTCTTATTTTCTAAAAATTTTATTCCTTGTGATTTCACTTTTTATGGTTTGCCCTTTTTTACATTTACAAAAAATAATTTAAGTTAAGGATGTTTGTATGAATGACAAATTAAACTATTATTGATTATTAATGAAATTAATATTGGTTGAATGTTGTACTATAATGCCAAGTCTGACTCCGTTTTCCTAGTTTCTGTGTTATTTGTAAAGATAAGTATTAATTTGTTTACTATTAGATTTTGCGCTTTTGTGTTTTTTGATGCTTTAATTTACAGAGGATTTTACTAGTGTTTATCTGTACATATATTTTTCTTTTTAGTTTTTTTGTAATATAAATTGTATATTATTGGAATGACCATACAGTTCCTTAATTTTATTGAATTATTTGTTCCTCCTCCTCTTTTTCCTATTTTATTTGGGTAAGAAAAATTAATGTAATTTGGCAAATGTTTATGGAAACTAATTAAAAATTGAGAAAAGACATTGAGAGAAGGAATTAGGTATTTTTCTAGATCAAAGTTCAAACACCAACAATCATTTCTAAAAATTTCCATAAGCATAATTTATTTATAATAATAATCTGGGAAGCAATTGCCCTTGGAGAGCTTAGGCCTGCCAAAGAGCTTATACAACAACTACATATGTATGTGATGACACGGGGTTATCGAGTCACTTCATCAGCTGTATTTGTAACAATATAAAGCATAAATTTATTTATAATAATAATCTGGGAAGAAATTGCCCTTGGAGAGCTTAGGCCAGCCTAAGAGCTTATACAACAAACAACAACTACTGACATATGTGATGACACGGGGTTATCGAGTCACCCCATCAGCTGTATTTGTCCATCTCTTTCCATGTTTTAATCATGACAGTCTCAGTCGTAGTCTAGTAAATCATTTTACTCCCTACAGTCTCTTCAATATCTGTTAATAAAAGACCCAGATTTATTCTCTGTGTGTTTAATATGGCTAGACCTACATCAGTTTAACGCTACTCTTTGTTGTGCAAGCAGGCTTTAAATTTGTTGTAATTTTTACTAAATAGTAAGTTCTAATAACAGGCTGGCTTTAAGCTACAAGGAGACGTGTATTGCACATTCTATGCTTTACAGTTTAACACTATCGCCAGCTAAAACTGGCTCACTACCATAAAATCTTTAACTAGACTTAGTATTGTCAGAAATGCGAACAAAAATATTAAGATTCTCGACTGTATAAAAAAAATTACGACTAAATTACCATAATTGCATAAAATGTCAACTAACACCATCAGTGTTGACGTCAGTGTTGTGTGTCAACTTGATAATGATATTTCAAATGTGTATTTTCCTTTGTCATTTGGGTAAGAAAAATTAATTTAATTATGGAAAACTAATTAAAAAGTGGGAAAATACATTGAGAGAAGGATTGAGGTGTTTTTCTAGATCAAAGTTCAAACACCAACAATCATTTCTAAAAATTCCCATTAGCATAAATTATTTATAATAATAATCTGGAGAGCTTAGGCTTGTCAAAGAGCTTATACAACAACTACGTATGTATTAGACGACTCGGGGTTCACTCCACCAGCTGTATCATTCGGACACTTCATTAAGCTACATTCAGTAGAACCGCTCATATCCGACCATGACACACCTTTGTTAAAAAAAAAAAAAATTAAGTTTAATCTGACAACCGAACTTCATCCTTATCAGAATATTGAGTATAAAACAATAATAGAAGCTAGTCGGTTTGTTGCTATCGTACTGATCGCTACAACTCATTTCTTATTATCGTACTTGTCATTCTATATTTACAATCCAGTGTTATGCTATATCTTTAATGAAAATGGCTTGACAAAAGTGTCTCTGTTCTAAAACTAATTTCAGAGTTAGGAGTTGGTGTAACAACAATTATTAAAGATTGGAAAAAGGGTCTGAAAGACTTTGATGCGTATTCCTTGACAGGATTAGAATGCATATTTTATTTTACGTACGTAGATTAGAGTAAGCAAATATTCGCTTTTCTTTGTTCCTCGGATTATCCGACTTTTTTGGGTTCCGACCATGCTCCAGTCCCATAGGTGACAGATATCAGGGATTCTACTGTACTGTGATGCTGGGTAAAAACTGAACATAGGGTCATTTGCTGGAGATGGCAATTGAACCTAGAACCTCCTATGTGACAAGCACAAATAAATCAATGTGTATGGATAATGATGGAGTTAATTAATGCCAATATGCACCATGGTTGTTTTCTAAATGGTGGTTTTTTCATTAGACAAATATTTTGGGTTCCATTACTTAGTTTACTTTTGAAATAAAATGTTATAAAGGTATGTACCTATAATTTGACTTCTGTCATTAGAAATATTTTTGAAGTTAAGGTGTGCTGGCTGGTGTGTACCATGTTCTTTACCTTGGTGCTACAAGGTAACCACAAAGACAGTGAGAAGGATTGAGGTGTTTTTGCCCCATACTGCTAAGGAAGTGTATTCTGGAGCTAATACTTGACCAGCTTGTCATTGCAGAAGTAGCAATTTTTTAAAGTTTAAGTAATAAGGGTTAATAAATATTACTCACTCATGTGAATACCCACTTGTATTATTACATTTACTATAACAAACATGAGAAAGCTTTATTATACATATACGTACTTACAAAATAAAAATTTGTCAGTCTTCAAATTTATATTTCAATCATTACATGACATAAATAATATTTATTATATAAAAATTAATAATGTTTTATGTTTTGTAACTTTTAAGGTATCCGTTATAGAAAAAATAACATTATAAATATTTTCTTCTTTTTTTTCTATATTTTAACAAATATATTTTTTTGTTACTTTATTTAAAAAAAAAAAAAAAAACTAAATCGTAAAAGTTTATAACCATTAAATTAGATACAATCAAACTTATTTTGTGAAATAAATGAACACTGTTCACTGCCTGAAGTTTTAAAAAATTGTGTGCTTGAGCAATCGTAGACAATAATTCACACGCTTGATGGTTTTATTAAAAAATAAGTTATCAGTCTATTACAATCACAGATAATCGATAATTAACCACTAAAATATTATACTTTCTAACATAAATATGCTGCTCACATTGATGTCAGTCACAGTGATCTTAATTTTTTTCGGTCAGTAAATAATACTTTAGCTTGATGAATATTGCCACTAATTAATTACTATATTGTTTCACAAAACATACACAAAATTATTAAATACAAATATTCTAAAAAAAAAATTGCATCAAGCAAAAATAAAAAGTTAAGCTATTATGATTCTATAAGATATAAAAGAAGAAATTTTGTAAATTGTTACATACTAAATAATTTTTATAATTTAGAAAGTAACAGAAATATATATATATATATTTATTTATAATAAAATTAATTATTCTTTATTTGTTTAATCTTAAAAAAAAAAAAAAATATATATATATGGAGTTAAGAAATGCAATAACAAATTAATGGTCATGATAAATTTAAAAGACCTCACAGGTGCTATTAAAAAAAAAAGTGAAATTTATATAAATTAGCAGTAACGGTTCCAAAAAATTGCAATTTACCTTTTTGAATTCTTCCATCGAAAATGTCTAGGAAGAGAGACACTTAGAACTAGTAATTATATTTTATTACTGATCTAAAAAACTTAAGGGTAAATAAAACTTCCAGCTAAGTTTAATTTTATATTAAACACATAAATGCATTGTATTGATTTTCTTATTTATTTTTCATACAAATACAGTTATTAAGTAAAGAAAAAAAAAAAATTACTATTAACCTTATTTTTTTTCTTGGATTTATGTAAAATAAAATTCATCTTTTAAATAAAAGGTTTCAGAAATCAATAGCTACTTTGCTAATTACCTGCTTATTCACTATTACCTAAATTATTCTTTTGTTTTCTATTTTTTTAATTAATTTTATAGGCACTTCAATTAAGGCATTAAAATATTCATTTTTTTTACCACAAATAGGTCAGTCATAGAAATTATATCTCTAATAAGAACAACTTTTTATACATTTTTTTTAAGGTGTAGAATAATTACGTTAGAGATTATAAACATCATACATAGCATTATATATTATTATATAGTATATAGCATTATAAACATTTTTATAAAAGATAATAATGTACACCCAAGATATGACAGTAACAAATATTGAGGTATTCTTTCTTTGGACGAGATTAGGCTAAACAGAATTGTAAGTTTTGGATTTAAGGAAAGGTACGTAGGTTTTCATGTAAAAATGAAAATGGTGTATTACCTGTGATTTCCAATACCATTTTAAGACAAGACATCAATAACTCAAAAGATTTTTTTGTGTGCATAGAATCAATGTCATAAGAATTTAAAAAATTATTATTATTATTTTATTTTATTTTTTTTTTTTTAAAA
The DNA here is from genome assembly GCA_951217055.1 of Gerris lacustris. Classification (NCBI taxonomy): domain Eukaryota; kingdom Metazoa; phylum Arthropoda; class Insecta; order Hemiptera; family Gerridae; genus Gerris; species Gerris lacustris. Next base: position 33,714,272 of record OX578285.1, on the reverse strand, counting down.
TAGTAGAAACCCTCATATCCGTCACCTACGGGACCAAAGCATGGTTGGAAGACAAAAAAAGTCAGAAAATCCACGGAACAAAGAAAAGTGAATATTTCTGTGTAAAATTAAATCTTTATCGTTAAAAATAAATTTACATACTCTAATCTATGAATGTATAATAAAATATACATTCTAATCCAGTTAAGGAATATGCATCAAAGTCTTTCAGACCCTTTTTCCAGTCTTAAATAATTGTTGTTACACCAACAACCTAACTCTGAACCTAGTTGTTGTTACACCAACAACCTAACTCTGAAGCTAGTTTTACAACAGAATCACCTTTGTCAATTGTCAAGCAGTTGAAGAATATCTAACTTTAACAATAATGTACACTCAACCGGTTTTTTGTTTCAGTTGAGCCATTATATTCACTAAAGATATAGTGTAACACTGGATTGTAAATATAGAATGACACGCGTGATAATAAGAAACAAAGTGTAGAGATTAGTATAATAGCAAAAAAAAACCGACTGGCTGCTTTTATTGTTTTATACTCAATATTCTGATTAGGATTTCAATATTCTGTTCGGTCGTATCAGATTTTTTTTTTTAACCAAGGGGTGTCATGTTTGGATATTCCGAGGAGTCGGATTATCCGAGGTCGGATATGAGGGGTTCTACTGTATTTTGAGTTTACAGGACAGAGGGACTAGCCAAAATATTCCACATGTTCTCGATGTGATAATTTGTGTTAAACACATCACACCTCTCAGGGAACCAAACCAAATGAAGAGGTGTTCGGACAATGGTTCCAGATTAATGCAATACCAATTAGTTGCACTGATCCCTGTGAGACTGAAAATAGTGTTAACTTTGGGTTATGACTTTCTTTTCTCTCATTTTCTGACTCAGTTTAACATTCATAATGTTTTTTTATACAATTTTTTTCTTCAAGAAGAATTTTACTTATCTTTAATTTTTTGCTGTTTCTTATTCTAGAGACAAAGATATTATTTTTAATAAACACAATATTAATTAATGATAGATCAATTCTGTGATGATTCTTATCTACATTTTTTTTCATAGGACTAAAAAATTAAAAATATAAATAGGCATTATTAAAAGGAAAAAAAAAAAAAAGTAAGTAAATAATTGTTTATTTTAGGATAAAAAAAAGTCGTCCTTTTTTCTAGACCTATAAAGATTTTAGTTAAAATATTTATTTATGGACAAATGATTTTTTCCCCTAACCATTCGATAATAACTTTTATAATATATCAACATATAGATAATAAAATAAAACAAATAATATAACAATTAAAGAATTAATTAAATCACAAAATAATAAACAAGTTTAGTAAAATTAACTATTCATAAAATGAAGGACTTTTAATTCATAAATTTAACTTTAAAATATAATAAAAAGTAACAAAGTTACGTAACAATAAATTTATTAAAAAAAAAAAGAAAGAAAAGAAAAAAAATTAAATAAATCATGTAGAAGTAATACAAAAAAAATTATATATATATATATATATATATATATATATATATATATATATATATATATATATATATATATATATATTGTAAAGCTATGTCAGCCTTTTAGGCATCTGTTATGAATACTTTTATTCAATACTTTTACCATTTGAGGTAAAGGAAAATAAAATATACAGAACCTTTTTTTTATTCAACAAAATTTAATTTCATTAATTTTTCAGTCAACAAATTAAAAAAATAACTACACAAAATAATAAAAATGCATATAGAAAGAATTCTTATTATTCTAAATATTTACAATAACATGCAAGTGCTTAAATAAAAATTTACAGAAAAATATTGAGTCTTTTAATGATAATAAATAGTCAGTCATTAGTTTCAAAGAGTAAGAGAAAAGGTAAATTTGCTTGAATTTTCAAATGATGATATTGTAGATGCAAGGAGAGTAGATTGTTCTAAAACTTTTATTTAATACATCCAAAAGAACCTAGAATATTATTATTTAATATAATGCATTCAATTTGTAGGATACACTTTGGTGAAACCAACAAAAGGAGGAGCTAAAGGGCAAGACTTCATTTGATAAAAAAAAAAAAAAAAAAAAAAAAAATATATATATATATATATATATATATATATATATATATATATATATATATATATATATATATATATAATATTGCCCAATTATACGTTGATAATATAATGAATATATACAATCATATTAAATTAAGAAAAAAACTCCTATTCTCCAAGTTTTCCAACATCCTAATAGTGTAGTGAAATATCCATTCGTACAAAAAGAGTACGTATTAATTTTCCTAAAAACTTCACACTTAATCAGACATGAAGTTCTATTTTCATAGAGAACTTATTCAAATAAAGAAAATTGACTTCAAAGAAACAAGAAAAAAAAGAAGAAGAAAAAGAACCACTTAAAGACACCGCCCAGCATCAATTATAGACACCATCCATTAACCAAATATAAAAAAGAAATATATATTTAACTTATTCTTTATTCTAATTTTATTTTTAATTTTTTTTTTAATTTTTTCATAAATGTAATATATATTTATTTTAGCTTTTCCGTCTACTAATATTGCAACTTTTTTATATTTATATAAATCATATATTTATCTACATGAATATCAATTAGTGTTTCTAATTGTAATTCACTAATTGACTATAAATTATTAACACTAAATAAAATGTATGATCATAAAGGGTTATTTTATTATTTTTTTTTCAGTTGTAATCATAAGAGTGAAACGAAATAGAAAATAGCTATAACAGGAATTCCAAGACAAATCACAAAATTTAATTCTATATATCTTCTGTGAAATATATAAATATAACTAATTTTAAACATATATATAAATACTTATTTAGTCTTTGCTTTATCTATTATCTTATTTAATTTATTTATATAATATAAAATTTTAGCATTAAAAAAATGCAACCTATGTAAAATGAACCTTTAAATATATGTTTAAAGGATTCATCAAAACATCTTTTGCAAACAAATTTGTCATTCAATAAAAGTTTATACTTGTAAAATTATAAATAAGAGGCACTTTATAAAAAAAAAATTAGTCTTTTATGGTACGATTCATTTGGTATCAAAGATTTATTCCCATATGAAAAAGTTTTATAATAAACTTACTATGGGCTGAAAACAGTCATAAAAAAAAGAAATTGATATCCTCCATTTCTCTAAAATAAAATAATAAAAAAATTGCTAAAATAACTATTCATGAGGTAGAATCATCAGACTTAATAGTAATAACATCAAAAGCGTGCAGTCAGTCTTTGCGTTTGTTCCTTAATGGGAATATAAAGCTAAAACTAATGGTTTTTGATACTTCAATTAAATCAGTCTTTTCAAGTTAATATAAACCCCCCACCCCAATCAATGTACTAGGAACATTTAGTACAGAATATGGCTAAAATTTATCTGACACCCTCAAATTAGATATGTGTTTATCCTGCATTGACCTTTTTATAATTAATTAAATATTTACACAATTATTTTATAGCAACACTCAAGTTAAATTTAATGGTGTGCTCTCGTAGTTAGATACAAATGTTTAATACTTTGTAGCCAAAAATGTATTTTAACATATAAGGCATCAGGGAGTATTTTTACCCTGAAAATCTTTAATCAATATATTAAGGCACTTTAGGTAATCTATAATCAAAATATTTTGATCAGGTAAATAAAAAAAGGAGCATTCTTAAAAATTTCACAACATAAACATTTCTTTCAAGTAATCTATGCTCATAAAAATTGTAACTCCTTGCATTTATTTTAAAAAGAAAAAAAGGACAATGCAGCTTTACATAAAATATGCCTTTTAAAATCAAATATTGATAGAAAAAGTGATCTAAAATTACATGATGCTAATTATAATATATATACACAAATATATATTATATTTTGCACAGCTAGATTCTTTTCATACGAAAACAAATTTGAACACAGTGCCCTAATCATTTAAAATTGTATCACTTTAAACTAAATTCACTTAAACAAAGAAAAAAATTGTATTACAGCATCATATAAAATTAACGACGATCAAAGCCAAAAATGAAAAGGCACTAGATGAGCTCATACTTTATGTGTTATCAAACACATTAATCAAGATTTTCTTGGGGATCACATGATGTAGCAGTCGTGATGACAGGGGCAGAAGACTGGCTCATTGGTGGCATTATCACTCTAGGCCCAGTGGGGGTATCTGCTTTGCGGCTAATAGACAAATCCTCGACCCTATCTGATTCATCATCCATGGGAGAAGTGGGGCTAGCACTACTTGGACGAGCATATTTGATCAGATTAGGACTTTGAGACCTGTCATTAGCATGTGGGCTTGAAATTTCACCAGAACTATTGTCGGCAATATTGCACGCTGCAACCATAGCAACCGCTGCCTCTCTTTCTATTTCCTCCCGTTTAATATTGTGGGCTTCAAGTGTATGATGAAGAAATCCTTGTTCCATAACTGCAGAAGAATAGGCATTGTCATCCTTAGTATTTCCATAAACCAATGAACCAGTTCCACTCATGCTGTAAGGAAATGCAGCACTGCCATTACCATTTGAACTTCTCCTGAAAGGCCTTTCACGGTTAGTTGTGATACCTAATTTTTTAACTTTGTCATAGAGGGTCCTGGAGGGCACTTTAAACAGACGAGAAGCTTGAAGAGCAGTCATTCCATTCCTAACAGCATCTATAGCAGACATGATATCGTTGCGAGTGTATTGCTTATATCTTTTCCATTCAGGCTTAGGTGTGGGCACATATGTTGCTATTCCAGAGAGTATTCCATCTGAAACATATTAAAAATGAAGTAAGAATTAACTCGTCATTTTTTACATGACTACTCTACATTAGGTTTGTTTAGAAAGATTTTTTTTTCTTCATTAGTCTATAATTTATTTAACACAATATTTAATATTGGAGTTCTAGTTTGATCACTGAATATAATACCTTTGTTGTCACCATAGAAAGACTGCGGAGAAGATGAGTGTAGTGCAAATTTATTCTGCTGAAACAAAATAGACTAAATTAAAAGTTTGAAAAATACAAAAATAAATAATGTCTTAAGATAGAAGGAGGTGTTGTGACAGAAGAAGTGTTCTGCATGTGCCAATATACAATTATCATTTATATAATCGAGTAGTGTCCCGAAGACTCATCTCGAAATGATTTGTTATTGCTAAGCTAAGGCAACCACATTTACTCCAATTAAAATAAATGTTTTAATTTACTTTTTTAAATTGCCACGTGCTAAACGGCTCGTATTTATATAAGAATACAAAATGAAACACTCTTTGAGTTGGATTGTAACTATTAATGATTAATCACAACTATTGTCAGTTTTGAAATAACTATCAGCCTTATTTGTCATTATTTTGAAACATAATATGCATGTTTTTTAATCAATTTGTAAAATACTAAATATATATAAATACAAACCCTTTCTTCTTCATCAACAGCAGATATATCAGTGAATGGAGAGGGAGCGTCTTCAGATGTCGATTCCTAACAAGAATAAAAATACAGTTAGTAAAATCTTAAATACCGATAAAGCTAAAATGTAACAATTTTATGGAATTAAAAGAGCTACTGTCAATATCTCTGTCTGTCTCCCTTTGTAAATAGTAATTATAATTTGATATAAAATAAAAAGCTACTGTTTGGTGCATTTTGGAATTGATTAAGGACATAATCAAAACGAAAAATAGATATAAAATTACCTTAATAGATTCCGGGGCAGATCCGTTAGTAAAGGGAGAGTAGTTGGGATGTTCATTACTATCAGGTCTACAGATCAGGGGTACAGGTTGGGAGGAATCAGCTTGACCTTGACCAAGAACTGTCCTCAGAATTGGTGTATCTCGACTCATCAGAAGACTTGACAGTTTCTTCCTTCTAAGGGGTGGCATATCAGCAGTAATAGCTTCATAACAGCGATTAAGGTTAGCAGAGGAGTAAGGACTGTTAGGAGGAGGTGGTGTCGTCAGGGGCAAACCAGACACTCCCCACAGAGGAAAAGAAACACGGGAGGAAGATCTCTCTTCTCCTTTTGCATAAGAGAATCTTGAATAGTCAGATCTCCCAGTGGAGGAGTGAGGTGGTGAACCCTCTGTGACACTACTGCTAGGTGGGACAGCAGTATTGGCAGTACAAGAGGAAGTAGATATAGCATTACCTTCCTCGTCTGAGTTTTTAAGGCGGGGTACTGTTCCGTTTTCTTCAACAAGACCTTTAACTTTAAGTGCTTCAGCCACTTTGAGAAGAGCGGCCAACTGGTCATGTGCCACATTCACCTCTCCTCTGTACATATACTCCAGGATGGCCTTCATCTCACTGTATCTTACATCCTTAAGGACAACTACAGGATGTCTACAGGGTAGTTCTGTAAATAAACCTTGAAAATAAGAGGAACAAGCGGCCAAAACCATTTTGTGACATTTTACCGAAGTCCCTCCTTCACAAGCCAGTGTTACATCAGTGAAAGCTTCATTTTGCAATAATTGATCAAATACTGTCAACAGATTGGATCTGTGATTATTCCACCTCAAGCAGTACTGCTGTGGTCCAGACATCCTGATGTTTGTTTGGTTCAAAATATTAGTCGAGACCACCTGTAAGTCGAAATACAATAATGAGAATCTACATTATTTATAGATATATAGTTTACAGATCGCGTGAGACACAAATTTCATAATGATTTTTAAACAATGTATAAGTGGTTTTAAATTCAAAGAAATGCTTGATTTCTTGGGGCTAAAAGATAAATGAATTGTATTCTGGGCACTTTAAATTATTATAAACAAGCTTTTTTTTTTTTTTTTATAGAAAAATAAAATCGAATACTTAATAATAAATTAATATTTCGCTACTTTAGAGTTCTGTTATTGGAAGATAAATAGAATGAGAATGAAGATATTAATAACCAGCGACCATCATCCACATACTAAACATTAAGCAAATAATTTAAGTGCAAAGTATTTGTTACCTTCTAAGAAGTGTTAGCCAATTTTCGCAGATAGCAACTGATCCCGAATTTTCATAAGCTTCTTCTGTACACAGCCCATAAATTTACGTCCATGCCTGCAACAATATAATAAAATAAATAATAGTGCAAAGCTTGTAAGATCAATTTCAGTTTATTTTCCTTAGAATACAGAACTATTACAAATTGGTTAACTACTAGCCTACACCGTTGCCATTTTTATTCTGAAAGTTAACAGTTTAAGCCTAACTGTCATAGCAAAAGAACGTCATTTCATAATTTAAATGAGTCGCGCCTCCAGTCCCAGTGCCCATTAGATAAAGAAAACATAAACTCTACAAGTTTTTTATTCACCACAAGGTCAAAGCACAGTTCATAAAACGTATTGAACTGTAGTTAATTCAAAGCGACTTTCTATCGCAAAATAAATAACTACCTATTTATTACTAACTGAATAAAATGCATTCAACAGGTGGTTGTATTTCAGAGTTTTGGGGGGATAGCGCCTCCAAATTAGGGGCAAAAATTTATTTCCCCGATTTCGCCTCGGGGTATGATTTTTCTGAACATGTTTGCCAAATTTCGATAAGCTCAGTAGTTTAGGCTCCACGCGTCTGCACAGACCTTTTTGACCTCAAAACTTGTAAATCCATCAAAATCACAAAATAAAATTTTCGCGCCATGGATCACAATACTTTCTCTTTATATGTGAAAGTAAAAAGGCAATCGTATAATGGTGGATCCACACTCGCGGTGTTCGCCGAATACCCAACATTTGTTCCATTTGATTATTTTTGTATTATCATTAGTATTTATTATGAAGTATTATTATTATTTATTTTTGCTATTTAATAATTAGTTTGGATATTATAGTGTATGAAATTGGGATCCAATAACCCAATATTCGTTACTACGAAAAGTACTGCAAAATAAAATCATTAATTTAATATATAAATAATTATTATATATTAATTATTTATAATCAATTTATTAGTATATAAAAAATTATCTTTTTACTCCAATGTTGAATATTATGCTTTTTTTTTTTTTTTGTATAAGTGCAATATTTACCATAAAAGATTTAATAGCTGTATTATATAATATTATTACATTAAACATATTATTTGTATAAAAGTATATTATAATAAGTAATATTTTTAGTAAATAAATTTATAAAATATTTCTTAAAGAAGGAGGGGGGGGGGGGAGAGGGGTGCATCGTTACGGGGTGCCCAGGGCGCAGAGAACCTCTAAAACGGGCCTGCTTTGCTTACTGCCACACCTTCATTTCCATTTGAACTCTTCAAATGGAAATAAAATTCTCTTCAAATTCTCGAAGAGGATAAATAAATGTTTATAACTTCTTTCTATCTTCCTAACTTCTCTTAACTATGTTTTCTTTTTGTTTACTAATTGCATGTATTTATGTAAACATTATTGAATCATTATCAAAATAAATACAATTTGATGAGAGTAGGAAGACATATGAACTTAAGACGGAATGACGTGATATATTTAAGGCGAGGGGCCGAAACAACCGTAAGAATTAGGAATCAAATGTTTTCGTTTGAGCGCTTGTAAGCATTTTCAGGATCATTTAACATCGTACTGAACTATAACATATTTTTTTATATTCATTTCTTTGTCTAATTTTTCGAAAATTTATTTATTTTCTTGTGAAGCAAAATGAGAAATTATTGAACTGATTTCGGGCAAGGAAATGTAATTTAACTATCTGGGCAATAAAATGAGGAAACATTTTGTTTATATAATTACCTCTATCTTATAGCATTATATATTAAAGTTTAATAAGTAATCTTTAAAAAATAAACGTTTTATTTATAAAATAATTTGTTTATATTTATTAATTCTGTTTAATAAATTCATTGACCAGTAGATCTTTAATTAAAAAAAATAGCGGAGTAACTGGCTATACTGCAACATCATGTGAACATGCATGTGCAATCCAAGTCATTTAAGATTAGACCACCTGCTTTTCTTGATTTATCCTAAATTCTTCTTTTCTTAGTTTCATTAAATATTTACAAGATATCTTTAAAAGTTTTAGTTTTTCAGTAAGAAAATAAATAAATAGCTTATATTATTTATGCATTATTCATTCAGAAGTTTTGTTTGTTAAATACGTGTTTTGTATTTTGTTGTAGATTAATTGTTTTATAGATTCAGTTTGCTATTCAATTATTGTTATTATTTCTAAGCTTTATTTAATACTATAAATAGTTAAGGCAGAAATGTTTCTTTCAGTGACGTAGCGAAGGCCCCCCTCCCCTTGAATCTGAAAATTGCACTAGCTTCTTTTTAATATTATAAATTTATTATATATTCTTATTAAAAGTATTCTAATAATAGTATAGTATTATGTAACATATAATAAAATATATAAAAAATAGATAATACGGAATTGAGTTTTATATTAATTTAAACATTGAACTTGAAAACATAAAAAAATAAAAACTGATTTTTGTTTAGTTCAATGTTTGAGATTGATTACAGAAAACTAGATAAGTTATATATAATTTTTTATAGAGGGTTAGCTAGGATTTCCTAGAGTATAACTTAATAACGTCATGTTTTGTCAAGTTATAATTCACATTAATCTATCCTTTAGAACCTTATTAACAACTTAATACAAGAATCAGCTGCCCTAATCTGCCCATTTGGATTTCATAGCTATATATATATATATATATATATATATATATATATATATATATATATATATATATATATATATATATATATATATATATATATATATATATATATATATATATATATATATATATATATATATATAATAGTCCTTGAGAAAAACATAACTTATTACTTATTTTTGTAAACAGTAAATATTGAAAAATACACTTTAATCGCTTTCCTCACCAGTATTTCCTATAAATATCCACACCTTCGGCCCCCCCACCCTTTGGGCGCACCACTGGACTTAGGTTATCAAAGTTCTTGGGCTTTAAAACGATTATTTGTTAATTATTTCAAGTTGTTTTAATATTCGGAGTGTGTTATTCTTTTAAGTATTTTTTGCTTATATACGTGCTATGTATAGAGAGAAAAGTATCGTGAAAAGCAAAAATGATGGATTTATACAATTTAAGTTATCTTGAGTCCAAAAAAGTGGTTTTCAAAAAATGGCTCTTTGCAGAGGTATGGAGCCTAAATTGCTGGGCCGATTTCGATGACATTTCGCATTTATATTCAGAAAAATCATACCCCCCGGTGGAATCGAGACATGAATTTAAGCTCCAAATTTGGGATGCTAGCCACCAAAAGCTCTGAATAAACTTATGATTATTTTGAAAACGGTTCAGATGATTTTGAATAAAAAAAATCAAATAAATCAAATGAAGTCCATTTAAATACGAATTCAAGCATATAAGTAGTTTTTCGGGAACAACTACGTTTAGTCGTATTGTATCTAGTTCCTGAAAATGTTGAAAAAAAACTATTTTTTCCTTAAAACAGTTCAACGATTTGATTAATAAAATAAAAAAACTAGTTCATTTGTATTCGAATGCAACCATATGCGTAATTTTCTCGGGAATAATCTAGTCCAAATTTGGGATTTTAACCACCAAAAGCACTAAAAAAACTTTTGATTTTCTTGAAAACGGTTCAGATGATCTTAAATAAAAAAAAATCAAATGAAGTCCATTCGTATACGAATCCAACCGTATCCGTAATTTTCTCGGGAAAAATCTAGTTCCTAAAAAAATAACTGTAATCTCATAGGTTAAGAGTTCGGGTTCAATTCCCTGCTGGGAAGCAATTATTTTTATGGAAAATTGTGATTTGTATTAATTGTCACCGTTTTTGGCTAAACAAATTTAAATTTTTTCAAAAATTAGGTTTTTTGCGAAAATGGCAATTTGGCACCACTGTGCTCAGTGGCTTTGGGTATTTATCTTGAATGCAAGACAAAGACACCCTTATTGATACCTTATAGATATACAATACATATTCAAACAAATTTCATATTACGTTTCAGCGGTAGTCAATTTTTATTTAAATCATGCTAAACAAAAAAAAACTAACTAATATGAGATGTATACATTTTCGGCCTCCTTTAATTTCCATCCCTTCTCTTTTATTAAAAATATCAGTTTTTTTAATCTTAGTCTTTTGACATTTGTAAAACTAGGTAATCCTATAATAATTTCTGTTTGTCAAGGTTCCCCACCGTTACATTAACAATATTTGTGCGTAGTGCGTGCGGTTTACTTTAGTGCCAATTTCGTTACACCTGCCAATAAAAAAAAAATTAAAAAAAATGAATGCTAATCATTTTTGTTTGTGGAGGTTTCAAGTCTCAATGGCCATATTCCTGCGAGGAGCGTGTGGTTTTACTTCAGTGCTTAGTGTGTTTTAATTTTTGAATAAGTTTTGCTTGTCATTATTTATTAAAATCAAGTACGCATAGGAAGAAAGCGATGAATTATCATTTGAATGGTCCACGGGAAAAAGGGTTTATGTCACATTTTTATGGATTTCGAGATTATAGCGCTATCTGTTAGGCATCCGAGAGTACTACCAAATGGTTTATCAAGTTTGGCTAAAAATGATCTGAGTCACATAAAAATTAAACAGGAAAAAATTGAATGCTGGGGAAGAAACTGTTGATGTCCAAGGCCCTCACCCTCCACCCTTCCATACAGCTTGTTAACAGCTGGACCCTTCATTTTTTTGTAATTTTTGTGAGTAAAAAAATACGTTTAACTTTAAATTTTATGTTCATTCTAATTTTAAAACATTGTTGCAACTATTAACTATAACTATTATTTAATATTAGTATATGAACTTCAATTCTTGTTAAAGATTTGCTATTAAACTTTTTTCTTATTAACAAAAACTCAGATTTAACCCTTAAGATGCTCAATATTCTTAAAATGCTTCTTTAAATGGTTACTTAACATCCTTATAAATAAGATATTTAAGTACCAGTAAGAGCAGGGCCGTCCCTAGGTGGGGTCAAGCTGACCCGGGCTCCACGTCTAGGGGGCGCCGCCAGGCCCCCTTCTTAACTACAAGGTGAATTTGGCAATAAGGGGGGGGGGGGGGCGCCAAAGATGCTTTTGACCCGGGCGCCTAAACCCCTAGGGACGGCCCTGAGTAAGAGCTCTAAAAAATAGTCTATCACTTTAACTACCGTGATTTTATTTCACTAATATTATTATTTTACAGTGATTATTTTTAAAAAATCGCTAAAAATTGAGATAAAAAACAGCTGTTAATAAAAAAAGTGGCAACACTGATTGTTTTGTTTTAACTTTCGAGTCATTACACTTACTCAAACTTTCGAGTCATCAATTCGATTTTTACAACTTTCATTGCTTTAAATCTTTTATCTATCAAAAAAAGATGATAATAATTTAATAGTTTTCTGTTATTATTTTGATAAATTTGTTAATTAGGTTTTTGAAGTTTAAATAAAAATATGATAATGTTGTGCAAAACGTTGAAGACTTGTTTGATAACACGCCACCCGAAATTGCAAATATTGCAACATCATACAAGGAAAGTTGATTACCCTCTAAATCAGGTACTAAAATGTTTAGTGTAATTTTTCTGCCGTTAGTAGATAAAATATTGTATGTAACTATGCAGCAAAGGAAACATTCCTGACTCGTTTAAAGATTACCTGCTTCGGTTACACCTCAGCAGGTAATTAACGTTTTCCTACCTCGGCTTCGCCTCGTCAGTCATAATGTAATTTTCCTAAAATAAAATAGTAAATTTGTTTAGCCTACCCTCGCCTTCGGCTCGGAACTAAAACTTAAAAAACTTGTCAGCAAAATTCCATTTTGCTGCCTAGTGACATAAATAACTATTTCTTTCTATTATACAAATACAAATTAATTTTCACCTAACTTACACAAATAGTTTTAATACTAATTTAATACAAATGTCAACTGTCATTGTATTATTACTGTTCACTTATTATTGTATTAGAGCTTAGTAACGTTAGTTATGTTCCGTCTATGACTCAACAATTCATTATCTTACACGAATCGAGCATTAGTTTACAAGAATAAGAATTCCAGCAGCGGAAGCCTTCACATTTGATTTTTTTATCTTTTGGCATTTCATGACGTTTCTTCTCCGAATGCGGTTCCGTAACTAGCTATTATGTCGGAATTTTCTGTTTACTTCACTCAAGTGGCATAAGTTATATTTTTTTTCCGTGGTAGGCTGTGAAATAGTAACTTTAGAGCCTAAAAAACATAGCTAAAATCCATTTTTTCATTACGTGGACTTAAAAAATCTTTGCATTACTACTAGCACGAAAGAAAAAAATGTTTACGTTCTAGGACGTAAAAATCAAAACTTCCGTTTTGGCGCTGCAATCTTTGTAGATATGCTTGTTAGTAGGTACGCTTAAAATCCGCTAGATGTCAATGCGTTTTATTTATCTTTTGTTATAGTGTAACCTCTTTTTAAGGTTTCTTTTTTTTAAATGTTAAGTTTGTTATTAATATTATATATAGATTATTGATTAATGTTTAATGTTTTTTCAGTGTCTGCTACCATGGAAAAATAGCATAATGCTACACGATTGTGAAGAGTTTTTTCTTTAACTTTGCAATATTTACTCCGCTCGACAGTAAATGTAATTGCCGCGGTAAAGAAAAAACTCACTTCACAGCCTAGTAACATAATATACTATTTTAAAATAACTTTTTAGATAATGTTACAATGTTTTTGTTAAGTTATTATGTAGTACATATTTTATTAGTTAACGTAATAAAAATGAATCTAGATTTATAACTGAAGATGCCTTAAAGAGAGGTGTAATACAGCAGTAAGAAATGAGAAGTTAAAATGGTATTATTAGTAGTCCAAAGACCGCAGATTGGAAATCTATAGCTCATTAGAATAAATAACCATCGTATAACAAACTGTAGTTCATTTTTATAAATTTTCATTTCATAATAGAAAGCCTTTGCGACCATTTCGAGAAGCACCTATATTTTAAATTCAAATTTAAATTTTCCAGGATATTAAATAAAAATAAATATTAAGTCGCTGGAAATCGAGCCCGGATAATGTAAACAAGCACCTGATATTATTAAACAATAATATTTGAATAATAAATTTAGTAAATAAGATATTTTGATATTTCAATCCAGTATGACTATTAATAAGAGAAAGTTTTGTCTGAGTTTTTTGTTAGTAATATTTTGATGGTTTCTTTCACTTAAGTCTGATAAGGAACTAGTTTTAATTAACTGATGCGCCAAGCAATCAGTTTAACAATTTAATTTAAATCCGACTTTGTAAATGTAAAATATAAGTACTTCATTTTTATAATAATCTTTATCTCCAGTAGGGACGAAAAGTAACTTTTCAGGGCTAGTTCATAACTTATAATTAAACTTATTAATAGGTACTTAAAATTATCATAAGTTACAATAATAATGGTATAATAATATAATGTTGATCTTTTTATGCCCCTTCTTAAAAATGGGGAAATAATGTGAAAACGGGGATATAATGTAAAAACGGGATTATAATCCACGTTCGCCATTCTAATTATTTTGTAATTAGTAGAGAATGAATGGCAAATGTAGTGAATTTGTTCAAATCAGGTTGGCAACACTGCTTTTAAACTCTCAGGTGTGTTGCGAGTCATTCTACGATGTTTTGTTTACTTATGTTTCGTTAAACTTTTTTTTTTTATTACTTTAAAAGTAATTATTAATTGTTAAATCATTCAAATAATCTATATTATTTATTTCTGTATTAAATTCGTTTAATAAAGAAATACAAATGTTTTCTTTGTTGAATAAATCTTATATAGCGATTTTTCTGGAGATAAAATTTTGTATGTACCTCGAGAATAATGCATTATCATTCCCTTGTTATGACTATCTCCCTCGGCTACATCTCGGGGCTAATTGGCATAAATCCCTCGGCTTCGCCTCGGGAATTAAGATACATAATACCCTCGGCTTCGCCTTGGGATTTAGTTGCCTTGATTCCTTCGGCTTTGTCTCAGGAATCAACTCTGTCACGCGGGAAATAATATCTTACATTATTCCCAAGGAGCATAAATAACTATTATCTTTTAAGTGACTTTAATGTTAATCGGAAAAAATACTCTGACTCAGGCAAGCCTTCAGTCTTTTTTAAAATGAACACACCTACTTTTATGTTCGCTTGCTTGCATTGCAACTTCGAGTATAAAGATCCCTTCCTACTTTCGGTGAAAGATGTACCTACCCTTTTTCTGCCCTGCTGAGTGTTCCAGCAAATATTTTTTCCCCTGGAACTTTCTAATTTTTTCCCCATAGGTTTCCGAGCCCTTTCTAGATTTCGTCAGTCATTTTATTTATGACTCCTATTGTGCAGAACTCTGTCATGTTCCGGGTTTACGATTATGATGAAGGTCACGGTAACCTTTAGCCGATTTTTCGTCTGTTTCCTTCCGAATTCAAAGGGTTGAAAGTTAAAAGCAAAAAGAGAAATCTAAGTGAACTTTCACCGACACTGTCAAAAAAAAATAAAAATATAATTGATAAAAAATGGCGAGTGTTAAAAAAAAGAAAAAAAAGTATAGCACAATTCGACAATTAATATATATTATTATCCTCTAAAGAGTGCTTGAGTATTTCAAAGTGACATACAACCTATTTAAAATGAAGATGTAATATTTGGTATGTGCTACATTCACATCTGTCAGCTCGTAGCTTATATTACAATTTTGCGACTCTACCAAATTGCTGAAATGAAGTTAAATATGCCAAAAATTTCTTCGTACCTAATTTTTTAATATACCTACTACAGCATTTTGGCAGCATTGCTGTTTTTGCAACGGTTTTAACACTGTCCTAACAATCTACGTATCAAATCCTAAATACTAATCTAGCAAAATGGGCACTTCTTTAGATTGTTACTCCCATTATAAAAAAAAAAAACAGAAGGGAGTAACAACGTAAAGAAGGTGCGCGGAATGTTCTTCTTTAGACTCTCACTGCCCTTATAAAAAAAGATGTGTGATATTCCTTTGTCCCAAAGTATATTGGAATTAACATCCCTTTGTCTTAATAGTTATTTTGTCAGTAATTTATACTCGTATTATAAAAAAATATAGGAGGGTAACAATCTGAAGAAGTACCGCTAAATGTTTATGATCGAATATTATTTGATAAAAAAAGATCTTAAATGTTTCATCCGAATTATTTGCCCAAAAGAGTAACGTTTTGAAGGTTTCAGACAATTGGATACTATTATGAACTTCTCATCGTTTTCTAATGGCCTCTATTAGAAATAGTCTATCGCACTTTAACTGCCGTAATTTTTTAGTCTTAAGCCCCCATACACAATCAAACATTTTTTTGCGCCAACCTGATGTCGGGCAAATTTAGGCCATGTCAAACATCATGTTTGTGCAAACATCAAACAGCCCCACACGGTCAAAATGTTCGCGCAAATATTTTGACCGTGTATGGGGGCCTTAAGACTAAAAAATCACGGTAGTTAAAGTGATAAGTGATTTCTAATAGAGGCCATTAGAAAACGAGACCCCCCCGGGGGAGGCTTCCTTGCCTTGGACATTTGCCCCAAGCACAATTCCAGGGAGAGAGGAAATGATATCTGTGATACTACTTTTCACTTGGCAGAAGCAACACTATTTAGCAAGCTTGCTGTCTTTACCAGCTATCAAATCAGTGTTATCGGTCGTACTTGACTTGCTAAGTGTCCAAGGTAAGAAAACTCCTCCAAGCTGTGGCCACCCAATTTTCAGACAGTATAATAAAAATAGATCGATTGAATGTAAGTTTCATAGTAAAGTGGATTTCACTAATAGCCATTTTAAATCTAAAAACCTTTTTCACCAATAAAATAATGATAACGGCTAACATCATTTTCCATAGTAAATGCTCGATTAAAATGTGAAATGTTTTATTAAAACATAAAAACTAGTGAATACTACAGTTAATAGCAAAATAAATAATTCAATGTTATAATAATCCACGATACAAAATATGCACGAAAATAGAAATGTATATAAAGGCCCCTATACACGATCAAAATGTTTGCGCAAACATTTTGACCGTGTATGGGGCTGTTTGATGTTTGCGCAAACATGATGTTTGACGTGTATGGCCTAAATTTGCCCGACATCAGGTTTGCGCAAAATTGATCGTGTTTGGGGGCCTTAATACTTTATTTTTCGCGGATGAAAACTGAAAAGCTCTACTTGTAAAATGTTACAAGTTCTCTTGACAAGGAACCACACGCACTTCACAAGCAGAGGTGAAACAAAAATTATTCCATTAACTCGTCCACCACAAAAGGGTTGGACAATTATCAGTGAAAAGTAATCATTAATAGATAATGACTTTTTTGCCTACAGTCCAGGGGTCGGGTCTGTCAAACCTGGTTCTTACTGGACCCCTCATTAAAGAAACAATTTAACAGTACTGCCGAAAGAAATACAGATACATTTTATATTTTTTTGCAAAAATATACGTGACATTAAATATGCACCTCTAAACCCTCCACAGTAAATGTGGAGGTGTTCGTATCGTCACAAAAAAAATTCGTTTATTATGGTGTAAAAAGTGCAATATTACATATTCAAAAGCTTCTCTATTTCTAGGCCTAGACTGTGGCACTGAAATTATGAACCCTGCAGACCCAAAAAACATATTATTACTATAGTGTTTTTTATTCACACATCAAATTTGGAAAAAAGGGTTCAACAAATACAAGAAATGAAATTATGAAGTTAATTAAATCTTACATTAAAATAACCATTTTGAATAATGATCTTGTTTTTTATATATATTCTTTCTTACTGTGATTTTGATGAGATTTTGTACCTACTGCATTATTATTACAAATAAATAAAGGTCTTAAACAAATATGTGTGAGGCTCTCACGCATTAGAAGTGAAACTTAAGTTCGAGAATGCATTGCTCTCTTTCATTTTTTGACGAATTTATTATTTCAGGATGATGGTTACATGAAAATGGTTATTTTAATGTAAGATTTAATTAACTTCATAATTTCATCTTCTTGTATTTGTTGAACCCATAAATGGTTATTGGGAATTTAATTGAAAAAAAATAAATATTGCTACGATAAGGCAACCACATTTATTCCAATAAAAATAAATGTTTGTTTTGATTAGCTGGTCTTTAAATAGATATAATTCAATTAATCTGAAAAAATGTTACACTTGGACGAGTCTCGAATCGCAAACTTCGTTACACGATTTCACTATATGAAAAAATTAACTCTACCGCCGCCAAAGAAGTTTCACTTCAAAAAAATTTAATATATTTAAATTTATTTTTATATATTTTGACGTCTATTGGGTCAAATCTAGCCACCTCGACACCTAAGTATAAGAGCCTGGCCCTAAGTATAACGCCTAAAAACCGATCAATTGGTCATGAGTCATGACACTCGAGGTAAAACTGTCAACTTAGTTTCGTTTAAAATCGCAAGTCCCCAGTATTGCCCAAGTCGGTACAGTCTGGTGCTAATATTTTCTAAATGACAGCTCTCCATGACAAATAATCAAAATATAAAATAAAAGATTATAAGCGATTTTCTAGCGTGTCTATTTTATTAATAACTGACTATACATGACGCAAAAACAACCTGACCAGCGCCACCCCTCACATTGTCATCACTTCTTAGTCGACCTTTAGTGGTTTTATCTCCCCTCACATAGCTTGGTCAACCTCAGCTTTGAGAGTTAAGAATGATCCTGGCCCGACTGTAAGTTACGATTAATTCAAGTTGAAGGGCTTGGAAGTCAGAAGGAAAGAGAAAACTTAAGTGAACTTGCATGGACGAGTAAGTTGGCTTACGGGATGTTAGAACTACCTCCAGCATATTATTTTACTATGTAGTTTTAATTTCATCGAGATCGATAATTCCTATTAAAAAGCAAAATGTCAGTAAAGCAATTTACAAATAAAGTTCAAAATAGTATTGTTATTAGCTAATCCTCGATTGAAACTCTAATATAATACATAAACCTTTAATAAATTGCAATAAAAGAGAAAAGAATGCACTCGGTTAACGTTTGATAAGTTGTTTTGAGCAGGTGCTCTCTTAGTAGAAATTCGTGGGAAAAAACAAACGTTTTTGATTAATCTTGGGCTAGTTCTTTTTTTTTTTAGCTATTAAACTCATAGTTAAGAGTTTTTTGTTTTCTTTTAAGCTAGAATTTTGCATGAATTTCCGCTTTTAGTTTTTTTGTCAGCATAAACCTGGTCTTAGTTTGCCATCTGTTGCTGTCGAGATGTATCCTATGTAAAATAATATAAGACAAGTTTCCTCATGGAGATAAAAAGGGCAAAAACGTTTCCCTCCATCGCTCACATCCGCCTTGATAAGATAGGTCTTAAAGTTGTACGAAAGCCACTAACCGGAACAGTCTAAAGAAAGAAGGGTTAACAGCGTATAAAACTGCATTTCTAAAAAAACAAAAAACTTCTGCTCCATCATTTCGGGGGTAGAGGGTCAAGTCCGTGTTTTTTACGACTTCAACAACCCTTGTAAAGCTTTGCAAAGGGTAGTACAGGGAAAACGTTTTGAGGAGGTCGGGGTGAATGCCTACCGAGATTTTTTGTTCGTCTGGGACGGGGGTCGATTTACGAAGGTCGGAAGGGTTACAGGCGACGCTAGACGTAGCGGCCGGGAAAGGCTGTATATATATTTTTTTTTGCCAAGGACCTTGATGATTTTTTTGTCCGTGTCCGGGAAAGAGCAGACGATACTCTAGACGAGGTCTAGACGGAGTTTTACCTGGAGGACCCCAAGGGCTTCGAGATTCACGAGCCCTTTGAAAACCTTCTCAATGCTTGCATCCCACCTAGACCTTCTAACGGATATAATAATACAGAACCTGTGAGACTGAGCGATTCCACCCTTTGGACAATCTTCTTAACAGGTGCCTACGGGAACGTCTTTACACTTGATTCGTCACAGGTGTCTACTCGGATCCACATCAGCTTCGTAACTTGACTCTTTCTAAGGATATTACCATTATTTGATTTCCTTTCTCGTCTCCGACTTAAAGGCGAAATACCCCATTCAGTGTTAATAAACGATTTTTATTTTTAAACAAATTGAATACCTTTTGTTGATATATACTCCCCGTCAAAAGTATTGCAACCCATTTTGCACAATGTTTTAGGTTTTGCAACACCTTTTACGGGCAGTATTCTTTTCAAACTAGGACTTAGTTGTTCGAGTACCTGTATAGTTTGATCAACAAGTTAACAGTAATCGGTCAAAACCCATCTACCAAATTCATAAACAGTTTTCTTAAAATGTTGTTACCTCGAGTTTTGTTAAATTCTTATTTGGAGCATCTTAATGAAGTGGGGTTATCTAAATATTTGAGACCGCTAAAGCCTTTGACACTATCAATGCCCGACACAAATACCAGTAGTATCTAGTAACTAGAATCCCAAAGGAATAATATCCTAACCACTGCTAGAAATTCAAGTAATTGTTGGTTCTTATTACCCTCAAAAAAAAAAAAAAAAAAATTAAAACAATAATAATAAAATAAAAAATATGATGAGCTAACTGAGAAGAGTGGAAACTTATTTTATAATTTAATCTAACAAGAATTCATAATCCTTGAGTATATGATTAATATCTACAAAATTGATAAGGGATGTTATATACGTATAGGTTTTTCTTTAACTATTAGTTTTTCTTTTATTTAGGTAACACTTTTCTTTATTATCCTTTTCTTTAACAATGGCATAATGTCTTTATTTATTCTGGCAACAAAGGAATGGAGCGGTAGCAGGTCAGGGGTCGATATATTAGAATGACCCTGAAGGCTGAGGAAGTCAAAGAATGAGGGTAGCTACTTAGCTACCCTACCACCAAGTTCAGTACACCCAATACTTGCTTTCCTTCATCCTTGTTTTGTTCTGCCGTTACGTCTACTTTAACTTAAATTAAATATATAAAGACCACAGTGAATATATTTCATTACATAATCTAATCGTGATAACCAAATCAGTGATCAGTATAAGATGGGTAATCAGAGATGAGTTAATTATTAAAGCGTTTTAATAATTATAAATGACATATTAAAGTGTATGACTATAAGAACTCAGGTTGAGTGTTGAGTGTGCCTCAATAAGAGAAATTGAATTGGCAATGCTCTCTGTAATGGGGTGGAAACATAAGCATTGACTATTGACGATATCTCTGACAAGTGACGTGGTCTGATTCGCTACATTTAGAGTAATAAAGAAGACTAGCCAAGAAAATTGATAAGGTTCTTTACTGTAGTGGCTAAACATGGTACGTACAGTAGCACTCGACTCGTTCATCTACTTTTTCCAGAACTTGTGCGCAATAATAACTACTAATTTATTATATTCTATTATCTTAATAGCTCATTGTGCAATCCATTTTGTATTTATAGTCAACTTATGATAATTAAAATTTAAGAGAAATGTCAATTTAAGACGAATATACATAGAGTTGTGCAGTTAGCTGCTAAGTTCGACAGGTTAAGTTGTGTGTATTTTCACTAAATTCCTGACGAAATTTTGAGGAACAGCGCATGCAACTTAAAGATCTAAACCAAAATGAATGAGATACTTCTTAAACATTAGGCAACGAATTATTTTTTTAAACTTACTCCTTATAGTCTTTGTATTTTACTCACTCAGCGTATATTATTATTTATAAAAACAACAATAATGTCTAAACAGATCGATTAATAATGAAGTAAATTACACTTTCTGCATTATAGATGTGCATTATATCAGGATAATGATAAAATAGTTGTAATTATTTCTATAATTTCATTTAAAAAAATAACTGATCATATTTTATTAATCTAGTTCAATGATTTTTTTTTTTTTTTTTTTTTTTTTTTTTAGTATTAATATAATAAAGTAATACATTATAGCCTTAAGAGCATTGTACCAAAACCTTTGTTCTTATTGACCTTTTTATTATAAGAAAATGAAAATTTATCGAGTGATATTTTTAGTGAGGGTAGGAAGTTAGAAGGGGCGCTTTATCGAAAAATGAATTGGCCGTGGAGAGGTAGGGGTCGGGGTTAAGAGGAAATTACATTTAGGGGAAATGGATTAAGGTGGTGTAAAGCTATACGTATGAGAGGGCACGAAGGCCTATATGTATTGAGTGCGAGATGTACTAGCTTGGCCTTGTAATTGCAGTGGTATTGAGTTCGACCAGCATGCTCCGTATTGACAGACTGCTTGGCACTTGGTCAGAGTTTAAACAACGAGTGGGTGCCGGGTGCCGCCGAGGCATTTGTCAAAAGTTATTTGTTATTCACAAAAGTTTCTCATGGAAAACGAGAAGCCGCATTTTTGATTAAAGAAGATCAGTTGTATAGATCCTTATCACAAGTTGTACGATGTATTTGAATTTTAATTATTCAGGGATTACGATTAAGTCAAAATAGTTTACAAAAGTAGTAAAACACAAATATTTTACTGCACCCATTAAAGCATCTGCAAGAGGGTTCTACTTTTATTAACGTAAACATAAAGACCTTATCGAAGTAATAATTTAATATTTTAAACCTACTAGGCATAATTATTATTATTATTTTTAAATGCTCATATAAATTATTCGTAAAATTGTCAAGCTGGTTTACACTTGGATAATATCAACATATCAAACTCTTTTATTGGCAATGTTGTGTACCAATTTAAAAGTCGAGGAAGAGTTGATTAGCATTTAAAAAAGGGTAAGTAGGGTGTGTAATAAAGTGCATTAAAACTATTTTTGCATGACCTTAGAGGTCATACCTATGCAGCTGCTCTACACCTTGTTTTTGTCGGTGTAAATGTCAGTAGAGCCTCAAGGTTACAGCAAGGGTTAGATAAAGAAAATCGTATGCAGATTGAAAGGGGTTAGGATTAGGGTGAAAGGAAATACTAAATAAAAGAAAGGCAGGTTTTTAGTGGGTCGTTTTTTTTTTGCACAGTATTTTTTAAGAACCATTGCAAGATGAAGTATACCTACCTTACCAGTATAGCCCATTTTAAAATACCAGTTATGTCAACAGTACCGTAATTTGAATTAGGCAGGTATAGGTTAGTTATTAAATACAAAGGGTTGGAAAATACTAAAGTTAGCCTCACAGATGTACTACACGGCTATAATATTAGGATCAGGCTTTTCAACTAGAGCTTAGGTAGAATCAGACGCAACCAATTAAATTTTAAACACTTTGGTAGTGGTTCTTTTTAGATATTAATGATCTAGGTTATTATTAATATTAATCTAGTATAATTTTAGCCTTAAGTCTAGTTATTAAGAAATTAGTAAATTCATACAAATGATATTGCTATTTTCACGATATTGAATGATATTATATTGTTATTTTCACGATATTGAGAGTGAAAATGTATGGTTGTAATGTTAAATTATGGTTTTAATATTAAATTATGGTTATAATATTAAATTATGGTTATAATTTTTTTATTAAGACGATGAAGGTGTTCATCTAAAGATAGGGGGTTTGGAAGAGTTTAGGATTCAAGACAAGACATAGGGTTAGAAAAATATCACGATGTAAAGTCACTTAAAGTTACTACCTGCGTTACATTTAGTTTTGAAATTAAATGAATATGCCAATATTAATGAGTGCAAAAAATTGTTCATACTCAGTGAATATAAGATTTTCATACATATATAAATACAGATTATATAGGAGAATATAGTGAAATAATTAAAATTTTAAACAATAAAAAAATACAAACTAGTATTAAATAAATATTATGGTTTAAAGAGGAAAACAAACCTATTTAGCGTACAAACAAAATTATTTAGGAGTTGAATTTGATGAATACGAAATTGAAAAAAATCTAGTTTTTCCTACTCCGATCATGGAATATTATTAGGGAAACTTCAGTTATTTATAAGAAAATCTTTCCAATATATAAATAATCAAAATGGAAATTTTACCAACACGAGTTATTTTTAGGGTTCTATTTATAGTACACTTATAATGAAAACAAAGTTTTTATTATCATTATTTTAAAAGAAATTAAGAGAGGAATAGTTCTCTTTCTTTATGGCATAGAATAAAGTTTATGCTACGAATGAGCATATATCGGTATAAGGTATAAGTACGTAACTTTAAGATAGAAATATAAAATGATAAATTTACAAGAGGCATCCACGTATGATGACTCGTGAGTGCTCAAGGAAGATGTTGCCATTGTCAAGGCCACGGACACTTTTGCAATCTTCAAACTTGCTATCTTCTGGGCCGAGAGGATGAAAGGACACTTGTGTTATAGTTTTCTGTCAAATATTATCACTATGGCTTTGGGAATAGGAGGATAATGGAGTTTCTAACGGAGGTAGAAAGAAAGACTAAAATTAAAGAGAGGAGTTGAAGAGGCAGAAGAAGAAGGATTGAGAACGGTTGTGAGTGGTGGGGAGACTACTAGACCTAGACCCTAGACTCTATACGTCTTGAAACACAACACTATTTCGTTGCGCAACTCCCTTTTAAGCATGCGCACTGCTCTTTTCTTTGATAATGAATCCATTTTAGAACTACGCGTTTCTATTTTTTTAATATTCTCCATTCTCTTAAGTCGGTTCCTTTCCCTTTTTGTCCGTAGGTTTTTGTCGAGTTGGCATTTACGATACCTCAACCTTATACCGACAACAAGATCGACTGTTTATTGCCCTACCTTAACCAAACATACAATAGAATAAAACTATTTTTATCCAAGCAAGCACTAGAGAAGAACGACATCCGCCTACGCTCCATTGAAACTATTAAAATTACTCCGAGGGGGAGGGGTAGCAATCTCTGCACTCAAAACGCTGCGTTCCTGCCCCACAATATGAGGCGTAATTTACACGAGATAATAGCTAATCTTATCTCTAAATATATTATAATTATATTCTATTTAATATAAATGTATAGATGGCCGTGAACATTTTAAATAATTTGAGCAAAATAAAACTTTAACAATTTACTTCTGACTCTAATTGACAGCTTTTAAAGTAAAAAAAACAAACATTCACGGCGACTTGCAGAAAACAATTCTAAAGGCTGTACTATTAAATAAACACTAAAAATATAGACAAAAATAAAAAATAAATAACCGGGTGTTCATGATCACTTAGTCCAACACACTTATATAATAAAGAAACACAACACAAATCACTTTTACAATTAGTCATTTAAGCTCGTTTATTTGTTAACATTAAAATTCTGTTTGTTAGTATCTTATTATTTTATTAAAAATTTGTATACCTTTAAAGAAAAAAATCGTAAATATTGCTACAACAACATAAAAATATGCATTATTGCTGAACAAACTTGTTTATTTTTATAAAACTTTTAAAAACTTTTCCATAAAATTAAATCATTAACAATCATGTTGGTTTTGTCATAAGGGAAATCTGTCGTTTTTTAAAATATCATTAATTAGTTAATTATTACTAATAAAGAAATAATTTTGTTTGACAAATACAACGTGGATAGGCTAGAGATATAATAATAATTAATTTATTGAATTATCAATGTTTATAATACTAAAGAAAGATCTTAAATTCATATTAAACTAAAGATATGTAAAAAAAAAAAAAAAAAAAAAATTAATTCATAAATATAATTAAAGTATGAATATCAAAATAAAAATAATATAGTCATAAAAATGTGACAAAATAAGTAATAATTATGATAGAATATATTATAAATAGACGGTTGAATAATTTAAATTAAAAATAAAATGAAAATACAAGTTTGCACAATTGCCAGATGCCGTTGCTACGCGACTGATAAAGATGTACTAAGACGACCTTGAGATCTCAATGTCATTGCCAATGTTAAAAATTCGACCGAAAAAAAGCGCGAAGAGTAAATTAGCAACATTTTCGTACAAACATTTTAAATTTAAAAACCTATTTTGATTGTAGTATTAATAAATTTTTACTTATTTTATTTCCAAGACAATTTTAAATGCAATTTTATGTGCTAATCGATTTTTTTGTTTTCGACAAAAGTGTGTTTGCAATAGTAAAACTTCGGTTAAGTTAGTTTGAAAGTTGAAACAAAATTAGTATTACCTATGAGATAAGAAAAATGAATTGTTCCGTTAATGGCTGAATGACTACACTTGTTGGAAAGAACCGGTTATATACACAATGGTGTTAACTATGTTAGCACCTTATCGCTTGTTTGTTTTTTTCTAAGAAATTGTCATTACCCGTATCTCTACGACAGTTCCTCTTAAAGTGTCTACGAGAGAATTTGATTTTCGCCACATTTTATAATATGTAAATCTTTTAATGTTTTCTATTTTAACCAGTTAAAACAAGTTAGGTATAAAGTGTTTTGGTTTAATTTCTGTTAAGTTATCGCTATCAATAATCATTTGGCATTAGAGAAGATGAGAAGTGAAATTTGGTTATTATTAATATATAAAATGCTCTTAAACTTTGAAGTAACCTTGTTAAATAATTTGACGTAAATATACAAGTAATTTAACAAAATTTAAATGTTAAGGTATTTAAATAGTTTATTAATGGTTTTGTAGATTTAATCTTGATATTTTTAATGTTTTTATAATTAAATCGTGTGGTTATAAATTAGCAAAAGTTACATTTCTTCAGGAAGTCTAAAGAAAATTGTTACTTCATGTGTTACAGAAGATTTGGATCTCAGGATGCATCCCGCAATCATTTGTCGTCGAATAAATTCAGGTATTATTCGTTTGATTTATAAGGTACATTAGTTTTTTAGTTATTTATTTAATACTTTAAAAAAACAGATATAAAATACGTTAAAGTAAATATAGATATATAAAGTTTGACTCACGTTTGTCGACGAAACAAGTCAAGACGAAGGCACTAAAATATCCAAGAGACTGACACTGTTATCAGGTATCCTCAGGTCCGACGACGTATCAACTTGTACTAATTTAATATCGTCAACTATAATAATATTATCAGCTACCAGACTTAGATTACTATCAGTCTTTTAGTTATCGTGGTTGCAATGCCAAGGGTCCGTACGGATACGACCATTTAAAATAAAATAAAATATTAGAATAATTATTGTTTTACTACTATTTTAATAAGGCAAGTTGTGAGATACAAATTTCTGTTTCACAGCACTAAATTTAAATTAATATGAGAAAAGTGGCACTTGAGGTGAAGGAAATTTTACTGGGGGAGGGGGCGGTTAAGAAGGAGGAAACTGGCCGGAGGTCCATATGATCATATCCGTCCGGTTAGAGAATAGACAGTGATATCAGAGTCAAGTCGGTTTAGTTTATTTCCAGGAGACGAAGGGGGGTTCAAGGGGGCCTACAGGGACGGGCGGCGCAATGCAACCAAGTTCATTCTAGGGCTGTGACTAAAGGCCGAGCGCCGGGCCGAGGAGGTGCGCGAGCGAGGGGGGGCAAGGCTGCATGTGCTGCTATCTTTATGCGCCCGGTCGCGCTAAGGGAGGAGTCGCTTGTTTTTTTGTCGAGGACGGGGTTTTTTTTGTGCCGTCTCTGTGGGAAGTGCAGTGCCGGGTAGGGCGAGTGTGTGTGTATTGAGGTGTGCGTGAATCGGAATGTCCAAGTGTGCGTATCCCCTCCACGGGCCCCCCCCCGGCCCGTTTCGGTAACTAGGCCCCACCCTTCTCTCTCCCTCGGCCCTACTGACTGTGCTGCAACCCTTTACTTCTACCGTAATATTCCCTATACATTCTTATAGACTGGCTGAATATTTCATTCCTTGTTCCTAGATCCACTCGACTCTGCTTGTCGACGGTCTTTTACCGCCACCGTCACCCTCCACCTGTCTCCTTTTACCTCGACCAACACCCTTTCCAAATATTTAGCTCTAATCTTTATCCTTTTTAGAAGTCCTTACGTAAAAACGGCCACGGAGGTATAAGTTTTTTAAATTTAGCATATAGCAATATGCTGCTGTCTAGAATGAATGTGTTTTCATCAAAATTTACCATTCTCCCGACTCAACAAGACAATATTTACAAGAGACTTAATCCTGGCCTCTTCTACCTTGCAGTGTAGAGGCAGAGGCATTACAAAAGGACTTCCAGGCTGTTCTATCTTCAGAAATTGCCACAGCTCTGGAACATGTTGAGTGTTGGGCACTTTGGTGAGAGTTGATGTTGTCGACCCAAGTCGTTCTTCTTCGTCCTCGCGGAAGAGTTCCTTTACAGCGGGCTTTTAACACTTGTTCGGGGTACCTCTCTTCTTCCATCCTTTGAGTGCGGCCAAACCACCTTAGCTGTTCATGCCTTATCTTGTCCGAGAGAGGATCGATGTTCATAGTAGCTCGGATCGTGGTGTTTTTAACTCGATCCCTCCTAGTTTTGCTAACAACTTTCCTGAGGTACCTTATATCAGCTGCTTGAATGTGACTCTCTTTGCTTTAGTTTAATGCCCATAGTTCGCATGGGGTGTAAATTGTATTGTAGGAAATTAGTTTTTTCTTAATAATTAATTATCTAGAATAAATGAGTTTTTATAAATCAACATTTACCACTCTTTCGACTCTGACAATAATTACAAGAGAAGAGTGAGAATTTTCGCTGAAAGGAAAACATAATATGTTTCCTTTCTGGAACAGCAGTCTCTTAATTAGAATGGTATTATGTCGTATGGAGTTTGCTACCTACTATCTACAAGTGCTACTCTCTCAGATTGGTTCCTGGGAAGGATAATGAGCTTTTACCTCCTGGAGAATTATAATTTAATATTTTCTACATCCCTCAAGCTTATTTTTCATTTCCTTGCCGATTAAATTTTCTTTGGCAATTACAACTTTTCATTTACAGTCACTTATTTCGTTCTTCGATCGAACCTGACCGAAAGCAGCTCTTATTATTAGCAGATTAGTTTGCTAGAAAAGTTAATGTTTCGTTCGGTACCGTCGAGAGACCATAGACCAGGCACTAAAAATATGATTTATATAATAATAAATGCAAAACGTATTCATACCTAGAAAGTTGAGATTTGTTTTAATGTCTTTCCTATCGTTGTTTGTCGATGTCTCACCAGAAATATAAAACACTTAAGAGTACCATGTGGTTGCATAATTTTATTAAATCTCTATCCGAGATTTACTTCGTAATAATGATATTATTTTCATTGTGACACTTAGTTAATACTAAAGCCGCTTCAAACTTGGACTTCTTTTGGTTCTCCGACTTAAACCTTGAATGATATTTAGATATTTTTTGCGGCTAATTAATTAAGTTCGTACTTCTCTTTTTAAAAATAATTTTATAATACAAAAAGTACCACACCATTTTTGTTTGTTTTTCGTGCCTCACGTTTCATCTATTAGTTCTTTCTTTATTTCCTATGGTTGTTTGATCGATATATTTGTCCAACACAGGTAATTGTTCTTGTTTTAACCATAAATTTAATATTTCGTATTTCTTCGTTCCCCCTTTTCTTTTACAGCACAAGTTGTATTAAAAATCTTATGATTATAAAATAGTTTAATTTATATTTCATTAAAGAATAAAATTAGTGTATTTATTTGATTTAGTCGAATAATTTTTCCTTAAATCATTGCAAATAAGCAGGCAATCAATAAAAATAAAGGAATAAACAACTTTCTCTTGTCCGGCAGTCAGCAATGTTTCCTTATGGACCCTTTAATATCCATGCATGGTCTTAATTATAGTTTATAATAATTGGTCATAATTATATATTATGCAATAGGTCCATGTTTGTGTTCTAACATTAGGGGAAGGGGGGGGGGGGGGGATTGTTAAAAGAAATTAGCAAATTTCTTATTGCAAACTCTTACAGCATTTACTGGGGCTATAAAGAGGGGAACTCTAACTTTTTATACATACTCTACCCTTATGGCTAAGTGTCCATGACTATGACTGTATATTAGCAACTATAAGTGGCCCAAGCTACAAAACATTCAATCTTTATGGCAAAAATCACAATCGAATTGACCGTGTATGGCTAGCTTAACAGTTACCGAACTTTACACACTTATTCATTGGTGTCTGGTGATGGAAAATCGAAAATCCCTAATACGTCTGAGGTAATGTCTGGCTGCATGAACCAAAAGTGTGATATTTCTTATCTTTCGTTAGACATACGACCCGTTAGACGGTTATACCAAAATCGCCATGGAAATTAAAAAAAAAAAATACGTTACCTAGTTTTTTTACTTTTTATTACTAGATATTACAAAAAAAATCATAAAAGCTCAATAAATGTTTTTGCCAAAATTACTGTATTAGCAATTATTTACATTATCAGAAAGCTTAGAAAATGACCTAGAAACTGTGTCTTTCCACGCCATACAGTTGCCATCGATGAGGGGACCCCCGTGGGTTTCTATACATAATCCTGGCTCGAAACAAAAATTGGCTATTGGAATTACCTTCACTCCTTTATCCTATTATTTTTTCTCGTTCAGGGCCGACTGAGACCGGTATAGTGTGCTCATCTTAATTCAATTCAATGCATTTAATTCCATAAAAAAAAATCTGTGTTGGCTCGAGCCTGCCTAGGCCTAATAGTGCATTCATTTAAATTATTTCAATGCCTTTATTTCCATCGGCAAAAATCAGGGCTGTCTCGGGCCAGCATTGTCAGTCATGTGAACGCACCCTAATTTAATTCCATTGGCAAAAATACGAGTTAGCTCAGGCTGGTCTAAGCCGTCTAGTTTTACCAAATTGCTCCTTCTTTTTTTAAAATTACCCTAATTCAATTTTATACTTTTATTCCATAAGGAAAAATCTGGCTCCAGCTGGCAAATATGTCAATTTAGTGTATTCACAGTATATAATTCGCTTCACAGGGTTATAAGAAAAAAAGTGTTTATCATAAAGTTTGAATTTTTTTTAAATATTACCTAAGAACTTAAGGGAACACATCCACTAAATTTTTGACAGGCTGGGGTCCACTACTAGGGAATTAAAAATATACATATACAGGGTGGTCCAAAAGTCTCCCCCCCCCCTCTTTACTTTTGAACGGTTTGAGATAAATTAATGAAACTTGGGGGTTCTCTACCATGCAAAGGGAAGTTTGTTTTTATGCAATCACCCACTAGGGGCAACCACCCACTTTGCCCCCAGGCCACCCAACTTCAAAATTTCAAATTGGAGTGCATATTTTTGATAGCAGATTTGGATTCTACGGTGAAAAATAATAAACTTTTACTTGAAACTCTTTTTTCTATCTCCAATATTTTGCCCCCTGTAGGGGGGCAAAGTTAGCAAAATATCCCTTCCGAAATAGTAAGAAAATAACACTTAGATCGTTATAAAATCTAAACGGTTTGAAATAAAGTAATGAAACTTGGGGGATCTGTACCATGTAAAGGGAAGTGCGTAATCATCCACTCACGTACTAGTGGCAACCACCATTTTGCCCCCAGGCGCTGAAATCTGCCCTTTTTATAGCTTTGCCCCCTATGGGGGGCAAAATATTGGAGATAGAAAAAAACGTTTGATGTAAAATATTTTTATTTTTTGCCGTAGAATCTAAATCTGCCATCAAAAATATACATTCCAAGTTAAAATTTTGATGTTACGTGGTCTGGGGGCAAAATGGGAGGTTGCCCCTACTGCGCGATTGCATAAAAACAAACTTCCCTTTACATGGTACGGATCCCCTAAGTTTCATTAATTTATCTCCAACCGTTTAGATTTTACAACGTATGATAGTAAGGGTTATTTTGCTATCTTTGCCCCCCTATAGGGGGCAAAATATTGGAAATAGAAAAAAAAGTTTCAAGTAAAAGTTTATTATTTTTCACTGTATGTTATTTTCTCACTCCCTAGCCTGTCACAAGCATGGGGTCCAAGTTGACCTAATTTTATAGGTTCAATACGGGAGGTTGTGAGAGTTTACCTGTATTTTCCATAAAGTGATCCAAAAGGGTTTAATTTCTGCTTATTAACTTATATTACTAAAAAGCACATTTTATATTTGTCACAAGGTTTCTACCTCACTCCCTAGAACTTTTTAAAACTGACCGCCAAACTTGTAGAGAAAGAATATTTGTTGGTCTAGCTTCATAAAGAGGCAAAACTGATTCAACATGCTGGATAGAAGTAGGTTTTATCAGGTTACAATCCAGGACTTCTTATCTTTTATGGTGGTTTAGTACTAACGAGTAGTTAACGAGTATTTTTATTCACCCCCACTCCCTAGCTCATTATAATTGAATGAAGGAAAGTGATTTTTTTAGTGTTGCTTTTAATTTATAGTACAGTTTTTAGAATATCCCAAGTAGCACGACTTTGTCCCTGGGACATCCACAGGACCAGTCACTTTGTCCTATTGCACATCCCCTGGATGGTAAAATTTTTGATTTTGGACGTCTTATGGCTGACCCGATGTCCGGCCTTCTAACCTCCACGGAACGTCCAGAGCATATCCCGTGGGATATCCTATGGACAGTTTAGGGACATATTCTGGATGCTTAAAATGTAAATTTGTAAAAAATAATAAAGAATTGTGACAATTGCCACATGGATTATTAACTAAATTTTTCCTTATGAAGTTATCCCTTAGATATAAATTTCCTACTAGAATTTTAATGTAACCTCTGAGAGATTCGAACCTGGGACATCCTGAATGTCAGTCCCCCGCTTCATCCACTCAGCCATGAGACATTTCCGATTAAAAGCAACTCAAAATGAATAGTTTAACCTTACACCATAAATATATAACTTTTATAAATAATTTGAGGATTGTTCAATATAGCTTTCACTGAAACATCATCCTTTGAATAATATAAATAAATCTAATTATAATTATAATTTTTTTCCAATTTTAATTACAATTTTTTTAAAGGACATCCATAGGATACCCTTAACTCGATGTCCATAGGATATCCCCAACTGGATATCCATAGGATACCCTTAACCGGACAATCCCGTTAAGGACATCCGTAGGACATCCTTAGGATGACCCAATGAGGTATCCAAAACGTGATAACCATAGGGTAACCCATGGATAAACAATTATGGACAGGATCAAATATGGACAAAAGGATATCCCAGGGATGTCTTTTGGATCAGCTGTGCTACTTGGGATAGTCCAGGACATAAGCTGGATCAACATGGAGTCATCCCTGTTTACATAATAACTTATTTGGCACTAAAACCTCACTCCCTAGTCTGATAGAACTGTTATAAATTGAAGTGGACATCTTGTCAGAGTAAAACATATTGTTGTTGTTTATGTGTTTTTAAAATACAAGTTCGTTTTCTATTGCCTTTAATCAATTCTTTCAACAGATTATGAGACTTAGTTGCGCGTAATATTATTGAAGAGTGTAATTTTGTGAGCGTTATTGTGAACTTTTTTTGAGTGATAATACCACATGGATTTGGGTAAGCTCGTAGATATTAAGTTTCAAGGGCAATCTAACTGGATAGATTGGAAGGCGAATATCTTAACTTTGTTAAGATATAATGGTGCCGTCGGGGTAATAGATGGCAGCCTTCAGAAACCTGACCTGCCCGACAATGCTGATGTCAAAGCTGTTTTAAATTACGAAGAAGCTTTGGAAAAATATAATAAGGCAGATAGTGCAGCAATTTTAGCAATCAGAGCTACATTATGTCCTGAGGTGCGGGCTCTTGTTCGTATGTGTCCCGACGATGCTAAAATGATTTGGAATGAACTGTGCTACCATTTTGAGAAAAAGAGCGAAGTAAGGTTAAGTAGACTTAACCAAGATTTTTTATAAAACTCGTATAATGCCATCTGAATCCATAATAGGTTTCATTGCTAGAGTTCGAACTTTATGGTCTGAATTAATAAAATAATTTCAGACTGAACTTAGAATTGAGCTGCCTGATGTTCTATTAATAAATAAAATGTTGTCAGAACTTCCACCAGAATACGCTGAGTTTCTTACAACTTGGGATGGGACGGCTAAGGAAAAGCGGACTACCGATGAACTAGTGAACAGGCTAGAACTAAGGGATGCTAGAGCTCAAGTATCCTCAGGAGAGTCTAGTGTAAGTTTAAGAGACAATTCA
Source organism: Gerris lacustris (assembly GCA_951217055.1). Lineage (NCBI taxonomy): Eukaryota > Metazoa > Arthropoda > Insecta > Hemiptera > Gerridae > Gerris > Gerris lacustris. Next base: position 33,680,231 of record OX578285.1, on the reverse strand, counting down.
GCATCAACTGTTTTAATGAACAAGACTTCAGGTTTTCGTAAAAATAAGGTTGTATCTACTGGAAAAAACTACAAAGGTTTCAGTGGAAGATGCTATAAATGTCATAAAGTTGCAGGTCATCTTGCTAAAGATTGCCCTGATCTTGAAAAGTCAGAAAAGTCTAAAGATAGCAATAAAGTTATGTTTTCCTGTTGTACAGCTATTAATGTTTCTGACAGCGATGTTTGGATCAAAGATGACGGGGCCACTGACCATATGACGAATTCGCATGTGTTTTATAAAACGTTTGAATCATTTAAAGAACCAGTACTTATTACTATTGGTGATGGGAGCTCAAACTTAAAAGCGTTTGGTAAAGGAATGATTGATGTAGAATCTATTATTGATGGAAAAAGTCACTGTATTACTTTCAGTGAGGTGCTTTATGTGCCAGGTTTGATAAGGAATTGTTTTTCTTCAGTCCAAAGTATGAAGAAAGGAATTAGTCATAGAAGTAGTGCTAAGACTATGACTTCAACGTTTTTTTGTGAAGACACTAAAGAAGCACTGATGACAGCGAAAATAAATAATAATCAATTTGAACTTCAGATCAAACCTATAAAGCCGAAACATAACATTAGTGCCTTTGTTCTTAAAAATGTTGATGAAAAACCGAAAAAAAAGAACGTGGCATGAGAGATTATGTCATCAAGGAAAAACGTATGTTGAACAGTATTTGAACCAGAGAAGCATCAAATTTATTAAAGAAGATTTCTTTTGTGAACCTTGTACGTTAGGTAAACAGAGTCGTCTAAGTTTTAAGCCTAGATCTGTCAGAGCAACAAAAGTGGGTGAAATAATTCATGCTGATTTGTGTGAACCTGAACAGAGGTCAATGGGTGGAAGTAAATATTTTCTGGTACTGAAAGACGATTTTTCAAAATACCGTGAAGTCTTTTTATTGAAGAACAAGTCTGATACCTTGAATGCTATTAGAACATATTATGTTCAAAGGTCGATCAAAGATAATATAATTCTAAAAGAAATTCTAACAGACGGAGGTCGAGAATTTTATAATCAGTCAGTAAGGTCATTTTTAGATGGACATGGAATTCGTTTGCGTATAATAATGCCGTACACTCACGAGCAAAATGGAGCGGCTGAACGTGAAAATAGATCGTTAGTGGAATTAGCAAGAACTGTACTAAAGTCTTCCAATTTGCCGAAAGGTTTGTGGGCTGAAACTGTGTCTACAGCAGCGTATATCCTAAATCTAACAGGTAAAAGCGGTGTAACTGGAAAATCTCCGTATGAAGTTTGGTACAATAAAGGTGCATCTATAAAACACCTGCGTTCTATTGGTTGTACGTGTTATGTCCATGTTCCAAGTCCGAGAAGAAAGAAATTTGACTCCAAGGCGATTAAAGGTGTACTTATTGGGTATTGTGGTTACGATGGTTATAGAGTGTATATTCCGTCGAAGCAGGATATAGTAACGTCCACAAATGTAGTATTTGATGAACATTTAGATTGCAAAGCACCATCAAATGTGTTAAAAATTGAAAAGCCTATACATATTGAGGAGGCTGAATTTGATGATCAAGAAGAATCCGAAGATATAGATTTACATGTTAAATTGGAGTTGCCTACTGATGATGTTGAAGTTCCAGAGCAGAGAGGTGAAAATCTAGAGGTTGAAGAGGCTCCTATTGGCGTCAATGAAGTCATTGAAGAAGGTAGTAGATACGACCTAAGGTCTAGAGATCAACTTAAAAAGCCTGTAAGATACCCAGATGCGATGATGTTAGTGGCTGATATTGTGGAACCGTTAACATACCGGGATGCTGTAAAATCAAAAGAACATGCTCAGTGGCAGGAGGCAATGGAAACTGAAGTAAACTCCCTCAAGGAAAATAAAACGTGGGTTCTAGTGGATCTTCCTAAAGGAAAGAATGTAGTTAATAGCCGATGGGTGTTTAAGGTTAAAAAGCATGTAAATGGGACTGTAGACAGGTTTAAAGCCAGACTGGTAGCCACACAAGTAGCGGGGATTGACTATGGTGAAACATTCAGTTCTGTAGTTCGCTTTGATACTGGACGAGCACTTTTGGCAGTGGCGGCTCGAGAAGGTCTACACCTTGCACAGCTAGATGTAGAAACTGCATTTTTAAACGGAGATCTGGATGAAGAGATATAGATGTCTCAGCCCGAGGGGTGTGATGATGGTTCTGGACGTGTTTGCAAGTTGATTAAAAGCTTATACGGTCTGAAACAATCCCCAAGGTGCTGGAATAAAAATGTCACTGAGTTTTTGATAGGGTATGGATTAAAAGAGAGTGACGCCGACCCATGTTTATTTATCAGTGACAAAAATAGAAAACTGATAGTAGGAATTTATGTTGATGACGGTGTAGTAGCTGCTGAAAGTCAGTCTGTTCTTGAGAAGTTTTTAAGTGACCTCTCAAATGCTTTTAAAATAAGGTCAGGACCACTGAAGAATTATCTCGGTGTTGCTATCAGTAAAGGTCAAATAAATGCTAAACAGGAAATTTCAGGTGCTGAGGTTTTAAGTTCAGAAGAGCGTTCTCTTTACAGAACCGCAGTGGGAAGCTTATTATACCTGGCTGTGGGTACAAGGCCAGATATCTCGTATGCTGTAAGCATTGCGTCTCAAAATTTAGAGAATCCAAGTAGAACTGATTGGAATAACATGAAAAGGATTAAAGGATCCTGAAATATTTAAAAGGAACATCAAAACTTGGAATTTTATATACTAGTAAAGGTGTGATTTATTGATATATTCGGACGCCGACTATGCTGGATGTAGTGAAACGAGAAAGTCAAGAACTGGAGTTGTGTCTTTCTACAACTGTGCTCCGGTGTCATGGTTCAGCAAAAAGCAAGGCTCGATTGCTCTCTCTACAACTGAAGCTGAGTTTATAGCAGCAAGTGAGGCGGCGAAAGAAGCTATTTGGTTGCAGAGATTGTTTAATGAAGTTTGCAGAAGTAAAAATACACCTGTGATTTTAACTGACAATCAAAGTTGTATTCACTACGTTAAAAATCAGAGTTTTCACATGAGGACTAAACATATCGATGTCCGTTACAAGTTTATTAGGGAAAAGTACAATGAAGGGTTGCTTGAATTAAAATATGTTCTTCCTGAAAAACAAATAGCAGACATACTAACCAAACCTCTTGAGAAGATTTACTTTCAGATTCTAAGGAAGTTGTTGGGTCTTTCTCAACTTAAGAATCAAGATGGAACTTCAAAGGAGGCTGTTATAAATTGAAGTTGACATCTTGTCAGTGTAAAACATATTGTTCTTTATGTGTTTTTAAAATGCAAGTTCGTTTTCTATTGCCTTTAATCAATTCTTTCAACAAGAACAATTCAATTCACCTAGGGAGTGAGAACCTTGATAAAAAAAAAAATCATATTTTACATTTTATTTAAACTATATTTACTTTTTTTAAGTTGATTTACTTCAAGTCGTGACCATTCCTTATCACATTCCTCTAAATGTTGACTTGTAATGTATTTAATTATTTTTTTGTGAGCAAGATTTTTAATTTTTTTAAACGGACCAATTGTGATTTTGCTTCATAAGAGCTCATTTAAATTAGTTTTTGAACAAATATTTTATTAATTAATTTATTAAGCTTCTCATTGCCTAGACTTGAATCTCACTCCATAGATTCAAGCGATTTTTTTAAAAATCAATATTATTGCAAATGGTGGGGATTATGCGTGCATACAAAGGGAAGTTACTAGGGAGGCTATAAAGACATGGTAGCAGTGAAAAAAAACTACAATTATTTCAAATTTATTTTTGAAAAATTACCAAGATTGAAATGCACCGAAATTTTGAAATGACCCGTATGCATCCTAATTTAATTTGGTGTCTTTAATTTCATCGGCATAAATCCAGGTCTGTCTAGTAGATATAAATATATATGCATCCAAATTCAATTCAATGCACTTAATTCTATCGGCAAAAGCGGGCCCGTTCGTATGGGAATGCGTATTCTGTCAAGACTGGTTTTTTTTCTTTTTTAAAATAATGTATTAGGGCTCCAAGTTATGTAATAATTTTGGTTTTTGATTATGGAACTTACTCATATCCCCACTCTGATGCAGAAGATAAATTGGTTTATTGTTCTGATGCGTTTTCAGAAAATTAATGACGATTTAACCGGTCTGAATGATTTAAGGTTGCCGGGATCTCCACGGAACGTGATTCATCTACGGTCCTTCTAAAATGGATCCACAGTAAGTTGGTTCCAAGCTATCTTATTCGCGGATCCGCTTTAAAACCGGTATGAAACCTTCACTTCAAGTCCTTTTCTATTTTTTTTATTTATTGGTTCTTACTTTCTCTTATAAAGAGAAAGTATTGTGATGGCGCGAATATTCGATTTTGAAATCTTGATGGATTTACACGTTTTGTGGTCCCCTGAGTCCAAAAAAGTGGTTTTTAAAAATGTTCTGTCTGTCGTCTGTGCAGACGCGTGGAGCATAAACTACTAGACCGATATCGACGAAATTGGCCATATATGTTGATTGGCGAAATCAGGAAGTTAATTTTAGATACGATATTTTAGATACCCCCCCTAATTATTTTTCGAAAAAGGTTCCGAGGATTTTGCTTATATAGCGATATAAGCCGTTTTCCAGCGAAAAATCTAGTTCATGAGAAAATAGCTTTAAACACGGGCGTAGAGAGGCCACGTTCGATTCCCCGCCGTGAAGAAGTTATTGCAATGATACATTTTGATGTATGAGCAATTATGAACTCGGATATGAAAAAGTTTGTCTGTGTTGTCTCGGACCAATTTTTTTTAATTTAAAAACATTTTTTCTAATATAAGTATTGTATATTATTAATATTAAATACATATTTCTATGATAACTGTTTGATAAGCGTGGCGATATTTTTGAGCAAAATTAATTTTTATTCAAGTATTTTCTTTTTTTAACTTTGTTTGAATGATAAATATATTATTCCACCCCTCGCATTAAAATAAAAACGTTAGTTTTTTAAAGGTTTCTTCTAAAGATATCAATGGAGAATCAAAGAAATCAATAGAAAGAAAAAGAATCACAACTAAATAATGTCAATGCATTTACTAGCATTGCAATTTTGTTTGAAGAAGAATTTTATGAAGGGATAATCATGAGCTACAGCGTAAATTGAACTGTTTAGAAGTTTATTGTTAAATCACTAGGAAACTTCAACAGCGAATATTATCTTTTTAGAACAGTAGATATACAAACGAATCGGCTTTGTTTATAACCTGACTGAACGGAACGTACCTTGGGAGAAACCAGCGAAGACCTTTTATGAATATGTTGTTATCTATATAGCCTGACACGCGCGGAGATCCGCTAGCTGCGAACCCACCTTTAAAGTCCAAAATGTCAACCGAACTATAGGTGGTTTATTCGGTGCTATGTAGTAGGCGAAAGTAGATTGGCAAGTAACTATTATACGGACTGCGCGGGATCTTGCCGAACCTGTCCACAACCAGAGTGAAGGATTTCAATGCTCTGCCTGTAAGAAATTCCAAGCATTTCCGGACCGTTCTAATTTACATGGTCGCAGCTCGTGGCATTTCCGTTCCTTCGGCTTCTGTGTAACGTCAATTTAACCCGAGAGTTTTTATAATTCTCTTTAAAACTTACTCGTGAGTACGTCATTAGTTTAAAGGGAGTAAAGACGGAAGCGGTAGACTGTTGGGCAAAGAGCCAGCCCTGTTTCCAATGTAAGAGATTCTTACGAACGAGGCCTCCCTACGTACAATTGATTTCGGCTCCCCTGAAAGAAGGGTGTATTTGACAAGTTTACGTCGCTCGTATTGTACTAGAAGTCAAACGACTCAAGAAAAAATATAAATTTTGTTTCATTTCCAACTCTTAGAGTTCGATGAGACGGAAGAATATAATAGACCCCACAGCGTCAACATCAGACTCGGTATATTATTAAGCTTACAACCTTTCGTTTTTTTTCTAGAATCGCCTGGTGATCTATCATAATCATAATTTATCCCTTCTTAAAAACAAACATTGGTCCATAAACCACCGTTAAGCAGTTAGTTTAAAATAATAATAAAGATGGAATAGAAATATAACTTATAAATGTCAATTTATTTACTATTTTTCTCAAATTGCTTTGTTAGAAGTTCCCTCAATACCTATGTACGTTAAGACCAAATAGTGTGGTGAGCAATGTTCTGAAAAATAACTAATGAATAGCAATTTATTTATAATTTTTCTCAAATTGCCTTATTAGATTTCCCTTAATACCTATGTACATTAAGACCAAATTGTGTGGTGAGCAATGCGGTCTGAAATGTTTACAGCCTTTACACTCATATGGACCATTATGGACTCGGAGACCGGGGTATGTCCCTTTTTTACGCTACTGCTTCAGAGAACGCTAATCTCTCAAAATGTTTTTTTTTTGTTCAAAACATTTATTTTTTCGTATAAATATATAATATTTATGGATTTGAATAAAATGTTTATGGTTACTTAGTGAACATTATTTTGCATTACCTCTTCTCTTCTCTAAATGAATATAAAACATGAATACTGTATACAATGAATATAGAATAATGCTAGATGCAAGTTAAATAACAAATTTAAATGGTTGCATTATGTAAGTTTAGAACCTACTATAAAAGTTTTACAAGGTTCTAGTGATGTTTTGTAGAGGAGGCCTCGGGGCCAGTTCTATTGGTTCCTTCCTACTAATAACTTCATTGTCTGTGTTTTATCTGTGACTTGGCTACTAATAACTTCATTGTATATGTATTACCTGTGATTTGAATTTATTTATGAATCCGTAGTATCATTTCCTACTAATGTCTGCGTACATTAGCACTATAAGCACCACAATCTTCTAGATCCAATTATAAGTTCTACTTAATAAGCCTTTGGACCCCCACCAAAAAAACAAAACAAAAAAAAACCAATAATTATAATGTAATTATAAGTTCAATTTTAATCCACTCATGTCTTATCTTTTGATATTTTTTGATTGTGGATACTCAATGGTGTGTCCGTAGACCTCAAACAGAGGCCGATTTTTTCTTTTTTTTGTAGTTCAGATAAAATTTTAATTATATAAATATGTTAATATTAACAGAGAAAGACAATATTTTTTATCTCCAGTATGGAGAAAAATTTATCATTTTGGATTAGTTTAGAGGGACTAAAGTAAATCTTTTCTTCCCTAAACTTAAAAGTAGGGAGAAAAAGTAGAACCAGGGAGAAAAAAAGGATTGCCAACTTAATTATTTTATAAATAGTAGCAAATTAAAATCTTATTCATAAAAATGTTCCTGGTATAGTTCATAGGGATATTGCTATTGCACGAGAAATACCCAGTATATCTGTTGAAAAAAGATATTTAGAATAATTATGAATGAGTAAGAACATCGACAAATCGGTTGCATAAATCGGTGGCAGGTAGAGTATTGCTGGAAATACATTATACACGACATATAGGAGAAGGGTTTTAAGAAACACGTTCCGCAGAGGTTCAATGCAGTCCCAGGAAATTTCGCAAAACCGTCAGTTTATAATGTATAATTTCATTTTGCCCTAAAATTTGTTTGGAATGTCGGGGTTTTCAGATTTTCTGGTTTGGATTTCCGGGGTTCTATTTTAATTATAATAATTATAAGGTATGTGTTGGACCATAGTCCTAGTAGTTTGGACTGTCTTGCTTACAGTGGCGTACCGAAGGGGGGGCGGAGGAAGCGGTCCGCCCCAGGCCCCTCTTTGATCAGAGGCCCCGCATTGAACTTAGGCCCCACTTTAAACAATAGACCCCACTTTAAACAATAGACCCCACTTTAAACAATAGTCCCCAATCTTATTTATAAATTGAAAAAAATCATCCATTCTTGCAAAACGAAAATAATGTGCGTGGCGTACTGAGTACGATATTAAAGAAAAGTTATCTTTAAACAAACATTTTAAAGATAACCCTAGTAAAGATGGAACCCTAGTAATAACACCATTGAAGGCAACACCTTACCCCTTGTCATAGGTGTCGTTTTGGTTTAATAATTAAGCTTATATTATAAAAATGTGTTAATATAAAAAAAAAGTTTTTCCTTGAAAAATGTTTCTTGGTAGCCATATTGAAAACAATTGGCCGAAGAATGACATAAGAGCAGAATTCTTCACTAGAAAAAAATCGGTAGGAATATGTTATATTAAAATATAAAATTTTAATACTTTGAATTGACACATTCTCTAGGTATATCCATTTTTAGGGTACGTAGGCAAAAACGAGGGTTTTTATAATTTCCAGCATTTGTCAGTCAGGAGGCCATGGCCGTAGGAATTAATTAGTAACGTACATTTGCTTCGACTATATACGTCAGTACTGGTACTTGAATTAAACTTATTGTAAAAATATAAAGATACCTAATTCATAATATACCTTTGAATCAAAAATGAAAAAACTTATTCCACTATTAAAAAGTAATGTACTATGTACATTTGTGAACTACATATTAATAGGATAAACTGTGGATTCTGGGTAGGCCCCCACATTGAGATGCGCTCCAGGCCCCCATCACTGTTGGTACGCCACTGCTTGCTTATCTTCTCTTTCCCTTACTTATATTTCTACTCTTTAAGAATTGACTTCCTCCTATGTTTCTTCTGACTTCTGAAATCTAAAATTATCAAGAGGTTTTCAAGCAGAACTTGCCACTTTCTTCTCTCCTCTAAAATTTCCAAATCTGTAACCTCCACCTCTTAGAAGTCGATATCGAAAAAATTTTGCTTTTATCAAGTTTGGTGGTTGCAAAATCAAAAATGATTTTGTTAGGAATACCAATCATAAATATTTATAGAAAATGTCCACCATCTTGAATAAAAATGGCGGATTAATAATATCCTTTCATAGTGGGGGGTCTTCATTATGAAAGCAAACTTTTTAGCAAAAATTCGTGATTCTAGAATTAACATTTTGGAGGTGTAGTAATTATTAAGTGATTAGATGGAATTTAGCCTTAGGTACATAAATGGCAGCGATCTTGAAAATGAGTGAGTATTTGGGGATGAAACTATGCCACTATTTTTACCTGGGAGATGGCAAATATGAGTGACATAATGTGTTCAGAGACCTCAAATATGAAAGACCCTATAAACAACACACCTACCCACATTGACTTTACTTATATATAGATATACCCAGTCGTGGCTTAGTGCTCCATATAGCGCGAACAATGGTTGTTTGGCTCTAAATATAATCATTGCTTTCAGTATCTTTTATTATTTTCATAATTTATTTTTGTCTCTCTGATTCTCTTATTACTTCTTAGAAAATACCTCTAGTTGTCTTCCAGCTTCCGGTTTATTTGTAGAAGCCAAGCTTGTATAACTGTACATGGATGTTTCGTGGCCTATGTATTTGTTTCTAAATATCATATCATTTTATATTTATTGATTTTATTTTTATTTCATACTTATTTTTTAGAAGGGGTGGGTAAGCAGCTTTCATAGTTTCATGTTCTGTACTTGATTAAAGATCCACCCTCCGCCACGAAATTCCTCCCTCCAGCTCCGCCTCTACTTTTCACCCTCGGATAAATCAATCGTCTTTAGACGCGAGATTGTGAAAAAAAAAAACAACACAGAACCAATGGTTGAAAATCACCCTCCAAATTGTTGAGAACACGCACCTTTTACCTGACGAAAAAAAGGCTAATAGTCGGCAAGCTTTTTGTTAAAAAGCTAATATACTAAGCACGCAATGCTATTACCCACGAGAGTTACTAAAAAACACCCCTCATATCTGTCATCAACAAATGGAAAAAAAACTATTTTGTAATTTATTTATTTTGTTATTACTTTTTTCTTTTTAAATGTATTTATTAGCGTTAACTGAGTCTCCCTTTAATACGTCTAAGTGAACTCGTTTTTAGCAGAGTATAATTGATATTATAATTTCTTCATGCAAAGCAACGTGGACTCTCTTTTGAATGAATTTTCTCTTTTTAAAAACTAAATGGCGGATAACATTGTCGATAGGTTGAAGAATAAGCGACCTAGAGCAGTGATTCCCATCTTCCCAACTGTCACAATTATATATAAATTATGTGTGTGTGTGTATGTATATATATATATATATATATATATATATATATATATATATATATATATTTATATATAGGTGTCTTTATTTATATCATGGGACATATTTCCTTCGATTTTCTAACAAAACTTATAAGAAATTAATGAATTCGTGAAATAAAAATAAATAATCGAGCCCAAAAACTACATCAGTGGTTTAGTTTATTTAACTGCATTCCTCAGAAGCTATTTTAGAACTTTCACACTACTAGTTCTGCACCAAAAAAGTGTCTGTCGTCTATGCAGACGCGTGGAGCCTAAACTAATGGGTCCATATTAACGAAATTGGGCATACATGTTCAGAAGAATCATACCCCAAGGCACAATCGAGAAATGAATTTTAGCTACAAATTTGGTGGCGCTACCCACTTCCCCCAAAAAACTCTGAAAAACGTGAAAAATTATTTCTCTTAAACGGTTCCGACGATTTTGATTAAAAAATTCTAAAGTGTAATCCATATGAATACAAATCTAACGATATAAGCCGTTTCCCGGGAAAAATCTAGTTCCTGAGATAAAAGCTTTAAACGTGGACGGAAAGAGGCCAAGTTCGATTCCTCGCCGAGGTGAATTTATTTTTATGATAAATTTTGATGAAATGTTCAATAATAATTAAATGTACCTACGAAAACACGAAAACTAATCGATGGCTAACTAATTATAAACTCGTATTTAAGAAAGTTTGTCTGAGATGCCTCGGACTGATTTTTTGATATGGATTCAATCCCTGCCAAGTGGTCGTCACCAGTTAAAATTAGAGCTGCTATATAGTTTTTATACAAGTGAACTATTAGCAATTGTGTACCTTGCTTTATGATTCAGTTCCTGACCGATTTTTTATTTTAATTAATATTTGGGAAATACAGAGAATATTATAGAATTTAAATATTCAGTCTGATAATAATTAAGCTGCACATCTTCATCAGTTTCATCAGTAACTTTTGGTTCAGTAATGTCACGACTATAATAAGTAGGGGAGACCGGGGCTGGTTGTTACATGGGGTAGGTTGTTGCAAGCTGAATTTAATTTGAACTGAGGTGGAGAGGTCTACAATGCATATCACAGTCTTTTAAAGACAAGAAACCTTAGTTCTTCAGTTATCAGCTTAAGGACAGGTCCCTTCATTCTGCAGATATGTACTGATTTCTGAGTATTGTACGGATTATTAGTAAAAAAAGTCGGTGCTATAAAATTTGTTCTGTAGTCTTCATTTGATTTAATGTAGTTTTAGTAAATAGTAGATTGAAAACAATGTTCATTGTTAATTATCACAATTTATTAGATTTTTTAAACTTATATGGGTAGACGCTTTACTCGATTGCGTCCAAAATGGCAGCACGGGGTTGGTTGTTACACTGTAACAACCTGCCCCATTACTTCTTATCTCTTATGACCAACCCTAGGAATGTAAATTATTATTAAATAGCTGTATAAACCGAGATTTTGTTCAACATTAACTTATAATGAACAAAAACTATATTAAACAAAAAAAAAAAAAAAAAAAAAAAAAAAATTATCGCCAAACGGGTATCATTTTCTTATTTATGGAGTAGTATTTCGCCATTTTCTTATAAGTAGTATAAAATTAATTACAAGTAAATTAAAGCAAACTGTTTAAAATTCACTTATAAGCTAAACTTTTTTAATTTTATTTTTAGGAATTAGCCTCAAGTTGCTTTCGAGCTGGTGTAAGTTCAGCGGTTAAATATGATTAACTTATAAAACTATTTTGCTTTTTTCTCTATTTAAATGGTTTTGACAATTTTTAAGTCATTATTTATCAATTTTTACTTAAATTTTATTATTTTTTGTGTCCATACCTATTTTTTTTTATTAAGTACCTACCTAAGATATAAAACAAATTTTTAAACTTGATGTTGTTAAATTCTTCTGACCCAAGCAACCTAATGTAATTAAAGTTCTTAAAATCACATTACTTGAATCTAAAATGTATAAAAAGGTGTTCGAATGAGGTACTTGATAAATTTAAGAAATTTGGAACGTTAATAAATAATTTCTAACAACTCTCAAGACGCAAGTTCCTCTACCAATATAACTGTAACAACTTGCCCCAATACCTGTAACAACCTACACCATAGCGGGGTAGGTTGTTTCAATTTAAGTTATCTCAGATTATATTTCCCTGCGACAAGAGAAGTGAATATTAAGAGCCGAAAACAGTAATTGATGTAGCCAAGAGTTGATTTTAAAGAACTAATGTTAAATTACTTTCATAGAACTTATGGCATGGCCAAATAAAAATAAATAATAAAAAGTGTAACAACCAGCCCCAGTTTCCCCTACTGTAACACCCCGACTTAAAGTAACCCGAATTTACGTAACACCCGACACTACTGCTAAAAGTGGTCAAGGAGTGGATTGTGTAATTTTGAACCCACCCTCTTCATGTGATCACATATCAAAATTTGATCTGAAGATGTGCAAGCAATATCTTAACGTGAATCTGTAACTTTGAAACCTCCCTCTTCATATATAAATCACATATCAAGATTTGATCTGAACATCTGAAGATGTGCAAGCAATATCTTAACGTGAATCTGTAACTTTGTTTGTTGCAAAATAACAAAAAAGTTGATATTATTAGTAATTTATTACTATTTAAAATTGGTTTTGATACCTTCGTTTTTGTTCTTTTTATACAGGTTTTCCTATAAAAGTTATTTCTTACATACTCCATTTTTTCCTAATTAATAAGTACCCAGTTAAGAATTTATCTAAGTACATTCCTCGACTTACGTATTTTATTACTACGTTTTTATTAGCTTGCTTTCTTGTTTGTTTGTTTGTTTGTCTGGTACAAATCTGGCAATCGATTTCTAACTAACTTCCCGAATAGCTAGACATTTGAAACTTTTAGCATAGCTCAGAACACGATGACAATGCATTATTTTATTACTTTTAGCCATCTTTCAGCAGAATTTAATTGGTTTTCACCAAATTTTGCAGTATGCAAAGTTACTTCGGAAAAAATCCGCAAGTAATTTTATTTGTTTTGCCATGTCCCATATTTACGCAATCTTCATTTTGACGGGTTTCAAATTTTTGATTTTTATAAATAAGAGATAAACATTGAATGACAGCAGAACAGGTAATATATCGATTATATTATTTATCGATTATATTATTTCAAATATATCGATGGCACGGTTTAGATTTGGTGTTGGGGAGATCCGTTGTACAAATATTTGTCCTTTTATAGGTTTAAGATCAGCTCTCTAGATGGTTGTCATTTATGTGAAGTAAATAAACAAAAAACTATTTTTTTTTCACTAACATTATATAACAATAACAGTTATATTATCAACATTACATACGATTAAACAGAAAATTTAAAAACTTAGTATATTAAAAAGTTCTTTTTATCTTGAAATTATTTCGATTTACGGTATACTTCGGGGTCCCTCCAATTATTTAAGTCCGCAGGGTATTACTAAATAAGTGTTTCCCATATTTCTTACATTATCACTGTGGCATGTCAAAAAAAAATTCTTCTTGAGTATAATGGCGTTTATTTTTATAAATACCCCCCCCCCCCCCCCCCCCCCCCTTTCTTGTCAAAAGGCAAGAAATTATTTCCTTGTCTTTTGAATTTTTGACTGAACATTGTTCTACAACAATAATATCTATAGGAAGTTATTCCACCTCAAGTTGGATTACCACCATAAAATGTTCAAAATACCTATTTCCAATGGGCAACTACAGTAACTATGACATGATGAATCGAATCTGTAAAACTCTTTTCACCATACTTACAGAAAGACTATAGGGCCTAAAAAGACAATTCCCATCACCTCCCATTTGAACTATTAAAGGTTTAAAGCTGGCAATAGTTTTTAGTCCTAAAAAGAATTGTTGATTAAACGAAAGGTTATTGTCAGATTTAAAGAGCGCGTTTTCTCCAAAGAGGCATCGATAATTAGATATCGATAGACTGAGTTATAGTTTAGAATGAGGGAAGAAGTGGAATCGCGCAGCGGGATTAAGCGAAGAATCTGTGCTCAGTCTCAATCTTCTACTCCCTCTCCTTTCCTCCCAATTTCTCCTTCTCGGAATTCCTTTTCTAATTCCCTCTCTCCAACTCATATTCTTTGGCTGGATTATATCTCGTTCTCACTATGTTGCTTTAACGTTTCCTCGATTATATTATATGATTTAAATACTGTTTATATATATATGTATTTTAGTGTTGTTACTAAAAAAAGTAAATTTACAGAAATTAAATAAATATGTAAATAAACATGAAATAAATCATTAATTATATTAATAATAATTATTGTGAAACGGTGTTAATGTAGGTAAATTGTGTGAACTCCCTCTTCACAGGATGTCCTCTAGTGGGGAGGTAACCTTTTGATATGCTTTAAAGTTAAATTGGTACTAATTGTATAATTACGGAGTTTTGTGTGCAAAATGTTATCGATTGTATTGTTTTATAAAGGTATTATTTTTCTTTAAAAAAATCAGTTTTGTTTAAACATGTCATGCTGACTAAAAACTTATTTGTAGTCGTATATATTATATTGACCAACAAATTTCACAACACTATAAAGTAGCCACAAAGTGTGCCAAATTTCTTTCAAATAAATCGATTTTTATATACCAGTTACCTTTAAACAAACATGCATACAAAAATATACCTAATACAGAAGGAAAATACCAATGCCTTTTCCGGAAAGATTATTTCTCCAGTAGTCGGATTCAAATACTAAGCATGGATTTTTGCAAATTATTTAATCCAATGGGAGGGTGTATAAAAACAAAGGCAGAGGGATTTAGAAATCTCTGTGGTATCTCGATATTCTCACCTAGTAAATAATTAATTAAAAATTCCATTAAAATTAACAAAAAATATACATTGAAAATAAGACAGGCTGCAGTGAGAATCCACAGCTACGTTTAATAAAAGAACACTGGAAAAATGAATGTTTAATTTATTTATTGATTTATAAGAAAATGATTAGTAACTGCATTGTAATATTATTTGATATTCACCATTTCATATAGGGTAGGTGGGGGCAAAGGTCCGCACTTTGTGGTTTAGGGCTAATTTTGAGCATTTGATTCCATTTAATAATTTCCAAATGACCAGTGAATTTTGGCCAACAATCCCCCATCTCTCAATGGGCACCATTTTACCAAAATTATGTTTTGCGGACATTTTCTCCATTTTTTGGGGCAAACGGCCGCACCGTGGAACTATACCCCATTTGGTATTAATTAATTAATAATTAAAGAAAGTGAAATGATTCATAAAAGAACATGTATATTGAACGATAATGAAAACATATTAGATACAATATAAAGTATAGAATTAAAAAACCTCTGATCGAGAAAGCCCTTTTAATTAATTTTTCGGTTCATCCAGAATCTGCTGGATTAAAGGGCGCAAAAAATCTCTCTTTCTCTTGTACACTCTAAAAATAAAAAACTAGTTCTTTTACCAAAAGTAACTAAATTAAATTAATCTTTAGATTAAACTTTTTAAATGGGAAAAGATTCCACATTAGGACGTTTACCCTATTCAGTGCGCGGATCTTTGCCCCATTCAGTGCGTGGATCTTTGCCCCATTTTATCAAATCATAAAAACATTATAACCTATCGAAGGTAATTGCATATGAAGGTGAAACAAGTGTCTGTTTCTACACTACTTTTGCACTATTTTGGTACAACTTTATCAAAAACATATGAATATAGATTTATAATAATTAATAATTAACTGCCAAAATTCTATAAAAGTTAGATTGAAACATTAAAAAATAGACTTACCTCATGATTCATAGTAATAGTTCAAACGAAATCAAGATAACCTTACAGGAGCAAAGCCTCAACGTAAGGAATGAGTGTTGCCAGTCATACTTCAAAAAGTAGTTTCCTTCTCATTTTTAAAGCAACGCGGACATTTACCCCATGCGGACCTTTGCCCCCACCTACCCCGTATATGCTTTTCATTTTTATAGCACTCCACGACTTCTAATTTGCATCATTTGATAATGCTTCTATAATTTAATAATTTTTAGTCGTCGACTCATACTTTCAGACTTTTTAGTCTCGTCCATTTTTGTCGTATGATAAGTTTTATCGGCTACTTATAGCTAATTGTATTGTAGCACTTATTACTTTGAATCAATCGGTGTTAATAGTGGGTTTTATAATTGGTCTAATATAAACGCTTTCAACTGCAATATATTATTACTACCAATTACTTATTAATTTTGTTCATGTTCCTACACTAATAGTTTGGGTACATGCCTGTAGCCAGAGGGGACAGGCAAGTTGCTTCATTTCTTCATCTCCTTCTCATTTTATTCTTTTAATTCTCCCTCAATAACAGTAACCTGATACACACACACACACATATATATATATATATATATATATATATATATATATATATATATATATATATATATATATATATATATATATATATATATAAACTTCATACTTAATTAGATAGACCCATCTTTGCGTATATAGTGGTAGTATTTATTTATCCTTATTTTATGCTTTCATATATTTATCCTTTTTCATATTTATGTATATTCTTCCTCTATTATTTCTTAGTACTTTATTTATTAAAAAAAAAATTATTAAATATTTTTATCTACCATTAATTCGAAATATAAACATTGTATCTCTGTTTAGATGCGTAGAAAGTGATTCTTTACGTACTTGTATTCATTGCGCATGCGCGTTTCATAATTCCTCTTTTTTTCCGCCCTAGTGCGGTAAAAAAGAATTCTTCAGTTTATCGCACGATTAGCGAGTTGGTTACATTTAACAAAACTAATTGGCTGATTGTTTAATTAAAGAAACTGTTTATATCGAGTTTTTAGTGAAAAACAATAATTGATTTATGTCATTATGACGAAAATGAGAAGAATAATACGCCTCGCGGAGTAATAAATTCGGCACAAAATACAACTTATGAATTTATGCAATCTTTGTCAAAAGAGAAATACGAATTTGCAAACAGGAAGTTTATTAAATATTTTTTTCTGTATTTATTATTAAAATCCAAGAATCGTAGATAAAGTACGAAGTACGGTACGCAACTAGTGCGAAAACTGCATTTTGCTTTGCTCGTGTGGTTTTACTACCCTCGCTGTCGCTCGGGTGCAAACTCCACACTCTCATGCAAAATGCTACTTTTCGCACTAGACGCGTAATGTACTATTAATTATTAGCTTGTTCGAAGGTGGGATCTGTAAACATTGATTATATTATTGTTTTATGATTCCCCTGAAATCTGTTTCAGCTCTAATTGAGTATGCTAAAGTAAAACTCTAAAATATAATATGAATGAAAAAAATAAAGACTTGAATTTATTGAGAAACTTGTGCAACAGATTTTAATACGTTATAAATTAGTTTAGTTGGTGATTATCGGTAAACTTATGTATCTTTAATGTATACATATATATTGTCTATGAATAAACAAATGATTTTATTGCCCAAACATGCAAGGCTTGTTATAACCAACTTAATCTGGTCTATAACTCCATTGATAATTGGATGGCCATTTGATACTAGAACTAAACTGACCTGTCAACTGACAAGATATTGACTCATTTTTAATAAATTAATTTTATTCAGTAAACTATAACCAAAAACATTTTACTATAATTCTCATTAATAATAATTATTTATAATAGTTAGACAGTGATACATTTTGGAATTTTAGCAGTTATTATATAATTGTCAGTGACGTATCAAAGGTACTAAAGACATATATAACAAGAAGGAAAAGCTCCCTTTATTTGGTTTTAAGGATTAGGTATTACCTTAAGCCCTTTAGGTACTGCAATAGATTGATATAATCAATATATATCGAGGTAAATAAATTGATGATTGTTTGGAAATTATCTACTTACAGGTAATGTGGTTAATTCTGTGTAGTCGTTGTCCGGTACGAAAGATCAAGATCCCGTCAAAAAAAGTCATATCAAATTAAAAGGCCCAATCGAATCTTTATTAACCACCGACTGAGAGATTTGTTAAAATAAAATCAGTAAGATTTTTTTTGTTGTCCTTGGTGTTTTTATCGATGTGGATAGACGTTCTGACGACAGAGTCGAGGTTCCGATTAGCTTTATTTGCAATACTATCTAAATCAGTGGAGCTCTAATCGAAAGGGGATTGGCACTGAGATTCCACATATAGGCCTGCTAGAAATCCAGCTTAATCTCCGCTTACAGTCTTATCCTTCAAATAGAGAGCAAAAGTTTTGACTTTTGTTCACTTTTTTATGTCAATATGAACGAGTATTTTGTATCAAATCCTAAATTGCTACGCAAGAGATTTTTTTAAAAAAAGTAAAATGATAAGTTAATGGAAAATTGTTATGTGGGCATGAAACCTGGAAAGCAACCTATAATTTAGAAATTTCTATATTTCCCAAATTAGAATATTTTTCATATTTTGTTAAATAGTACTAATATAGTTGATGCTTTATCACTTTTTGTTTAATAAGGAATTAATTATTAATAGATTGTCAATCGTGATTTGCCCTATAATTTATTACAATAAGAAATTATTATAATTACAATCAACAAGATGAGGCGAGTAAAAAAATTGAGATTTAGTCGTTTGGACAGATGGCCAATCTTAATTTTCTTTTTCTATCATGATCTTGGATACCTAACTTGTTACTATTTGTTTATATTTTAAGTTGATTCCCTGTGCTTATATATAATGTGTTGTTATTTTGGTCTGGTTATGTTCCATAATATCTTATTATTCGGCTTCGGCTCTATCGAATATGTCAACTAGATTTTATTCATATATTGTTTTTAATTTTCATAGTCCTGGGCTTGACAACTTGTACTTCTCAAGTTCGCATTGCATTTATTACTAGTTGATACGACGGTAGTTAGCGTATTTTTTTAATTGTCATCTTCAACATATTCAAAGGATAGTATTATTTAGGACGATATTCCCAAACAGATGTGTTTTTTCGTGATTAAAAAGAAGGATGGAGGGGGAAACAAATGTCCGGCTTTTTTCTTTCTTTAAGGATGCCAATGGGCCAACCCTTTAAGTCAGGGTGGGATCAGTGATCGGTTCCTTGTTGCCACAACACTTTTCCTTAAAGACCCCTTTCTAAATAAAGGCTGCACCTGCTAGAAAATTATCTCGGTATAAAATGGTGGGATCGGTCCTTGAAGGAAGTGCAGAGAAGTCGTAGAAGAAGTAGAAGGTCTAGGGTAGGGATGTTGAGGGGGTTCTTGTAGGGTTCAAGGGAACTGCCAGACCTTGACGGAGGGCGTTCACTCCTAAACTCCGCGCGGCAGCTCAGCTATTTACCCTTCCCTTCATGCCGCCCTTATACACTGTTTTATACTCTTTTTTTCTGCCTCTCCAGCCGCTCGATTCCCTTCTCAATCATCCGTTCCTAGGTGGAAAAATATACCAAGCCCGATTCCTCTCATTATTTTTTCACCCACCAGAACATGCTAGCCAGAACGAAGGAAAAAAAAATCTTTATCTTACGAACAATTTTACTGCAGTTTGATACCTGATCCTGATGCAGCCTTGCTCTGTCCCATACATTACCGAAAAAGGAACGTTGAATTCTAAAAAAAAACTTTGATAGTAAAAAATGAATTCGTTCACTTATTTTATCTGGGCCCTACACTGCGAAGAACTCTTTCTATTTCTGTGAGATATTTCCCAGCTTCATGGGTTGACATCCTGTCTGTTGGCTGGTCAGGTCAAATGCAGATTTTCTTCAATCCCAACTCTTGAAAGTGTCTTTTGCAAATGCTAACCAAACGTTCTTATCTTACCTGGTTACAGATAAAATTTTCTTGTGATCTTGATTTACTTTATTAGGTTACTTATAAGGTTGTCTACCATCCGTTTTAGAAAGGATTAAATAGTACCGACTATAATTGGACATTTAATCAATATAACCTCTTCTTTTATAAAATATATTATTCTAAAAAAAAATAAAGGTCCATTAGTGGCTTAAACGAAAAATCTAGGTTTCGAGAAAGAAACATCAAGGAGGAACTTTTACATGGCTCTTTTCTTATTAATAAGTTTTTGGTTGTGTGATTGTATGATGATCCTTTGGTTCAAGAAAGTTCTTTCATACAAATTAAATTTTTTGGTGTAGCCTTTTTTAGAATGCTCAAACCACACGGCAGATAAGGTAAAATGGTATCTAAACCTACCTAAATCTAATTTGTCTAACAATTAAAAGAATTTAAGATGATTAATTTTAGTTTCTTTAACTTTTGTTACAAAACAAACTATTGTAAAATTGTTTGAGAATAATAATTACGGTTTTAATGATTTAGTAGTTTTGAAGGAATTTTTTGGTTGAATCGTGTGATGTTTTAGTAATGTAGTAGTTTAAAGTGTTTAAGGTTTGAGTGTTAAACTAGAGACCCTCGATTAGAAAAAAGTGACTAGCTGCACTAGGCGACCATGTATTCCCGGACATATTTAAGAGGCAAACCCTCATATCCCCTATGGCCTATGCTATTCACCATATTGAATTAATAATTATCCCCACTTATATGCGGGCCGAGTAAGTTACTGAATTCCAGATGAGTTTGAAACTGTATATCAACCCTTAGTTTTACGTTTGACGTTAATAAAGCATTATGGATGTTATCTTCCTGTAAAGGTCTGGAAGATATCCCTAAATTGGCTTTAACACTCGAGTGCCTCATTTAAAACATGTGGCTTATAAATACGAATAAAACCTTCGTGCTAACACTTAAACGTTTAGCATTAAATAGAAAATCAAATTTATTGACTGTAAAGAATAAATAAATATACATTTATGTCCAATTTAACTTGGAGGAATCAAACATTCTAATATCATTTATTCGTTATTCTAAATTCCTTAAATAAACAAAAGTTTAACATTGAACTATGAAGATTTATCTGTTAAGGCCCGCAAACACGATCAAACATTTTCCGCAAACATGATGTTTGCGCAAACCTGATGTCGGGCAAATTTATGCCATACACGTTAAACATCATGTTTGCGCAAACATCAAACAGCCCCATACACGGTCAAAAGGTTTGCGCACACATTTTGACCGTGTATGAGGGCCTTTATTATTCTATCACTATCATAGTATTTCAGCATTTTCTTTTTCTAAAAATAATTACTAACCTTAACAAACATTTCCTTAGGCTGCTTTTATATTGAAGGTAACTGCGGTTAACACTAAAAGTTAAAGGAAATCTATTCTTCAAAATTATTTTTGATTTGTAGACACATTTTGACCGTGTATGGGGGCCTTTATGGAAGTGAGATAATAGTGTAAAAGACAGGGGATGCTCGCCCAACATACCTATAGTAAAAAATATAGTGCAGGCGCATGCCAAATTACAAGTACATATAAGTTATTTGTACATTAGTTAATAATCACAGACTTGTGAATTTTGTTAATAATATTATCGCAAATGTGCGGTCCACGTGCTATACATTTCTCTTTATACACACCACGTACATGAGAAAGTAAATGGATCTGAGTGAAAATAGGGCTACCATTTCTTAAGAAATCTTATGTTTTACGTTTTCGTAAAATACATGTGTATAGATATTTTTTAATGTTCAATGGATTGGGAAGCAATATCATCCCACAAGTTTTTGTCCAACACCCTTATAAAACAATAAATAACAAACTATCACCCTCACCCCAGGCTAAAATAATGAATGTGTACTGGTTGATGAAGAAATTATTGTTGACATTTATATGTAAAAACGTTTATTAAATAAATAATATACTATTTTTGTAATAATTAATAATTACAAATAATAATTATAATAAATAATAATACTATTTTACTATTTATAAATAATAATTATATTTTTCTCACGAAATTAGCTTGTACTCAAAATCGACTGCAGGTCCCGTTGAGTAGTGTACTACTTGGGCTAAAGTAATCTTACGTACGAAAAGTTATCGTATATGTTTATCGTCTTGTTGATCGACAATCGTGTAACTAATAGGTTTGTAATGCTCAACTCAAGTTTGATGATAGCTCTAATTGCTCAATTGGTCTATATTTAAGAAAAAATATACATTAAATCGTTTCGTTGGAATAGCTTTCATATCATGTTAGTTAGCGCAGAGCTTGTGACTCGGCCAAGTAACGCCCAATTGTCTTGAATCTTAAATTACATTTCTTTAACGAAGTAGAATGACGGACTTCAGTTCTGTATGCCGAATTGACGTAACTTCACCTTCTATTTTTGCAATAGTTGGGATTAATGTTTAAGCCATGATTTATATGAGATTAAGAAGTAAGTATATGTTTTAGCTAGTTTGCTTTTGACTTTGACAGTGCTATGATGTTGTAGAAGTGTTGTAGGTGGGGCTAAAATTGACTTTAAAATCGACTTTAAGTGTGAAATAGGTCTAGAATTTTTTTTTTTTTTTTTTTTTTTTTTTTTTTTAATTATAATACCACGCCCTTAATCAATACTGTTATTATTTATTCGCCGAGAAAAAAAAGTGATATGTGTATTTTGATTTTCAAAGGAATTGCAAATGTATACTCAATACTTTTTTCAATAGTGAAATGTGAACTACCATTTACTAACATAAAAACCTTAATGAATTCGAATTAATAAATCATTTTATATATCTTAGTTTGATACTGTTAGTTTTTTCGACTTTTGTGATTTTTCGAGATTTTGTGGAGCTTATAAGAAATAAAATTAAACAGCAACATATAACTAGTGAGTATAAAAATAACTATGTCAAACCTCAATAGGAAATATTTTAATACACGCACCAAATTGCTTATAATGCTTAGTTTATGAACGGCACACCGTGTCAATACTAAGATAAATATAGATTTATCTACATACACACTTTTTTCCTTCTAATACTGCTATATCTAGAAAATAAGAAAGGAAAAAATAACCTTGGATTTTTTATTTATGCCAAACTGGCCATCAACAGAAATGCGCTGTACAAATAATAAATGTTTTTATTTTTTTAAATGTTAAATTCCGTACATTTTAGGACTGCGATAAATATCCCTAGTTATAAATTAATAAATTAAAGCTGCCTTGAATATACAACCATTGTCATTTAAAACAATTATTTTTAGGTATTGATATGCAACTCTTTTCAGCTTTTCTAATTTTGTAGTTGGAGTTCTTCTTTACAGCTTTTAGCTGCTGTTATTAATATCAGCTTTACTTCAATATCAGCTTATAGATCATTTAATTCAATATCAGCTTCTGATATTAAAGTAAATGGTCTATCAAGCTATAAAGTAAAGTATCCTCGACAGTTTTCAGTGACTACTGTTGAAGTATAAGTTCTTCCCTACAAATTTCAGCTTCTGATATTGAAGTAAATGGTTTATCAAGCTATAAAGTAAAGTATCCTCGACAGTTTTCGGTGACTGCTGTTGAAGTATAAGTTCTTCCCTACAAATTTCAGCTTCTGATATTGAAGTAAATGGTTTATCAAGCTATAAAGTAAAGTATCCTCGACAGTTTTCGGTGACTGCTGTTGAGGTATAAGTTCTTCCCTCCAGATTTCAGCTTCTAATCTCTAAGTCCTTTTAACACTGCCTATTCAAGCTATCCTCTTCTCTTTCTCGTTTAAACGGAAGATTCAAGCTTCATAATGTATTCTTTTATTAATCCTGCATATAACTTCATTGATATCTTTGTATAGTAACTGCTCTTTATCCCTTTTCCTTTGACACTTTCTGGAAGCTCTGGCTTCAAAAATTTTTCAAAAATCTTTTATAATAAATTAAATTCTGTATGAAGAGAACAGAAAGATTATACATTAAGCAACAAGTTAACAACGCCTGCTATTTGTCGAACGTCCAATTACATTTGAAGTAGTTTGTCTAGATGTAGGCTCAGATGATGCTCCAGTGTTTTTCTGCTGTCAGAGTTACTGACTCTTACTCTCTTTGTACAGTGGAGTCTTCACTCTACATTTGTCAGAAGAATATCATTGGATCTTTTAAATACATCTAGTCTAGACATTGTACAGATCACTTAATCAACGACTTGTCTTGCTTGTGCCCTCGTTTCAAGTGTTCTCGTTCATAGTTTATTTCCTCATTTTGTAGAGCAACCCGTGCATTAGGAATCTGTCAAATGGATGTTTGATTTCAGTTCAACGTTATTAATATTCACCTAGTAAGTCATTTAGAACTATTGTTAAAAATATTTTCATGGGGAGAAAATAGTTTTGTGAAATTTTGATGTTTCAATTATCGATTATGTTTAAAAAATTCTAATATGTAGTCCATTTAAATACGAATCTAACGATATAAGCCGTTTTTCCGGGAAAAATATAATTTGTGAGAAAATAACGTGGACAGAGAGAGAGGCCGTGTGCCGAGGAGAAGTTATTTTACAAGCTTTTATTTAACTTGCAATGTTTGTATGTATGTATGTTCGGGTCAAATCTTGCAACTAAATTTTAAAGCAGTTATCCTCAACCGATTGAATTTAAATTTTGCATAGACGTTTAGTTTGGATGACAATGCATGGTTAGCTAAGTGAAGTCATTCTAAATCCAATATGGCGGACTAGTTATTTTTTAAGCACGCCCATGTTATCCATCAAATGAAAGGTTTTTCTGAGAAAAATTCGAATATAAGCTTGTTTTTTTTTAATATTTCTTTTTATAATCAACTTATTTATGATAAATTTTGATAAAATGTTCAATAATAATTAAATGTACCTACTAAAACTTGAAAACTAATAAATGGAAAACACTGTTTTTTTAGATGTTTATGAGTGCTTAGTGTTTTTAAGTTCAAGTTTTAAGTTTGCTCATTAACTTTTTCCAGAGAAAAGGTGTTTAAAAAAAAAAACAAAAAAAAACTGATAAAATAAAATAATAAAAATAATGTTTCTACTTTTTAACAAACTTGTCTAAATTATGAATGTTATATGATTGAAACTAAGTTACCTGATATGCAGCGTGGTGATAAATTTAAGGACAGAAAAACCTAAGTGTTCTGTGCAGGCTTTAAGACGTATATACGCAGTTGAGAGAGCAAATTCATCCATAGCTCATTCTGCAGAAGCAGTCTAAAAGAAAAGTTAGCTTTTATGATTTCAGTAATCATGGAAGCATACGCACCTCATGGATGTAAAACTTATAATTCAATCTTAGGTTTCCTTAGTCAAGGGTTTTACCTTTTTTTATACCCTTTTTACTATTTGCATTTTAATCTTATTGCAACCCTATTCTATTTTATTATTTTTTTGTGAACTCCAGGTCAGAATACTTTTTATGAGGATGTTGCTCCGGCCGAGTAACATTCGAGAATCCGTCGTTTTATCTCTGGTCGCTGTCATGATCGCGCAAGTCCGGAAAAAAATAATATATATAGTAGAGATGCCCCTAAAACCAGAAAGTAAAAGAGGGGAATAAAGAATTTATAGCGGGTCCCAATCCCACAGGTTATCCAAGATTTTCTTTCCCTCCGAGGACCGAAAATGTCCTTGAAAGAATGGGACAAAAAAACCGGGCTACGAAAGGTTAGTATCCTTAGCCCGGGTGGAAGGGCCGAGAATTATTGAGGCGTATACATCAGCAGTTCGGTCCAAAACCTTATACTATCTGACAAAAGGACATAAACCACAAGATACGTCTACCACTCCTAGCATAATTTGAGCTCAAAGACAATTTTTTGTGATGACTGTCTTTATTGCTTAAAAAAAATACCATGCCTAAAAATCTCATAAAGTTGCAACTTGGTTTTTTCCAGAAAAGAAAACATCAAGATTTACTAAAGCGTATTTTCTGCATGAATTAATTCGCAATTGGAGGTAAATATCAATAAGGCAATAATAGTAATTGTATTTCTAGTAAATTCGTTTTTAACTATATAAATTAATATTGCAATCATTACCAGTCAAAAATAGTGCTTGGCTAGTTTACGTTACCCAAGGAACTTGTTAGCAGACCGTCTCGGAATGGGATGGTCAAACAGTAAAAGCTCCATTCTCCATTCGCCATTACATTTGAGCTACCTTAGAAAATGTCACTAAAGATGAGAAAGAATTATCAGATGACACCACACATCAGTCCACCAATGCTATCTCAAATCTCTACTATCTAATCTCTACTATCTCGCTTGATTAAAAGAAAGATGGAATGATGCTGCCTATGCTGTACCAAAAATCGACTATTTAAGTTCATGTCTAAAATTTTACGAATTTTATAGTTTAATTAGGTATCATTTATTTTGTAACGTTTTGTTTGAATTTTGAAATTATTAAAGCTCAATGTAACTTAGAGCTTTGATCAAGTTTCCCCTCAATATTTATCCATGCTTCTGATTTCTCATTACATCTTTAAAGTCTGGAAGATGTATAGGGTAAATAATATAACGCACTCCCGCACAAGCACAAGATTAATTAATATATCTGCTGTTTTATCAGCCAATGATGTATTTTAGTATCATATGTAAATATTTATTAAGAAATAAATATATATGCAACAGTGTTGAAGGTATGGAAGTAGAAGGTTACACCATGATGATGAACTTATTGTTAATATATTTTATGATTTAAAATAAAGATTGTATTATGTTAATTAGTTTGATTTAAGTAGGTAATACATAACCATAACATAGTCATGTTTCCAGTCTGCCGCGAACTTTGTGGAAAATACAGCTGCTCATCTGTCCGCCACGAACTAGATTAATGCGTCGTTTTCATACTGGTTAAACAAAAGATGACCTTCTGTTTAACTAGGATGATGGGTTATTACAGAGCACAGAGACTGCGGCGGACCAGTGGCCTAACCCGCACGGAGAATCCACCTCTTATTTGACTGAGCCTTTAAGGAACATGCACCAATTATCAGCCGAAACGACCAAAAAGTAGTTGTTGGCAATAAACGTATTCCAAACATACTACACCAAACAGTTAACATTTTTTCCTTCGCAATTATAGACACCTCTTCCCCATATACTATCTAATACGAAATCAATACACAATAAATCCAATATGCTTTATCCGCACTTTTCTGCTCATTATTGAAAACTCACCTTTTTTCTAAATTCAATTGCTTTTACTGCAGTGAATTATAAAACAATTAAGTCTGAACTTTGTTCAGGCTGAACTTGAAATCACTACACAGCTTAGAATATTTTTAAAAAATATTTAAAAATATTTTTAAAAAGGTCAAATTATATTGAATGTTTAAAATGTGTTAATGAGGTTTAACACCAAATTATATTTTTTGAAAGATTCTCATGCTGCCTCTGCATGTATGAGAGGAAGCCCTGTTTGGTTGGCTCTACTTGAGCCTCTCTTTGCTCACTCAATCTAATAACAAATCAACAGACCATATCAAACATTGTTACTCATAGCTGCAGAAACTTGTCGCTATATTCTATATTACTACAACATGTATCAACTTCTAATCATACGTGACACTCTGAAAAATCTCTCTTTTTAAACATGAAGAACATCTTACCCAAAGCATAACTACTCGAGTATCAAATTCACAGTTGATCTTTGAAATAAATAAGTTTTTTCTTTTACATTGAGGTAATTTGACAATATGAGGTATATGGACGCAACAGTTTTGGAGAAGTGAAGATGGAAGGGTATACTGTTTTTTTGAGAGCGACCCCGCATATTAAGCGCATGGGTCTTTTTACCGAGCACTTCTTTCACTACCATAAATATAATAATGGCGGACAACCTAGAACCTAAAGCTATGTAAAACATCGCTCACTAATAAATTTGGACTTCCTATAACATCTAGAATTAGATGCTATGGTTATTTAAATATAATCCAATAATTTTTATTCTTTGAGCTTTATTCACAACTACACTACATTAGAGTTCCGTAGTTTGGACTTCTTCGCAAACAGAGATAGAGAGGGATCAGACAGAGATCTTGAAACACTATTTTCCCCTTTTTTTATTATTATTACTGGTCTTATATTACTTTGCTTTGTAAGTTTCATCGCACACCTATTACCCCAATTTTGAACGACTTCCCGTCTTTCAATCTTCCCCAAATTTTGCAGATGGAAACAATTTAGGTGAAAAATACAGAATACGAAAAAAAAAAAAAAAAAAAGAAAAACTGGTCTTATATTACTTTGCTCAGTAAGTTTCATCACACACCTATTACCCCAATTTACATACCATGTAAATTGGGGTAATAGGTGTTGAATGCAGCAACAAAAAAAAAAGTTGAAAATAAGACCAGTTTTTAAAAATGGTATTTTTATATTAATTATTTTAACATTCAGAGGACTTTTAAACATTTACAATGTTAACAATAATAATACTATTTTGATATAAATTTAATATTATCACATCATTTAATGTGCAAATGTTTATAAAATTAGTATGGTCAACAATTCGCCTACTTAGGTGTATTTTCTTAGTTTTAGCGTCACGGTTCATTATGTTTAAATTAGGCTCAATATAATACCAGTAAATTTATGTATAAATATATGATAGTTAAGTTTACAGTAAATTAATGTATAAATATATGATAGTTAAGTTTCCATGTCATCTTTAAATCAGTTTATTCCCTGAAACATTGTAATCTTAAAATCTTATTAACTTTTAAAAACTATTTCGTAGCAAATCCCTCGACATAAAGAATCTAGTTGACAATCTTCTAAACAGATATTTTTATCTCTAGGCAAACGCACTCCTCTATCTCGTCCACCGACATTAAATGATCTGACCCTAGCCTTCAACGTCGAAGGTTCAATATCCGATCCATTGTGCAAACACCAGTGTTTTTAAGGTAGGTTACTGAGTTAAAACAGTGGTTCAGACAAATATTTGCCCAATTTTAATTTGTCAATTATCTGATCATGAGTGAAATTACAAAGTTAAAATCGATTTGTGAGAAAGGAATAACGGCTGACAATGATGACGAGGAATCACATGGAATAGAGATATCATATCGTAAGCATTTTTTAAAGTTACCTTATATTTCTTAAGTTAAATGTTGTCAATACTATTAGGTATATAAGATTATTTGTAGTCAGTCAAATTTGTTCCTTATTTTACAATTATTCCCTAGACTATTTTCAGCTATACTCTCTTCAGCAGGATATAAATGGGGTACCTTTTTACCTACGCATTACATTAACTTTAAGCAGTATAATTACTGACTTCTAACTACTTAATTTAAGTAATTAGAAAATGATTAATTTAATGTTTTTGCACCTTACACTTACAACTCATTTTTATCATTAAAAAAAATAGACCAACATTCGAAATTTGAATGAAAATTGGCTGTAGATGTACCCTCTAATCATTTTATGTTTAGTAGTGGGTCCTTTTAGGGTTCATGGAAAATAAATTTCTTTACTTCATTCTTTTACGGCAACGTTTTGGCCTGACCAACCATTTTCAAGCCTAAACAATTACGTATATTTTATCAGTTTAACTACAATACCACATTATCAAGAAGAATAAGTTAAGAAACGTTAGTTTATCTTATAATATACACAATTGAGGTAATAAGTGAAGTCAAAAACTAAAATTCTAAGAACTGTTGAAAGTTCCGTCGTCTAGAAAAAACTCATAATTACATCTCCAATCTTATACATGCGAGTTCTCGTAAATTCAAAAACAATAACACTAACTGACATAACTAACAAAAACATTAATAACGATTTGGTAACATATAACTAGAATTAAAAAAAAATTTAAATTTGACCCCAGATAGTATTAAGTAAAAATTTTGGAAGTGATTCCATTTCGTCCCTTATCAATGTTGTTATCAGACCGGAAAATACATAATTTAAAAAGGGTTTGTTAGTGGATAAGTTTTAATAAATTTCACTAATTGAGTTCTAATTTCATGTTTGTAAAAAGAATTACAAAGATGGTAAAATAAATAATAATAATAAATATGTGGATTAATAGGTACCAATGACAAAACTATAACCAGTATGTGATCATACAGGTCTAGTCTGTACTACTGGGTGGGAATTATGATTTGACTCATTATAGTATATCCCACTATAATACTTGTTGAGGGAGCGGAAGTCAGTTTTTATATTAACAGTTTTATCTAGTTTGATGGTTATGTTGAGAGCTTTCATCATTTTTCTCCTGTTTGTTTTCTGCTCTCTTCCTATGATTTTGGTTTCATCAAATGTGAACTCATGTTTGGTGGCCAAGGTATGACTTGATAGTGCTGTATTGGAGTTTCCTTTATTTTGGTCTTACTGGTGTTGTTCAATTCTGTTTTTTATTAGTAGGTTACTTCCTCCTATATATGTTTTGTGGCAATTCCCGCAGGGGATCTCGTGAACGGTACCAATGGTGTTATCAAATTTTTTCTTTCAAGTTATGGTAAATTTAATGTGTCTGAGAGTCTTTTAATATAGGGCATACTCACATGTTTGGTGGGTCTCGTTATTGTCCTATCTATTATATTGTTATCATTATTATTGTTGCTGAGGTGAAAATGGTGTGTTTATACCAGATCTTTTTAATGAACTTAAGGGGGTAAAATTGTTTTTAAGTTTGGTTAATATTATATTTTTTATATATTATATTGTTTATTTTTTTATATTGTTTATTTATATTGTTTATTTTTGAGATGGCATTGGTCAGTCAGAGATATAGCTTTTCTAATAAGGTTGTTAACGGCATTTGTTTTTTGATGAGTGGGGTGATGGGATCTGTAATTTAGGACCTGTTGCTTTTGCAGTCCTTTTCATACCATTTTGTTGATATTTTGTCATTTATGTTTCTAATTAGGGTGATATCTAGGTAGTTAAGGGTATTATTAATTTATTTTTCCATAGTGAATTTTAACCCGGGATGAAAGTTGTTTAAGTGATTGAGTAGGGGTTCTATTTCAGTGTTTTTTATAATAAGGAACAAGTCATCTATATATTTAACAAGGAGTTTTATCGGAAATATATTGGTGGTGTTTAGGACATGGTTTAGGATTATCGCGCTAATGTTGACGGACATGGCCTGCCCCATCGGTATTCCATGTTTCTGAGCGTGAAAAGTGAGGTGACGTCGATTGAAATCATCGTTTCATCTGGATTAATCATAATGGCTTTGAGTTTTTGTTTCAGTATAAATGAGTTTGTAATATCATAATTATTATTTCTATTTAAGTGGTCTAGTGACGGGTTCATCCATCAATTTAGCAAATTTTTCTAAAGGTGAATTGATTTGGCTTATTATGGGTCTAAGTGGGAGGTTGGCTTTGTGTGTTATCGGTAATCCATAAATTCTGGGGCAATATGTGTTATTATTATTAAGGGTGGCACAATATATTTATTATTAAACAATTTATTAATAATTGTTTCGTAATCTTTTTTTATTTATTCGGTGGGATGGGTTCTTAGTGATCTATAGGTAGCTTTATCGTTAAGTAAATCATTCATTTTGTTATCGTAGGTATTTTTGTCCAGGATAACCGTTGTGTTAGTTTTATCAAATTTTATAATAATTAGTTGTGGGTGTTTTTTAAAAACACGTGTTGTAAGTGCAATATCTTTAAGAATTTGTTTTTCCAAAGTTCAATTTGGGAATTTTCTATTTGTATCCCTTTGGTTGGAAAATAATAATTTTATTAATGATGTGGCTTCTAAGTGCGTTAATATGGTTGTCGGAGGTGTTTAAGTTGAGTATAAAAGTTCAACGTCAACAATAAAGTCATTGATGTATTTGTTATTATTAATTGCGGGGGCACTAAAATTTGGTCCTAAGCTCAATAAATTTAAAATTCCGGTTGGGATGTCGATATCACTATGATTGATGGTCCAACCTAGTTTATATAGATTCAAATAGTCATGGAGGTTGGGGTCATAAAAAGTCCGTTTATTGTTGTTTACATTTCTTTTATTAATTTATTAAAAGGAGAAAGTAACCTACTACTAAAAAGAAGAATTGAACAACACCAGTATGACCAAAATAAAGGAAACTCCAATGCAGCACTATCGAGTCATACCTTGGCCACCAAACATGAGTTCAGATTTGATGAAACCAAAATCATAGGGAGAGAGCAGAAAACTAACAGGAGAAAAATGATGGAAGCTTTCTACATATCCATCAAACTGGATAAAACTGTTAATATAAAAACTGACTTCCACTCCCTCAACAAGTATTATAGTGGGATATACTATAATGACTCAAATCATAATTCCCGCCCAGTAGTACAGACTAGACCTGTATGATAACCTACTTGTTATGGTTTGTCATTGGTACCTATTAATCCACATATTTATTATTATTATTTATTTTACCTTCTTTGTCTTTCTTTTTACAAACATGAAATTAGAACTCAATTAGTGAAATTTATTAAAACTTATCCACTAACAACCCCGTTTTAAATTATTTATATTCCAGTCTGATAACAACATTGATAAGGGACGAAATGTCATCACTTCTTCAATTCTTCCAATGAAATGTCATTCACTTCCAAAATTCTTACTTAATACTATCTGGGGTCAAATTTAATTTTTTTAATTTCTAGTTGTATGTTACCAAATTGTTATTATTGTTTTGTTATTTATGCCAGTAAGTGTTATTATTATTTGAATTTACGAGAACTCGCATGTATAAGATTGGAGATGTAATTATGAGTTTTTTCTAGACGACGGAAGTTTGAATAGTTCTTATGTTTAATTTCTAATGTTTAGTAGTACATTAGAAATTTGATTTAAGGGCTGAAGAAACAACGGGTGTAGCGAGCAAGTTTGTAAAAATGTAAACATAAGTACAGAGAGATACTTAATTTAATGTAAATATTACAATTTGAAGACAGATTTTATGATTTGTATCATTAAATTGTGTGTCTTCACAGCTCCGATTAAAAATGTTTACATTTCTACTAGGTGTGCAATGCAGTTGTCTTCTTGCAATATTCATTCGTGCATTTTAATCTTAAACAATAAACATTTTTATTTGTAAACAGCTGAAATCGGATCAAATATAGTAATATTTTCAATTTTTAATTTTTAATTAAAAAGCATTTTTTCCTGTTTTTCTATTAAACCCCTCGGTTGGACTAGCCTATACGGGGCATCATGTATAGAAATGCAAAAACTAACAAATATAATGCATACATAATTAAAGTGTTTGCTGTATATTGATATAAATTGCATTATTTATGTATTCTTTTTCATTTCATACTCTCTTGAAAAACCAGATACACTAAATCGAAGCCCAGGTAATCTACAACAGATACATACGCCCAAGATTCCCAAAATCGACCTGTACACAGCTGTGTCTCAAAATAGAGGACTGAAGATGGAAATTGTATTAAGAGAAAACTTATTAAATGAAGAAGAATCCATAATTGGTGCATTTTTTATCAATATATAGAAAAGACTTTGATTACATGTGCCAGTGTTTTTGCATTTCTATACATGATGCCCCGTATAGGCTAGTCCAACCAACCCCTCTTAAATGAAAAATGACAAAAGTGAACGTCTTGTACCTTTTTTTTTTCGACACCGTGAGGGGTATCATATGAATGGGTACGTCGAGGTGATTGCAAAAATATATAATTCTTTGGATATAACTTTGATAGAGCGAGCGTAGGCAAGTTTGAAGTGGGTGTGAAACGTGTCCCCCCCCCCTCTATCTCGCTTATGTGAAGTGCAAAAAATCTGAACGACCAATAGTAAAGATACCACTTTTTGGAAATTTCGAAAAAAATATTATTTTATTTTTTATTGACAAAATACGTTTTTATTATAATTATGGTCTTTTCGATGTATTTATATGGTTGTAGTCCGGTTCAGTGGCAAAAAAATACTTTATCAGAGTGTGGTTTAGAATATCAGACCCTTAGAATGGTTCAAAGTAAGCTTTTTAGCATTTTAAAAAAACACTGTTTATACACTTTACAGTTAAACACTATATAGTGTGGCCTACGGACCCTCGCTGTGTGCTGACTAGCACACACTTGACCTGTTTATTAATTTTTAATTAAAAAGCATTTTTTCCTGTTTTTCTATTATACCCCTCACTTAAATGAAAATATGACAAAAGTGAACATAACAACAATAACTGTACTCTTAAAGAGCTTTCCAACGACATGTATCATGAAGGGTATATACTATTTTAACTTTTGTACCCCGTACCCCATACCTTTGTGTACCAATTTGGACCATTTTAGTATCTTCCTGTGGTTAGTCACTATGACCGTGCCGAATTTTGTGCAGATCGGTTCAGCCGTTCGGGAGGAGTATGTGTCCAACCAAATGCAAAGTGTAGTATAAGACTTCGCTCAGCCTGCAATTGTTGTAGGCTATAAGATATCCCTTGGTGTCTCTCACTCACACAAATTGTGTAGCTAATTGCAGTGTGCAAAATCACGGTATCACATTGCTAATGTGTTTTGCCAGCCAGGCAAATATGGCTGTGTGAGAGCACGCTCGTCTCTGATAAGTCCTATATCTGATCTTCTTGGTCTGGTATAGGTCCAGAGTTGGGTGGGCATCGTCGGGCCCCTGATGAGTCGGACGCGACGAAACGATGCAGGACATAGCGTAATGCCGAGCCCGAGCCAACATCTTGATGACGTAAGTCTGATGTTGGAACAGTTCCTATGTGCTATTTTTGCGTGGCACTTCCCTTGGTGTCTCTCACTCACACAAATTGTGTAGCTAATTGCAGTGTGCAAAATCACGGTATCACATTGCTGATATATATATATATATATATATATATATATATATATATATATATATATATATATATATATATATATATATATATATATATATATATATATATATATATATATATATATATATATATATATTATATACATATTATATATTATTATATAAATTATATATATATTATATATAATAAATATGTATATATTATATACTATATAGACGAAGGACTAAAGGGAGTGGTGGCATTGCAAAATTATAGGCAAGCAATAGGCTAATCCAGCGATACTCACTGGACTTGCATAAAAGTCTGCAAAATCTTTGCAAACATCTAACTTCGTTTACTTACTTAGAGACAGTGGTACAGGCATTCATTTTTGACACGGTTGGCTCAGCACCTCCACTAAAGGGGGGTGGGGGGAAAGGGGGGGGGGATAGGTACTATTTATTATAACCTAACTATTTTCTATATGAATAATAAGTATTAAAAGAAAAAAACAAAAATATTAAAAAAAAAAAATTATTATTAATATTGTATAAATTATACTTTTTCCACTTCTTTTAGCGAATTTTCGAAGAAAATTAATCTATTGCAATGATTTTAAAATTTTTGTAATGCGAATTTTTGAAGATTTTCTCCATGGAAATCCGTTTTAGACCATTCTTAATCGATTCTTGAAATTTTACACTTTTCTTATGTATATATATATGTTCTTATGTACATATTATGTAGTATATATGTAAGTGTCACTCCAGACGACATCTCTCGCTAGGATGCACTTAAAAGAAAAAGATAATTTTCACTAGCCTGCAACAAAAGTTGTAGCTGAGGCTGAGCTTAAATAGTTGATACTACAATTGAAAACATTATTATATTATACACTTCTTTAGAAAAATTTGTACAGTCCAAACGAAATATGCAAAATCATTTAACCTTTACAAATCTGAAGGTATAAAATTGTCTGGATGTGATGAGTACAATGAATACGTAAAAGAAAAAAACAGTACGACGAAAATACATCGGAAGAAATTAAATTTAATGCCAATGCCGAATTCTGCATAAATACATATTATGCTATTATTGATAAACTTCTAGCAGAAGTACAAAAGAAAAGGTATGCCTATGATGACATTTACTCAATATTTGGGTTTCTGGTCAATTTAAATGAAGACACAATTAGAAAGAATGCTGCAAAGTTGTGCGAAAAAGTTGTGTAGAAAAAATATTATTGAGGAATGCCTTCATTTTAAACACATATAATAATAATAATAATAAATATTCTTTATTCCACCACTTGAAAAAAACATGTAGTACAATTTCAATAATAATACAAAAATAAGTATAAATAAAACCCATTTAGTAGCTAAACAATAAACAATATTATGTGGTGAGAGTCCTCAGTAGGTGTCGCAGCACCTAGAAAGAGGACTCAGTCCCTCAATTTAGTCAGTATTTATTTATTTTATTTTATTTTATTATTATTATTTATATACAGATACATATACACACACCTAAATACACATACACAAATACATACACCCATATACATATTATATTACATTATTTATTTTTTTTTTTAAATATTTGTATTGATGTAGTTTCATCATTAGTTAGTAATCTGTCTAAGTTCTGTTGGTAGTTTGTTATAGTAAATTGATCCAAGGTAAGTTGCGTGTCGTTGTTTTCTAGTTGTGTGAGTCTGTGGTATTAGCATCTTTAGATGAGTCTGAAACCTAGTCGAGTAATTGTGAATTATTGGTATTTTGTCAGTGTGAAAAAAATTCAATAAAACTGCTTTCTGATATAAAGATTTAAATGACAGTACTTTAAAATCGAGATAGGTCAGGTGTGAGGGATACCTTTTTGGTTTTTTATGGCTATTTTTATAATGGCCTTTTGAAAAATTTCTATTGTTCGTATATGTGAATTGGCTGCCATATCCCAGGATAAGACACAGTAGTTCAAGATGGACTCGACTAGAGTGGTAGAGCATTCTCATTACTGATTTGTCTTCAAAGAGTCTTACTTGAATGAAACTGTAGATGGTTCTCCTGACCCTAGCAACCATCCATGAGATGTTTTGCTTGCATTTAAGGTTGTTGTCCACTATAACTCCCAGGTATTTAATGCTATCAACTCTGTCTATCAAGTTTCTACAAGTACATATTTATTGGAAAATAAAGAAAATGTATCTACTGCGGACCTTAGTTTAAGGGCAATAATCGACTTGAAAATTGAGTCTACATTTCTTAACGTGGCCACAGCACTGCGCATTTTTTGAAATATTGCCTTAAATTACAGCGGCGAAAGATCTTTTTCAGCACTGAAAAGAACAAAATATTATTTAGGTCTTCTTTGGGACAGAGCAAATTAAATGATTTATCTATTTTATCCATAGAGAGTGACTTATTTAATAATTTAAGTACGAGTGATATTAATAATCAATTTGTAAAAGCAAATATAGGAAAATAAATACATATATAGGTTACTTTTGCTTTTAATTTCGTTCTAGTTCATAGAGGGTCTTTTTTTATGAATTTTGCATTTATACAATTTATAAATTATATTTTTTTTAGTCTATAATGGTAATAAATTGACATTTTCCACTTCATTTTTATTATAAGTATGCCCCGCTCCCTCCAGCCATTCCGTGTATTTTCTTATGAAGAGAGACGTATTATTTGTATAGTAGCCCATGGGCGCCAAATATCTTAGGACGGCCTTGAAGTCACGGACAAGTCAGTGTGACTTACGAGTTTTCCGATGTTGTTTTTACAAAAATTTGTAGCAAAAAATATAATAAACGAGAAGCTAGAGGAAGAAAAATGAAGAATTAAAAACACCGGACAAGAGAGACGAGTGGCGCGTGTGGCACGAGTAACTGTGGCTTCGCTACTGCGCCTCGCGAGTCTCGTGGTACATGTCTCGTAGGACGTATCGCACACGTCCCAACCCGAGGTGCCCTGCCTAGTAACATTAGTTACAAAAACACTTACACGGGTCATGTCGCGCCACACGCGGCTCAATTTGCGCCAGGCAAAGGGTGA
The DNA here is from genome assembly GCA_951217055.1 of Gerris lacustris. Taxonomy (NCBI): domain Eukaryota; kingdom Metazoa; phylum Arthropoda; class Insecta; order Hemiptera; family Gerridae; genus Gerris; species Gerris lacustris. The sequence continues at coordinate 33,642,411 of OX578285.1, read as the reverse complement.
TGTTTCTAAAAGGGCGGCACATTACCAAGGGACATCCTAGCTTGATTACAATATACTTTTATTCATTAGATAAATGTTATTTAATGGATTGTTTATTCCTCAATTAATCTTATTGCACATTATTATCGTTTTGCATCTAAGAATTATGTTTTAAATTTTTACAAAATATTCTGAGAGAGGGCCTCGGCCACCCGCCGGTGCTGCACTTATCGTTGTTACTTGCTGGATCTGAGGATGACAAGTATCGACATAAGTTTATATCTCCACATGATAACTTAAAGCTTGAGGTAATTATTCCCAATTTATAACGACAAACAACATTTTCTTCACTGGAACCGCGGAAGTCTACATTCCAGATTACCTGTAATTTCAACACCGTAAATATTTGTATAGCTTTATCCGATGTCTTGAATCAATACTTAAAATCTAAATACTGCCGTAACCTTGTTATCATTTAGAAGCTGCTGTCTAGGATTTTACTTATCTTGTCTATTTGTTTTTCTCAATCTTACTTACCATTAAAATCATCGATTCTAACAACTTAGCATATACTACATCCTTATAACGTCTCTAACATTTTTCTGTAGCTTTCCATTTGATCCCATTCTTAATATCTTTCTAAGACGCTCTTTATTTCGTTAGTTCAATGTTTTTTATATTTGTACATTGTACATCATCTTCACCTTTGACCTTACTGAAATCTCGGAAACAGAAGACTCTAGAATCATTAAACGAGCGTTAGGGTTTTTTTTGATGATATATATTATGTCCGCCAACCTGGGTTTTTTCCACTATTATAATTCAAGATGGCGGACATTTTTGTGTAATTTCACTAAATCTTAAGAACCATTTGAACTAGAACCTTGAAAAAATAAATTTAAAAATTAGTCACTTTTATGAGATAAAAGGATTTTCCAATTTTAACTTTTATATTGTGAAGATAGTGGCTATAATTATTTTTAATAGCTATATCCCCTTATTCTTCTTTTTAAATATTGCAAATCTTCAGCTAGGTCCAATAAAAATTTGTGTTGTGGGTGCTGTGTGTTTTGAATGTGGTGTATGTGCGTAGCAGTGACGCTCTAACACAAACATTTTCGCTGCAAAGCACGCACACCAACCATTCGATGCAGGGCCTACAGTGCTCTCAATACAAATATTTATTGACTGTAGGTGGTAATTTTGGGTTCGTTAATATCTTCACTGCACAGTAAATTCAACACACACACACATGGGCGTCCGTCTTACTTTTTTTAAGGGGGGCTGGCTTTTCCTCAGCGGGGGCTTTGATATTTGTTTTGGAAAAAGAAAATAAATTAATCATTTTTGAAAACTTATTGTACTTTACTTGATATTTGACAAAAATTGAATGTTTTTATGGTATCTCATAAGTATGTATACAACTTTTCTGTAAATGCAAACAGCAAGTTAATTTTTTTTTTTTTAGGAATGTATCTAAAACTATCTACAAAATCAGTGCCCTTGGCCTTTATTCTTAGTGTACGTATTATAAATTCTAAGCAGTAGACAAATCTTCGCCCACAGGTTAATTAAAAATGATAAGCCAATTAGCGTAAATGATTTAACTTTTATATTTTTACTCCACAATCAGCAAATAATAGGGGGGCTCGAGCCCCCCTTTGCCCGTAATGATGGACGCCCATGCACACACAAATTTTTTATTTGTGTGAATCCAGCTTGGAATGCTAGAATAGCTACATACTACACGGAAACATACTAAAGTATGTTTCCGTTTGGTGATTTAAACGCCCGCTAAGCAAGGTTTATTAGCAAGGCACATATTTTCATGTAGTTTTTAATGTGAATATGTCTTCAGAAGCATTTAGAGTAGAAGCTTGAAATTAAGAAATTAGTTTCTTATCTATACAAATAAAATTAAAGTTTTGTCTGTATGTGTGTCTGTCGCCACCAGTCCGACTTTATAGCCGCTCTTTAACTGGCTTAACGAGATCGATTAATTTATTCGCAGAAGTGTGCCCAAACATGTTGCGCATGCTGAAGCTTGGTTTCATCAAACAATATTGTGTAGAACTAAAGTTATTAACATTTTTATCAGAGATGCCCATCCCCCCCAAGGCCCATGGCGCAAATTCCCCCCAAAACTGCCTATCATATTTAAAAAAAAATACCCCAATATTTGAAAAATACCCCTAAATTGGATTCCCCCCAAAAGTTCTGATGGCGCAAGTTGCGCCAACAAATCCTCCCCTCCCCCTTTGTGGGCACCCCTGAATTTTATTAAAACAAAATCTAAGAAATTAGGTTGACTAAATATATTAAGTGACGAAACCCACTGATTCACTAATAGTCCAGGAGATAGCGTACAAAAATGTGTCTGACTAACATCAAGCTAGAATTTTGTATACAAGTCAATCTTTTAGCGCCTTTTAAGAATATGTGGTCGGCTAAGTTCGTCTGCGGGACATAGCTTGGCAATAGGCGTTTGAAAAAAACAAACCGGTGGAGAGCGGCCATGTCTCACCAATTATGGTGGACAATGTGATTTTCATGATCCTGAGTACAGAATTAGTTAGTAGACCGAAAATCAAGTTGGTGTTAGTTTGTCCGTTGACAGGTGACCACGTTGATTTTTAGTAATATTTGAATAACTAACCTATCAAGTGTGGAAATAACATCGACTTGATTTTTGGTCTACTAACTAATTCTGCACTCAGGATCATGAAAATCACTCTAAAAGGTGTAAACGAATCAATATGGACGACAAAAAAGAAGAAAATAGTTATCTTACAATAAGGTGTGATATTTTGTACACACCAAGCCTAATAAGTAACGTTTTGCGTGTCACGCAAAGTGTATTGGCGGGTCTGACATGCGTGTCATAGGTTCGCCATCACTGTTCTAGTCTAGTCCAATTGGATCTGGAGATATCGTGATATCCAAATTTTCATTTAAATTACCGTCATCTCGATTTAGGATGAGGGATTGAAAAAAAAAAAGTTTTTATAAAAAACCTAGAAACAAAGAGGAACCTACCTACAAAATTGCAATGTTCTGGTTCCAAAGATATAGCTTTGACAAATTTTGCATGTAAGTAGCCGCCATCTTAAATCAAAATCAAAGAGGCTGATTGAAAAATCCTTTACCTAAATTTGTTTTTGTCATAGAATGACGGTAATTTCGATATTTCAAGATTCTACTCCGATCGGTTGGCCAGGTACATTTATTAAATGAGGGTTTTTGATCTAACCTCTTGAGTTTTGGGTTCCCAAAACAAAGTTGGGAAAACTTGTAAAGATGACCATGGAGGAAACCAGGGCCAAAATAATAATCGATTCAAAGCCAAGTGACCAGTTCCTGTAACAGGGTCTTATTTAACCTGGCCTTCATGGAGTGTCCAACACCATTAGCGGCCTTTTCACAAACGTTCTTTCCTGCAGGCCTGAATCGTGAAGGATTGCGCGCGAGTAAAACCGTGCGAGTAATCGTGTGGGAAAGATTTGGTAGCTATAGAAGTGATACGCGCTTTCCTACAGGAAAGCGTGCCCCCGTGTTGGCGCGAAGGAAAGAACGCATGTGTAAAGAGGAATCCCGCACGCAATCCTCGGAGCGTGGAGTGGTCGTCAGACGAACAGTTTTAGGAGGCACAGTGGAGGTAAATTTAAAGAACACGGCAGGCCTGTGGGAAAGCTCGCTGTCGCCTTTACACTAAGGAGATTACGAGCGGTAAAGCGTGCGTCTCTGTGGACGCGTAATCCCTCACTCCAGTGCTGCCTTTACACTGGCGCTCTTTCCCGTTTGTTGCTCTATCCTGCAGGAAAGCGCGCAAGTGTAAAGAACGCTTGACTCAACAGGAACCATCTTCTTCAAGATTCGGCAAATGTTTGTTTTTGCAGATGACAATGCTATCGTAGCAGGGAACCAAAACGTCTTGACAATATATACGATTATTATTTTGAGTTTTCAAACGCAAAATCAGAGATGATGACGATTGGAGATTTTGTCAAGTGTCAAGTCTCCTCCTGTCCGAGTAAGTTCTAATAGATCTAATCCATTTAGTAAGAGTAAATGGTGTTACTTGTCTGTCCCACTTTCTATTCTCTATTCCTCATCAACTCAAAAGTTTTCTTTCCCAAATCACTACACACGTTTAACATTTTCTAACTTGACCATTAAGGAGCATGAGGGTAAAAAATTGAATATGACACTGCTTAACATTTTATTTTAAAAAAAGATCTTAATATCAAACCATAGTGAAAATATATTAAATATTAAACGATAGCAAACTGTTTAACCTCTTTGTTCTGCGTAGTTGGCAAGTCGGAAAATGTTTGCAAATTTAAACGTGTAATGATTGAAGTAAGAGTTTTTGAGGGACATAGAATAGAGAGCGGGGACAGACAAACAACATCTTTTACTTTTACTGGATGGATTAGATCTAGTAGAACTTACTTGGACAGGAGGAGACTTGGCTAAACCTATGATCTCACACCTTTTTACGCGAAACTTAGTGGAGTTTAAGAATTCTTTATCATTTACTAACGCAAAAACCTTATTATCAAACTCACTTTGATTATATCAATAATTCTAATTTTTTAAAGAAAAATAAATTCGCTATATGATATTAAAATGTTGTCGTGTTCATTATTTAAAAAAGGGATAGAGATGTTTTAATCTAGGAAGGTTAAATAATAACGAAGGTAACTAACTCCCTAGGCACATCCTCATAAAAAAAGGGTCTATGAACCCCACAAGGTAAAATGTGTATGCAAACCAACCTTTCTACTATTCTGACTTTTAAACTTAGTTTCTTTCAACTTTATCTGATTCTTATTTAATCATTGGGTTAATTTTTCTTCACTTTACCTTGATTGAACGTTACTTACATTGTTTTAAGGCCCCCATACACGGTCAAAATGCAAACATTTTGACCCTTTATGGGGGTGTTCGATGTTTGCGCAAACATGATGTTTGACGTGTATGGCCTAAATTTGACCGACATAAAGTTTTCTCAAAATGTTTGATCATGTATGGGGGCCTTTAGACAATTCTTCGACATGATGTTTGCGCAAACCTGATTTCGGGCAAATTTAGGCCATACACATCAAACATCATGTTTGCGCAAACATCAAACAGCCCCAAACAGGTCAAAATGTTTGCGCAAACATTTTGACCGTGTATGGGGGCTTTTAGGAGAAAACGGAGACTTGTTATTATGATTGAAGTGCTCATCTAGTTGCATATGTGTTTTCTATTATTAAATAATTGCTTTGAATGTGGATTGTTATTATCCTAATTGACGCTTTGTATAATATATTTTCTAATGATTCCTATTACTATTGTTGTAAATTTATTGAATTTGACATCTATAGTTACAAATATATTTAATCAAGTTTAGTTTTCAATAACGGACGTTCCAGGAGAAAAATAAATTTATAAAAATAAAAACTTAAACATACAAATACAGGAAAGGTCATATTTTATTGTTTATTTTTATTAAATATCCTTTATTAATTTGCTATTGTAGATCGTGTTCCTTCAATTAGTATAATTAGCAAAAATAATTTAATTTTAATAACTTGGTGTTGAGATAATGTTGCATGATGTTGCAAGATGTTGTTTGGTAGATAACCTTGTATGTTGTCAAACATTTTTAGGTTTTAATGTTTTCCACCTTGAGTTGTTCTATCAAAAAAAAAATACATTGATAATCTCCTCTAGACCATCGCAGCACTCTAAAGCATATCGTAAATAAGCGAAATTTGATCTAGATAAAATCATAAATAAAACAATTTAGCTTTTATTGAGTCAGGAGTTATGCAATTTGACAATATGGAGTTTTGCAATTTGAATTAGGAGTTTGAAAATATGACCGGGATTTTTACAATTTGACTATAATATGGAGTTTTGCAATTTGAATCAGGAGTTTTGCGATTTGTCAATATGGAGTTTTGCAATTTGAATTAGGAGTTAGCAAATATGACTGGCATTTTCAGGTTGAAAACCAAGTACATATTACAAGAATTATTATAATAAAATAATTTGTGGGCAAAGAAAATGAAATACCTAATATAAAGTAAATAATAAAAGAGCCAGGACCAAATATATATATATATATATATATATATATATATATATATATACAGCCAACAACGATTATAATCATATAAGAATTAAATTTCAAAGTCTGCGCCTTATTTTGTAATGTGAACAGGTGGTCGGCTAAAATTATTGCACCTAACCTATCCATCTGTTGGTTGTACCTTGAAACATAAGGCCGTATTCAGAACTTACTTTTAAATTTAATTTAGACGCCTGACAGTGAAAATTACCAATTAAAATTCGGTGAAATTGTGGGTAGTTTTTAAGGATAAACGTTTTGTTGACGAAAATGTTCTATCTTGTTTGCGAAAATTTGTAATAGCTATAAAACAAATTGCTATGAATAAATAATTATTTTCATCACGATATTTTTGACTTGCCATTGTTGCATACTTTATACCTATATTTTTACATATATTTCTTTGCTAAAATGATTGTTTTTTATGTGGTGCCAACAAACTTTAGAAGAGTGTTGAAACTGAGACGTCTTTCTGCCACAGCCATTCTCTATTTAATTGTTAACTTTCTGTTATAATTTATTGTTATTATTCTTCGAAAAGAGTTTTTAAAAACCCATACTTAAGTATCGGTGTAAACCCAGTGTTAAATGGAAAGACCACTAATAATAATTGTCAAGATAGAGCAAGTGGTTTAATTGTGTAGGACAGAGTCAAGAGCCGTGGATAGGACAGAGTGACCTCAGGCCGGTGAGGAGTAGGGGGTGAAGTATTCGGAACCCCGTTACGGCTTGACCAGGTCTACCTGGAGTTCGGTTTCGGAGGCGGAGATAGCCGAGGGTGGTACAGGAGGGGAATTTAGTTTTTCCGCGGGGTTTTCGTGGAGGTGACGGGTCGCGTGGACGAGTATGGCGAAGCTAGGCAAGGTGGGTTGAGGACGGAGTGGGGGCCTGTCTGAGGGCGCAGGACGGGCCTGTACCCCCCACCAGATTCTACCCGCCGACTAGCTTTCTACTAGGATTATTATTGTGCAGCTAAGTTTCAGGGCCCCTTCTTGCACTGAGGTCGACGCCCTCTCCGTGTCGAGATCCTAGGCTAATGCGTTCTCACTGCTCCCTTCCCATCCCGTGCCGTGTCACGACCTTAACCACCCTGTCCGGGAGCGGCCGGAATCTCTGCACATCGGCCACCCGCATCAACACACCTTATATTCTCCGGCTTGCATCCCAGTCTCATTTGTATTTCAGCATAATTTTGGAGGTCGACATTTGAAACTTTAAGTCCTCCTACTGCGGGAATAAAAGTTTTGCAAAATTAAGGAGTTATCTGATATTACAGGTTAATTAATGTGCAAACAAAGCGATTTAGGACGGTTGATATTGGCAAGGTTACTGTAGGTGTGGGGATGTACATTTGCTCATGAAATGAACTTGGTAATTACGAAATTCAGGAGTTTTTGCTTGGCTGTTAAGGTATTATTGATTGCTTGCTGAAATGTTAGAAATCAAAGGACTTTGGAAAATCAAGGCAGTTTGGGATGTTTCGAAACAAAATTGCAACACCAAAAAAGTTTTGCTAAATCTAATGTTTTCAAAAAGCGTCTTTGCTAAATCTAATGTTTATTTCTTTCTTCAGACAATCTAAAATCAATGGTATTTTGGGCGCATTCTAACTGAGTTGCTCTGACAAAGTTAGATGTTGTATAACCCAATAATAGTTGTTGTAACTGACCAGCACATTCGTCTACCGTTTACCCCCTTCCAAGTAAACATTATACTACCTCAGGCCATTTTATCATCAATCATATCACATCCATTTTAAAAACTAATTATTTAACGAAATGTAAGATGATTAAAAAAGAGGAAGGTTATTTACCTTTAAAAAATTATGCATTGGAACATACAATCCTGTTCCAATTCAATTTTGGGGCTAAGATGCAATACAGATGGTCCTCATATTTTGATTTTTGAAAAATGCATCGTTGGAGTTTACAAAGTTAAATTTGAACCCAAAACTACCAATTTGACCAATTTGAAGCTATACTCGTACTATTATATCTACAAATTTTGTACTAAGATCTTCCTACGCATGCAACTAGTGATGATCCTACATGATAAGTCGCTTCTCGAATAAAATATAAATTACACATCCTTTTTACTCAGTCAAGATAAGATATTCAACCTCTTTCATGAATCACATTTCTTCTACTTACTTCATATAACAACTCTGCCAACCAATGTTCTCCAATGCTCGGTGATAATACAAAATAAACTCTTCTGAAGTTTAATGAAGAGTGATATGTTTTTACATACATATAATCTTGTCAATTTATAAATTGACTTCTATCAATCAAAATTTTTTAAGACACAACTAATTCCTTCCTAATTTTGATATCAGATATCTATCATCTTATTTTGTAACATAAGTTTAAGTCTTAACATAAGTTAAGTGTATATATAAATAAGAGGGGAGCTAGCGTAGCCGTGTGAGTTAAACCACGTCTGCTCGGCCATCACTGAATCTCGAGTGGAACGAGACGGGGTTCGATTCCTCGCCGTGACACTCTGATTTATATGGCTCACTATTGATCACATCATACTCGCTTCGGCGGTACAAATGTACATATGTATGATGTGTGAAGTGGCTGGAACTCTCTACCGCGGGGCGTAAAAAGGGCCTGAATGATGGCCTAATTGCAAGGTTCGAACAAGTGGTTCGTCCTACCCGTCCTAGTAGAAAGTACTAGACTACTACTACTACTACTACTATATAAATAATATTTTTGTTGTTTAAATAAATATCAAATTTTGTAAATAGCGTAGTGTTTCAATGTAAGCAAATAGTTGTTTAAATAGATTTAGATAATAAATATACATGTTAAAATAAGTTAGTTTGTGCAAGACATGTTTTTAATTTTTTCTATGCATAAACCCATCTGCATTTTATTGATTTTGCTTCTGGTGGAGCATCAACTAATTCCCATACTTCATGTTCATGAAGTGACTTCAGCTCTAGCTTCATTTCTGCTAACCATTCATCCTTTTCTTTTGATGTCATAGGTTCATCAAATGCATTCGGTATGCTTTCTTCTTTAGCAATGTTAGCATCTTCTTCTTCATCTTCTGACGATAATTCACAATAATTAACATTCTTTCTTGAAGATCTTGCTGGACGAGGATTGTATCTAACTGGTTAAGGATTGTTTCTTACACCATTATTATCATTATTGTTATTTTGTTCATCTCTCATTTCTTCAGGATGTTCATGACTTACTTCAGGTTGTTCATTCATATTTCCATTAGCGTAACTACTTGGATGTAAAAATAGTTTAGTAAATAAATGCTGGTAAGTTACTTTATCTACGATTGTTACTAAATATAAACATTGTATCTCTGTTTAGATGCATAGAAAGTGATTCTTTACGTACTTGTATTAATTTCGCATGCGTGTCTCATAATTCTGAAGAATTCCTCTTCTTTACCACCCTAGGGCGGTAAAGAAGAAGAATTCTTCAACTTTACGCACGATTAGCGAGTTTGTTTACATTAAACAAAACTAATCTGATGTTTGTTTAATAAAAGTAACTGTTTATATCGAGTTTTTTTTTTTGTAAAAATCAATGATTTAAGTGATTATGACGAATATGGGAGTATAATAAACTTCCCAAAATAATTAATTCCGCACAAAATACAACTAATGAATTAATGTCATCTTTATCAAAAGAGAAATACGAACTTACACACAGGAAGTTTATTATTTTTTTCTGTTTTATTATTAAAATCTAACAATCGTAGATAAAGTAAAGTACGGTACGCAACTCGTGCGAAAACGGCATTTTGCATTGCTCGTGTGGTTTTTACCCTCGCTATCGCTGGGGTGCATACTCCACACTCGCATGCAAAATGCTACTTTCCGCACTCGACGCGTAATGTACTATTATCTTCTATTTTATCTGAAAGAATACATCCATTTTCCTTTTCCAAACATTTTACATCTCTCGATTTAGTTTTTTTTTATCTTACGATCATAATATGCTTATATTCTATATGCTCTTCGATTTGGTGAGTAGCCGACAAATATTCCTTCTCTCATTTTTGATTAAATTCTTCATTTTTTATGTTTATTTTTGGGTATCCAATAATATAATATTCTTGGAAACCAAATATTTTTAAATGACTCAAGGATGGTTTATATCCAGAGAATAATTCATCAGGTATTTTCTTTCCAAGTAATTTGTATGGCGTTTTATTTTTAATGTAAGCTGCCGTTCCTACTGTAAAAAAAAAAAAAAAAAAAAAAAAAAAAAAAAAAAAAAAAAAAAGTGCAATTAAATCGGTTTTATTATAGTACAGTTAAAATTTAACTTCTGATATTTAATGAAGAGTGATATATTTCTATATAAATATAATCTTGTCAATTTATAAATTGACATCTATCTAAATTATTTAAAGCACAACATGCTCAAGCCAGTAAAGGTTTTATTTCTGGTTTATTCCTGAAATAAAATCTGCCACGCTTAAAAAGATACATTTTATTAAGATAAAATTTGGTCGTAAGCCAAAGCAACTAAGCCAAATTCTCAAGGAAATATTTGCATAAAGATAAAAGTTAAAATTTTTCACAGGAAACAATACTTATTTAATGAAACTACTTTTCCACTTTTTTGATAAGTAAGCAGTACATATAAGGAGAAAGTATTGAGATGGCGCGAACATTCGATTTTAACGGATTTACACGTTTTAAGGTAACCTGAGTCCAATAATGTAAGTGGTTTTTAAAAAATGTCCGTCTCTCGTGTATAAAGACGCGTGGAGCCTAAATTACTGGGCTGATTTTGATGAAATTTGGCGTACAGGCTTAAAAAAATCACTCCCCGAGGAGAAACTTAAAAATTAAAAAAATTAATTTTAGCTCTAACTTTGGGGGGAGATCCCCCCCCCCCCCCAAAAAAAAAAATCTCGAAAACTGTTCCAACGATTTTTGTTTACAAATTTTAAAATGTAGTCCATTTAAATACAAATCTAACTATTTAAGACGTTTTCCCGTAAAAATTTAGTACCCGAGATATTGATGAAAATAAATCTGAATTAATTGAAATTGAAAAACAAAAAGTAAACAACCACCTGTTAAACAATTTTTAAATATAATTAAAAAAGGATTTTTAATTAAATAATTAAAAAAGGATTTAAATAAGTAACAATATCTATATAAGAAAGGTTTGTTCAATTTATCGGAGCAATTTTTTTCTTGTACATAATAAAAATTAACCAGCTTATTGTCAAACAACTAAAATAGTTATTTTTGCAACTAGTGCACAAAGTGGCACTTTGCTGCACTCGAGAGAAATATTTACACACGAGCCGCAGGCGAGGGAAGAAAGGTTTCTCGAGTGCAGCAAAGACACTTTAAGCTCGAGTTGCACATTAAATGTTTCCTACTGGGAAAACGGCATTTTGCATTGCTCGTGTGGTTTTACTATCCTTGCAGTCGCTCGGGTACAAACTCCACACTCGCATGCAAAATGCTACTTTCCGCACTCGACGCGTAATGTACTACTTCGCACGAGTTGCGTACCGTACTTTATCTACGATTGTTAGATTTAAATAATAAATACAGAAAAAAAATAAACTTCCTGTATGCAAGTTCGAATTTCTCTTTTGGTAAAGATGAGATCAATTCATTAGTTGTATTTTGTGCCGAATTAATTATTTCGGGAGGCGTATTATTCTCCTCATGTTCGTCATAATCATTTAAATCACTCATTGATTTTCACAAAAAATCGATATAAACAATTACTTTTACTAAACAAACAGCAAATTAGTTTTGTTAAATGTAACAAACTCGCTAATCGTGCGTAAGGGTGAAAAATTCTTCTTTTTTACCACCCTAGGGCGGTAAAAAAGAGGAATTCTTCAGAATTATGAGACGCGCATGCGCAATGAATACAAATACGTAAAGAACCACTTTCTACGCATCTAAACAGAGATACAATGTTTATATTTCGTAACAATCGTAGATAAAAGGTTTTACAATATCAACTAAACCAGCTGTTCTGTTTATAGCCAGTGTTGCCCTTTTTGCCTGGTTTAGCAAACCTGACCAAGCGCTGTTATTATTTTTCATCATAAAACTTGCTCATCACATTTGATTCTTTTTTTTTTAGATTGTATATCTTTACTTTTTTATATTTTATATATAGTGTTTAAATCATGTAGTTAGTTAAAAAATAATCATTAGTTGCAATTGTTATTATTATTATTATTATTTGGATTATTTAATCTTTGTTTAGATTTAAGTTCTTTATGTTCGTAAGTTGGAACTCTGGAGTGCGGTAAAGTAAAATGAGTGTGGTAAAGTAAAACGAGTGCAGTCAAGTAGTAAGTGCAGGAATCTGTTGTTTTGCGTACTATGTTGAGTGTGATTCCAACCACTTTATCGGTCAACTGTAGGCAACATAATTACGACAGATTTCATACACTCACACTTATAAATTCTAATACGCTATAGTTCAGAAGAGTAGCTGCAGTAGTTTCAGTATTCAACTTTATTAAACGAAATGTATTAAACTTTTTTTTGTATGTTCTTCCGACCATGTAGCATTAGGGAATTTGCTTGTAAATGTTTATGACCTCATGTCCCATAGTTATTGTATCTCGTGAATATAACCTAATAAAAAAAGTAATCTTTGAATTTTATGTTTTCAATTGATTCAGCATTAATTGAGAAATTAGCTTATATATATATTTTTTTTTATTCATTAATAACATTTTAAAATTATATGAGTACCTACCCCTCACTGTCGACCAACAGATGTGTATGGTACATGGCTCATATTTCCAGATGTTTCTGTTTGTAGCACCTTTTTAATTAATTTAATTTATTTTTATTATATGAGTGTGAAAACCTTGAGCAAAGGTAGTGACAGAGTAAGCCTTGGCAAGAATCATGAAAATAAATTATTTTAATACTAGTAGAGCATGTAATATGACTGACCAAAACCTATCAGCAAAATTTAGTGGTTATTGTTCACACTTATCGGATTTACTTGTAGTTACATTCGAATAATAAATTATATTAAACTTACTGATGTTGAATAAATGGTCAAAGAAACAAATGATTCTACTAGCTGACTTTTTATTGCTAATGTTATGTAGTAAGTTCTCCAGCTGGTCTACAAGGTACTAATCCAGCTGGTTGGTCGAGGTCGCTAATAACCTTTTTCACCTGGTCTTGTCCAAAGTACTTATATCTTAAATCCATTTCCAACTATAACAATATTAATTAATACTCTAATAAAAAGACTACCTTATTCAAATTCTCAAATTTCTTAAGGCGTCAGCTTTTTTAAAAAATAGAATGAAAGACATATTATATATATGTCTTTCATTCTATATTTTTAAATAGAAGCCCTTTATTTCTCAATGCTTTTTCGACCATGTTTATCTTTGTTTATAACCTGCATCTAAAGAACCTTCTATTTGAGTTTGATTCCAATTATTTGTTTTTAAAATTGAATCTCTTATATCTGCTATTAAAAGTGTTAATAATCATTGAAAAACTGTGCAATGGACGAAAATGTGTATTTTCTCCCAACTGTAGATAAAATATTGTATTTACCTTGTGAGTAAAGTGCCATTATTCCCCTCGCGATAATTATCTTCCTCGGCTGCGCCTCGGGAATTTAAGAGTCTAATTCCCTCGGCTTCGCCTCGGGATTTAGGGACCAGGTTCCTTCGGCTTCGCCTCAAGAACCAACTTTTTCGCTCAGGGAATAATGGCTTACTTTACTCTCTAGGTGCATAAATAACTATTTATAAATTTTGAGTGGGGTATCAAATGAAAGGTATTGAAGAGTAGATTTCAAAAATATATGACACTTGTGGAAAGTGTTTAATTTGTCATGCCATTTTGTCAAAATACATCAAAATCCCCCCCTTAGTTACGTCCCTGTTTGGGGCAAGTTGTTACAGTTATATTGGTAAAGGAACTTGCGTGTTGAGAGTTGTTAGAAATTATTTATGGACGTTCCAAATGTTTTGAATTAATCAAGTACCTCATTCAAACACGTTTTTATACATTTTAGATTCAAGTAATATGATTGCAAGAACTTCAAAAACGGCTGGTCCTAAAAATTTTTGAGTTTATCACATTTTTGCGAATTGCGCATGCGCATATTAAATTTTGAACTTCTGTATATTTTTCCTGTGGTTTGGTCAAAAAGTTGCACCAGTGTTTCAAATTTCATCACTTTCGCTTGAACGGTTCGGGCCCTATGAACCAAAGAGCGACGGACGGACGGACACATCCCCCTCGGTATAAGGGTTTTGAGTATCTACAAAACCCTAAATAGAAGAAAGTTTTGCTTATAAGTGAATTTTAAACAGTTTGCTTTAATTTACTTGTAATTAATTTTATGCTACTCTAAAAAATAAGAAAATGATACCCGTTTGGCGATAAAAATTGATCTTTTTTTTGCTAATAGTTTTTGCTCATTATAAGAAGTAAAGTTGAAAAAAATCTCGGTTTAAACAGTTTATTTAATAATAATTTACATTCCTAGGGTTGGTTATTGTTATTACAGAGTAGAAGTAATGGGGCAGCTTTAGTAAAATAAATGAACGAAGAGCTGAGAAGGGGTAGAAAGAGCGAAGTTCAAAAACTTCGCTTTAAAAAGTGGTGGTTTGAGAAAAAATTTTGTCTTCAAGTGGCGTTTACAAGCGGCAAACATACTAAACTATTTTGTTGGTTATCAATAATTGCGTTGTGTCGCCTGTTAGCTTATCATTATTATACTTATTTTTTTCTAATTTTTGTATATATTATATTTTAAAAAAAATATTATCATAGTTTTTTCCATAATCTTATCTAAGAAATATCTGTGGGTAGCGTGTATTTAACCTTGGTAATTTCGGTTTTTTGTCTATTGATATTATAATATGAAGTATTGCCAACACCTTTAAAAAGGTAAGTCTACACTAGAAGCGTAGTGGGCTGTATCTCGTCGCACTGAAAAAATGCGAGAGCACACATTAAAAGCGTGCCGGGCCGCATCGCATCGCAGCGCATTTATATGTAAGATTTCCGTTTCAGTTAATAATTGGCATTTAGTCATTAAGCGCGTTCGGACTATTCTTGGATAGCTCCATTTATAAGAGCTTTGTTTGTATTAAATTCCTCTTGATGAAATAATAAAAAAAAATATGTGTGAGGCTCTCACGCATTAGAAGTGAAACTTAAGTTCTAGAATGCATTTCTCTCTTTCATTTTTTGACGAATTTATTATTTCAGTATTAAGAAATGGTTATGGGAGATTTAATTGAAAAAAAAAATATTGCTACGCTAAGGCAACCACATTTATTCCAATAAAAATAATTGTTTGTTTTGATTTGATGGTCTTTAAATAGATATACTACAATTAATCTGTAAAAATGTTACACTTGGACGAGTCTCGAATCGCAAACTTCGTCACACGATTGCACTATTATGAAAAAATTCACTCTACCGCCGCCAAAGAAGTTTCACTTAAAAATAAACAGGTCAAGTGTGTGCTAGTCAGCACACAGCGAGGGTCCGTAACCAACCCTGTATAGTTTAAGTAGTACCCTATTGATGGTATTTTTTAAAATGCTAAAAAGCTTGCTTTAAACTATCCTATGGGTCTGATATTCTCAAATACATAAATAAACTTCTGATAAAGTATTTTTTTCCGTGGTAGGCTGTGAAATAGTAACTTTAGAGCCTAAAAGACATAGCTAAAATCCATTTTTTCATTACGTGGACTTAAAAAATCTTTTCATTACTCCTAGCTGTAAAGAAAAAATCATTTACGTCCTAGGAACTAAAAGATTTTTTATGTCCGGCGGGTAGTTGTCAAAACTTCCGTTAGTACCGCTGCAGTCTTTGTAGAAATGCTTCTAGTACGATTAAAATCCGCTAGATGTCAATGCGTTTTATTTATCTTTTCTTATAGTGTAACCTCTTTTTAAGGTTTCTTTTTTTAAGTCTTAAGTATGTACTAATATTTGTTATTATTATATATTGATTAGTGATTAATATTTAATGTTTTTTCATTGTCTGCTACCTCGGAAAAAATAGCATATGCTACGCGACTGTGAAGTGTTTTTTCTTTACCTTGGCAATATTTACTGTCTCGCTTCGCTCGACAGTAAATGTAATTGCCGCGGTAAAGAAAAAACTCACTTCACAGCCTAGTAACATAATATACTATTTTTGCCCCTGAACTGGACTACAACCATATAATTACATCGAAAAGACCATAGTTATAAAAAAACGTATTTTGTCAATAAAAAATAAAATAATAATTTTTTTCGAAATTTCCAAAAAGTGGTATCTTTACTTTTGGTCGAAGAATGTTCAGGAATATTTTCAGATTTTTTGCACTTCACATAAGCGAGATAGAAGGGGGGGGGGGGGACACGTTCCACACCCACTTCAAACTTGCCTACGCTCGCCCTATCAAAGTAATAACCAAAGAATTATATTTTTTTGTAATCAGCTCGACGTACCCTTTCATATGATACCCCTCACGGTGTCGAAAAAAAAATGAAAAATTTTAACCCTTAAGTTTTTTTACCCTAATTTTTTTGAAAAATATTTGTTTTAAGTCGCTATATTTTTAAAATATGTGGGTAGGTACAAGACACATACATGCCAAATTTCAAAGTGATCGGACGAAAGGTGTAGCCGTGAGAGCAGGCGACCGGACGGACGGACAGACACACCCAGGAAAATAATGGGTCCTTGGTTTTGCCTACGGACCCTAAAAATTGTAGTATCTGGTGTCATAAAGATATGTCCAGAAAGATATCTGGAAAATTTACTCGTATTATATTCCCAATAAAAATTATCCAACGCCAAGATGTGCTAAAATAAACAAGTTTATTTCATGAGCCAGTTAGCCCTTCTAGTTTCTATATTATTTCGGTAAAGGTTGTACACATTATAAATTTATAGGAATAGCTCAAGAGAAATAAGAAATATTAAATACATAAATAATTATGATACTGATCATTTTGAAATACATCTTATATTAACAGAATTCTGAAAATATTTTATATTTGGAGTTCATTAAATTAAACATTCATGTGTTAATATTCTAGATGGATTTTAAAACATTAAACATCCATATTGATTAAGAGACGTTTCAACTCATACAATAAGGTCTTTATTTAGCAGTTGTTTACAATAGATGCCATTATCTTTCTCAGTAAGGGTGCGTTTGGAACTTTGGAACCACTAAACTGGTAATTTGCCTATTTGCTGCCGAGGCAAGGCAGGCAATGAATAAACGAGGCAGAAATGTTTCCTTCGCTGCCTTGTTGCATAATTCAATATTTTATCTACGGGCGGAAGAAAAATGAAACTGCTAAAATGTTATCTTTATTAATATAAGTTAATTACTATGTGTCATATTAATATGAAAATAACATACATATGTATTAACTAAAATTAATGTTCGTAAAGAAATCAAATAAGAAGGTTGGGAATAATAACAATAAGTGAATAGCAAACTGAAGCTATAACAACAAAATACTTAACACACGTTTATAACACACATAACATCTGAATGAATAATGCACGCTATAAATATAAAATGCACGCTATAAATATAAAATATTTATTTATATTTTTGCTAACAAATTACTAAAAGTATTAAAGATATCTTCTATTGCTTAGAAGAAAAGAAGTAACTAGGATAAATCAAGAAAGGTAGCTAGTCTAATCTAGAATGACTTCAATAATAATAATAATATGAATGTTGAATGTTTACATGACGCTGCAGTGTAGCCAGTGACTCCGCTATTTTTTTAAATTAAAATCTACTATTTATTGAACTTATTTTACAGAATTAACAAGCATAAAAACAAATTATTTTATTATTAAAACGCTACACACTTGACCTGTTTATTTTATTATGTGAATTATAGCTTTTATTGCCTGTTAAAAGTTATGTTCGCTATAATAAGGTCCGTTATAGTGAGTTTATTTAAATATGTGAACAAACTTTCCTGTATTCAAATTATAAGTCGATATTTTGAAAATGGTGGCAGATAATGAGACGAAATATTGAGGACTTATTTATCTTAGAAGAAGGTATCATTGGTGTGAATTTCAGCTCAATCGGCGAAATAGTTCAGATATTATTCAGCATTAAAGTTTCAAAGTTCCTAAGTCGATATTTTCAAAATGGCTGCAGATATCAAAACGAAATTCATTGGAAAAAGTTTGGAACATTTTTTTAGGGGGAAAATAATACTTCCTTTAAGGTAAGGAGAAGTAAAAAAGATGGAGAAATGACCACTATCTTTTAAGAATATTTTAATCTAAATCGTAAGATTCGTTTCAAACTTTTTTTTCAAAGAGGCCAGAGTCCCCAAATTTAGAGATAAAATTGATAGCTCGATTTAACCTTAGGGTATGATTTTTCGGTACTTGTACCTGAATGCCAAAACCCATGCAAAAATTTCATTCAGAGGACCAAGGTGTGAGGTCCTACCCATGACAATGTACCTCGACTTACAAATCAGAGCACCACGACCGTATTCCATACTTGCACCATGAAACTCCATCCAAATTTTAAGAGAAGGTCTCTAATAATTCCTTACTTGGATTTCATCATTGTCATTTTTAGAAACCAGATTTTCTGCAGCAGATCACCTGTATTTGGATTCTAAAATTTCATCCATGTAACTTAAGAGGTAATTTATTGGAGGAATGGAATGAAAGTAGGGGAGACCGGGGTTAGTTGGCATAGATTTTGATTTTTGATTTTTCTATTTCTTTTAGCGAACCTTTTTTAGCGAACCAGGTGAATTTAATTAATGCCAATTGCTTAATTACTTGGCTACGAAATCACGTAGGACCCATTAATTAAAACCATATTTAGGCACCCATAAAACACGTTATTGTATAGACTTACAACTTTGCCACCATACCCCGGCTGCGGGGTAGGTTGGCATACCCCTAGGGGTAAGTTGGCATAGTGTGATAGGAATAGGGGTAAGTTGGCAGAACACAATAATATTCAAGAAAAAAATGTTTATTTAAACATGACAATATGTAAAAAATGACAGTACCGACTATATTATGTGAAAAAAAAATCAATTATTTATGATACCAAATTATGTCTTAAAGGCGCGGGGTAAGTTGGCATAAGCCACATTGTCTATGCCAACTAGCCCCACATACATTTTCCATTTTCCAATCAAGATGGCTACCGCACAATTCTACACACCAGAAACAAAAAATAATTCTACATGAAAGCAACCGCGCATATAGCCACTCTGTGCAAACAGCCATTTGAAACGCCTTGATTTATTCTGCTAAGTCACCAGACCAAAAAACTTTTGATAAAATAATCTATTTAACTATAAAGAAAAACAATAAAATGAGTGTCCTCTTCCGCCAATGCTTTCAAACGAACTGACAATAATATGGATGGTGGACCACAACAAGCTCCCTCCCTTTCCTAAACGACAGCACTATCAATCTACTATGGTGACAAATAGAACCTGTGAGCCAACTTACCCCTTATGCCAACTAACCCTGGTCTCCCCTACTAGATCGAGAAAGTCTACAATTTCGAATTGTTATTTTTATGAAAAATTTGATAATATATTAAAAAAAAATTAAATGTACCTACGATAACGCGAAAACTAATAAATGAAAAACACTGGGCTAAGTAATTATCAACTCGTATATGAGAAAGTTTGGCTGAGTTGACTAGGACCAATTTTTGGTCAAATCTTCCTGTTTCCAAAAACAAATATGTAATATAAAAAAGATGTCGAGTAAATTAGAAGTGTATTGTGTGTATTTGGGTGTTATACACCCCAAATGGGCAGTGGGAAGTGTAATTACCACTCCACGGCACTCCCCTTCTCTATCCTTGTTTAGCGAATTATAGAAATAGAATCGGGGATTATCAAATCGAGGGATAGAATCCCTCGATTTGGTAATTCCGGGGGTTGATGTAAAAAAGTCAAATTTTAAAAATGTAAGGGGGCCGTAACTAGGGAGACCCAAAATTTTAATTTTTCGAGAATTTGAAGTTGGGTATCATTTTAAAGGTATTGAAATTTGGTTCACAAATATATATCGCGTTTCCAAAATGGAGACCATTTTACCCAGTAAAAAATTAAAACAAAACGCAGAAAAAATCCCCCCCCCCCCAACCCTATTAGGGAAGGTCCTAAAAATATGGCAAAAATATACATCTCTGTGGTCCAATGATATTTCCGGGAGTTGATATAAAAAAAAAATCAAATTTTAAAAATTTCAGGGGGCATTGATTATGGAGACCCAAAAATTTGAAGTTGGGTATATCATTTTAAAGGTATTGAAATTTAGTTCACAAATGTATATTGCGTATTGCGTTACCAAAATGGCGGTTAAATTACCCCCGAAAAAATTAAAACAAAACGCAAAAAAAGTCCCCCCACCCGCTACCCCATTAGGAAAGGTCCTAAAAATAAGGCAAAAATCCATTTTTAGTTAAAAAAAAAATAAATATAATGTTATTATAAAAATAATGCTATTAATGAATTTTTATGAATTTTTCAAACCCTTCTAGTTACTTGTTGGTAAGTACTTGACGGGATTTTTCTCTATTATTTTAAAGTATTCGTAGTGTTTACTGATTTCGTTTATTATTATCTATGTATTTGGTGTTTTTACTTTTATGAATAACTGCATTGAATAAATTTCAGTCCTTGAAACAATTATTGTAGTAACTATTCTTCACTCCCGTTCCCTTGAATATCAAATGAGGTAACGACGTTACAGCTAGTGAGTTGTACAAAGAAAAAAAAAATGGAGAAATAAAAATGTATTACGTCTTTTACACCTTCTTTTAAAATTGTCAATTCGTCCTATAGATGCACTGTATATACATTTTTTTCTCAACATCTTGCCTTCAACATTTGACATTTTCTGATTTTCATAATAACTTTATGCAAACTATAGCTGTTTCCGTTCTTGCTCAATAGTAAAGAATCAAACTTCACTTAACTAAATTTTAAAACTTCAAAAGAAACTTGAAGAATTTTAATATTTTGACCTACTACACTCCTCAAAACACGTTTTTCATAGCCTAACATCTCTAAAATTTAAAACTCAAAAAACAGGGGCGGCCAAAAAACCTAGCCCCCTTCCCATTAGCGGTCCCCCCACCCTACATAATTTCGTATGGGCGCCCATGGTAATTATTACTTAAAATGTATCATTACAATCAGTGCCGGATCTAGGTTTTTTCTTAGGGGGGGCAAAAGCAGATATTGCCGCCCTTGCCACACAGGGGCAGATCTAGCAGTAGAATTTGGGAGGGGGGGGAACTTGGGGGTATAGCCTCAAATCCAAAGGGGGGCCCAGGGGCCTCCCCCGGAAAATTTTATAAAATTAGGTACAAAAATGGAGAATTTTAAGCGTTTTGGAGAATCTTTTTTTAGAGATTTTTCAGCTAAAACTATAGTACCTATTCTATATTGCGTTTAAAATACCAATTATTAATGATAATTTCTATTTTATTTAACCTGTAACACTATACTATGCTATTATTCTTCCAGATTCATTACGAGGGATGACCCTCCTGCCCAAAGGGGGGTTCAGGGGCCTCCCTCGGAAAATTTTAGAAAATTAGGTCAAAATGGTGAATTTTAGGCGTTTTGGAGAACCTTTTTTTTTAGAGCTTTTTCAGCTAAAACAGCAACTTAAAGTTTGTTTAAAATTGTTTCTGCAGAATTTTTGAAACATTTATTATCTAAATCTGGTTTTAGACTTAAAAAAATTATTTTTTATCTGTAACACTATACTATGCTATAAATTCTTCGTTTCATTATGAAATACCTTCACACAACTTCCTATATAGCAACTGAATCAAGTAGAAAAACACTCAACTAAGCATATAAACAAACATCTATTAAAGCATGCAAATAAACAAACAAAAAATAGTTTATATTTGCATCCCACATAAAAATGTAAGTGGGAATCCAAGTTAGCAATTTTAATATTAACTTGACTATTGCTCCATAGCTAAGGCAACCATATATATTCCAATAATAATATAGTTTTGTATATATTTGTTTTGATTTGTTATCTTCAAATAGATCTTATAACTTATTTAAATTAATTAATGTTGTAAAATGTTTACGTTTTATTATTGTATTACATATCATGTAATATATTAATTTGTTAATATGGCAATAAATTACTGTTTATTTATTGATATTTTTTGCTTCCAACTGAAGCTATGAGATCGTTCTGAAGAACGACAAATTTTTAGTTCTCCGATTTCACAAATTCCAAGACAGATTCATACATCAGGGAACACTTTTGGGTCCGTGTCTGTCTGTCACTTTTTTTGCGAACCAACATATCTTAAAATCTACTACTAATCTAGAAGTAGTCCAGTGACTACACTTCGTTAGCAGTAAATATAGTGAAATAATTATAATACAAATTAACTTATAATGATAAAATAATGATGAAGTGGATTATATTAATTATTATAAAAGTTTAACATTATATATGGGAAAACGATATTTTAAGATAAGAGATCTCTAGGCCATCTCCTCTTCAAACGTCTTGGTGGGTTGCTTGGGATAAACTGAGAGGATAGGAGTTGTACAAGAGGATTTGGATGGTGGGATATGGATTCATGGAATTTTTTATATCGGGATACGGTCAGATCTCGGACAAAGGGCACATTTAAATCTTCATGAAGAGTTAGGTTGGAAACATAGAAAGGAGCGTTGGTTATTTTTCTAAGGATTTTTGACTGCAGGATTTGGAGACGACGGGAATTAGAAGGCTTGGTGCTACCCCACACTTCCAGACCGTAGGTCCAAGCTGGTTTTAGAACTACATTATAAATACGAAGCTTGTTGTTAAGAGAAATCTTAGACCTACGATCAAGAATTTTTTTTTCAAGAGATTTTAATGAAGTTTGGATGATAGGTCATGATTAGCCTATTGTTGGTCCGATATAAGCTTCAACCTTTTGCGCCTTCTTGTTTCTCTTCCACATGCGCACAAACGTACATTTATTTAAACCTACAGCTTCAAAAGTACTTTTCCGATTTGTATGAAACTTTTATAGTTTATCGAAAGTAACCCGCAGATAGCCCCAGGTTGATATGAATCGTTTACGTTCTTTAATTTTTGCTAAATTGATACTTTAATTTGGGTAAAAAATCCAAACAATTTTGACAGATTAAAAAAACGGGGAGACAATGAAACAAAATAGACAATAATGGCTTTAAATGCATAAAATCAATAAAGTACGTAATAGGATGCGAGGAAGGGATGTGCCATATCAATTCAACGTATTTTTACGGATATCTCAATTCCTATGGCTCGGAGACAAATTAAAATTGTTATCGAAAAGCAAAACTATTAAATTTCTCACAAAAAAAGTCTCATTCATTTTTTACGTACAAAGAATGGTTTAGCAAAAACCTAGTTCTACTATAACTTGCATTGTGATTGTTTTTGCACGACTTTTTACGTGCTTTAGTGAATATCTCGCTTCTTCTGACTCGGAGACCAATTGTGGATCAGATCAAAATTTAAGAATCTAAAATTTCACACAAGAAACAATATGTTCATTTTTTTCGTACAACGAACCGTTTGGATAATAGTGCGCTCCGAAGTTTCCCTTGTTGTCTCCGGGCCATAGGAAGCGTGATAATTTGTATAAAAAAGACCAGTCAGCATCATGACATAATGAGCGAATTTTCAAAGAAATCTGCGTATTATTGGATTATGGTAATATTGAAAAATTTTTGTTTAGAATTTGGAAGGATGAAAAAAAAAAAATTGGTACACAAAATTTGACCCGTAAATGGACTCCAAAAAGTATTAATAGTATTATTATTTGCGTTAACAGTTTGAGTCTTTGACACATCGAAATTCTTAAATAGTTTTTGATAAACTTCAATATGCTTAAGTTTCTTTCACATCAACTGTAAAGAAAAAAAGGGAAAACAAAGTTAAGGGTGGGCTATATCAGATTGGACAAGATAACTGTAATTATATTACATATAATTAAAAATTACAATTCACCTATTTTTTATTTATTTTTTTATTATTAACTTTTTATTATTTTTCCTTTATTTATCATTTTATTTTTCCACCTCGTTTTGCCGCCCCCCGGGCGTGCCGCCTGGGGCGCTTGCCCCCCGCAGCTCCCCCCTAGATCCGGCACTGATTACAATAATCAGGCTAGAAATAGAGATGGAAGTAGGGCCGGGTTAAGTCCGCCATAAATCGGCACAGTAGCATGTTTGATCGAGGACTGTAAATATGAAGAATGAGGACGACGTCTTGCAGACCCCACTGTCTCATTGGTTCAAATGTGTGTGCTTTACAGAAGTTACAGCATGCTCCATCGAAGTACTAAATGCTTTTGATATCAAATTAGATATAATTATACGACATTATTAACTTAAACAAAAATAAATCAAAATGGCAAAGACTGATATAATTACTGAGATAATTATAATATAAACTTCGGAGTAATATTCCAGGCTTAAATTTACTTTGAAATCTTTCAACGCTTGCTCTCTATCAATAACCTAACTTGAATACTAAATCTGAAACATAAATCGCTATCACTTATGATATGTAAACTGCATCTAAAAACTCTGAAGGTAGTACTAAAAAATACTCTAAACTACATGATTATCACCGAATTTTACCGTAATGATCAATTATTACTCCGGAAATATATAAATATAAATAAAACATATTAGTATAATGTAATGTGAAACCAATTAAAGATTAGTAACAACTCCATAAGACGACAGAATTAAACCGACTTATGTCTAATGGTCAATAAATGCGTGATGATATACAAAACTGAAATTAATTAATGATATGATAGTGGAAGGAATGGAAAAGAGAAAATTAAGAGTTTATTCCTCTTTGCCACATCTTAAATTGTGTTATACGTTTTTGGAATAGTAGATACATTTAAGCTTCTAGTGCGGAAAGTAGCATTTTGCATGCGAGTGTGCAGTTTCCACCCGATCGACAGCCAGGGTAGTAAAACCACACGAGCATATATTTCGTATCAATCGTTGAAAATAGTACATTACGCGTCTAGTGCGGAAAGTAGCATTTTGCACGCGAGTGTGGAGTTTGCACCCGAGCGATAGCGAGGGTGGTAAAACCACGCGAGCAAAGCAAAATGCCGTTTTCGCACGAGTTGCGTACCGTACTTTATCTACGATTGTTGGACTTTAATAATAAATACACAAAAACAAATTTAATAAATTTCAGATGACATTTATTCATTAGTTGTATTTTGTGCCGAATTAATTATTTCGGGAGGCGTATTATTCTCCTCATTTTCGTCTTATCACTTAAATCACTCATTGTTTTTCACTATAAACTCGATATAAACAGTTACTTTAGTTAACAAACAGCAAATTAGTTTTGTTAGGTGTAAACAAACTCGCTAATCGTGCGTGAAGGTGAAGAATTCTTCTTGTTTACCGCTCTAGGGCGGAAAAAAAGAGGAATTATAAAAACGCGCATGCGCAATGAATACAAGTACGTAAAGAACCACTTTCTACGCATCTAAACAGAGATACAATGTTTATATTTCGATTTGATCGTAAATAAAATAATTTTTATTTCATTATTTCATTAAAAATGTAAAACAAAAACTTGATTTCGGCCTAGAGGAAACTCGATGAATAAATTTGTCGGAAATAAGAGTTCAAAAGATTTGTATACTAATCTTATATGATGTTGTCCCAATATTTAACTTTTGAAAGAGGCCAGGCTTTTTTCCCCTTGGGATGTGACGAACTGAAGAAGATGAGTTCTAGCTGGATCTATAGAAGCGCAGTCCTATAAGATGTGATATGTAGGCTGAGGTGTAATGTTGTCACAAATACAAGCAGAAGAGTCTCGGAGGTGGAATCTCAGCAAATAGGAGTAGAATTTCCCGTGACCAGTGAGAATTTGAGTCAGTTGCCAGCTGCTGACTATATGATCCATGCCGAGGCTCAAATGTTTCCTAACAGACGGAAGAAACTCTCTAGTCAGACGACCAGTTTCACAAGTCATTCTTTATAAAATTCCCCTGCTGGTTCTTAATTGAACATTTATAGTATTAATTGTTGGTATACTGTTTGTACCCGAAAATTCAAGAGGAATCCGGACCAAATTTAAATTATTCAAGAAAAAAATATTCTTTATATATATATTTTTTTTTTTATAAGGTGCTATTCCATATTTCTTATTCGCATACAAATGTCGAAAATCGATTCTCTCATACGCTATTTATAAAAAGTCAAATTAGACTGATTCTAATAAATGAGGGATCGATTTAAAGGTCTCATAGAGTGCATTAAAAGAGGTGGTGTTGCTTTATTTTATAAAAGCTTTTAAAGGGTAAAATTAATTTTAAAAAAATCGGCCCGAGACAACTCAGACAAACATTCTAATATTTTTGAAACTGTAATTAAATTTCATAATATCTCATTTAATTAATTTTTTAAAAATACTCAAAAGCGTTTAACAGGTGGGAAAATCAGATTTATTTTCATCAAATCTCGGAAACTGGATGATTCCCGGGAAAACGATATAAGGCATATCGTAATTTTTTAGTCTTAAGGCCCCCATACACAATCAAACATTTTTTTGCGCCAACCTGCCTGCAAACATATGTTTGCGCAAACCTGATGTCGGGCAAATTTAGGCCATGTCAAACATCATGTTTGTGCAAACATCAAACAGCCCCACACGGTCAAAATGTTTGCGCAAACATTTTGACCGTGTATGTTTGATGTTTGCGCAAACATGATGTTTGACATGTATGGCCTAAATTTGCCCGACATCAGGTTTGCGCAGACATTTTGACCGTGTATGGGGGGGCCTTATATAGTTATATTCGTATTTAAATGGATTACATTTGAATTTAATTTTTTATTATTAAAATCGCCGCCTCAAAACGTGTAAATCCATCAAAATCGAATTTTCTATTTGACACCCTCATTTTGGCCATATTTGTTGCAAAATGTTGCGATAATTGTTACATATTCTATTCCTACTCTATAAGACCTTTAAAACAATGTATGCCATGTCATGCTGAGTAAAAACTTATTTTTTAATCGTTTGCAGTATTGGCCGCCATCTTAAATTTAAAGTTGTCAAATATTCTGAGATGCTGTGAGCCAATTATTTATTTATATTTTTTTTCTCTCATAAGAATTAGAATTTTCAAAAAGTTAAAAGTGTAATTACTCATTCCTCACAGAACACCAAACATTTCAAAATGTTCATTATTTTTTTATTTTTTTTTTTAAATGATGAATACTATATGAATTTCTCCCTGCAGGGAAGCAATTATAAGTACATAATTCAATAATTATATGCACTCTGAACTCGTATACGAGAAAGTTTCTTTATCGAGGATCGCGGCTAATCTGAAGGAGACAATACTTTCGAGGACCACTTGGTCTATTGGCAAGGCTAGTTGGCAGCTTTTTGCATGATTAATATATTTATAAGAGATAAGAGATTATATCCCTTTGTTAAAATATAAAATTCGAGCGAGGCCCCTCCTACTTTTCTAAGCCCCTCCCCAAACAGACTATTGTTCTTTATACTTACCGTAATTTGAAGTAATTGAAACAATTACATTACATTCAATACATCAACAAGCTTTCAAGGGGCTGAGGGAGCAAATAAAATAATGGCTTTATTTGCTAATGCTATAAGTCCTAAGAGCTGAACTCTAGTTAATATAAATCTATTTGATAACCTTGAGAAGGGAATGATGCCCTAGATTTGGGCAACACTTTATTCACTCATTAGAACCGGTCGTTTGTCTTTACGAACTTGCTGCAATTGACAATTGACTATCGATCATGGGGCGCTGTTATATTGAAAACAAAAACAAAGTCCACATTTGAAATTGGCTGTTTGATTTCTGTTATCTCTGATTTGATTTTAAAGTTCCTGAGAGATCTAGCCTATGGAGTGTAGTGTGTAGAAAGTTAATTAATTAATACCGTTGTCGATCATTTTTTTAGTTCTTGTTATGTTTAGTTAATTTTTAAGAATGAGTTCCTGTGAAGGTGAGTTTCCACTTTTGCTGACATATCTATAAAATGTTTTTTCAATTGTAGTTTTTCTTCGCAGTTTGGTCGAGGATGTATTGTTTCGTAAGGATAAAACCAGTTTTGGCCGTTTTCATAATTATATTCTTACCTCGTTAAATATTCTGTCACTCTTTATTAACTATATTCTTCTTGATTCTCGATAATTCTCGTTGGTGAATAAGTCAGGGGTAAGGATTATTGATCTTTGACCTATCAATATAGATGTGTAATTTTCTTCTTTTTTTTTGTAAATGTTCAATTTTACTCTCCATTTACGGTTGAATAACTATTACATGGCCTAACTTTTGTAACACAAACGGATTAGTTTTCAAAAGAAGGTTGCCTTTTGTGTTACCTCGTAATGTTGAGTGTTACCTTTACTCCAATCCTTCTTAAGAACTTATTCCATAAATGAAAATAACTTGAATTTAAAGCATAGATATGACCTAAGGTATATTTATTGTTAATAGATTAATTAGACCCTAACTATTAGTTCCTATGTATTAATTCGAATTTATTTTGTGATTAATGTTATGAAATATTAACCTGAATTTTTTTTTTTTTTCATTTTTTAGTTATTGTAAGATGTTTCTTGTCCTTTGCAATGCAAGAATTCATTAATTATTTTTCTTTTATTATCATTCTTCCTTTCTTGCTTTAGATAATGCAATGTTTGGTTAAGATGGTAGGGCCTCTCTCCAACTTATTTTTTTTTTGACAAAGGGATATCAGTTCTCTTATGAACAAATCAAATGTATATAATTTCTCAAATATACTGTTTGACAAAGGGATATCAGTTCTCCTATGAACAAATCATATGTATATAATTTCTCAAATATACTGTTTGACAAAGGGATATCAGTTCTCCTATGAACAAATCATACGTATATAATTTCTCAAATATACTGTTTGACAAAGGGATATAATCTCTCGAGTGTATAAATGAAGAACAGTTTGGGCCGCCAAGCGATTCTTGACTGATGCGATTCATCATCTTCTTCAGCTCAGCCCGATGTTTCTTTTGGTTAATTTATGGTACCAATCAATTAATGTTAACACCCATTAAACGTTTTAGAAGTTGAACTTTATGAAAGTAATTTTTATTTTTGCCTGTTATAATATGTATGACCTACTCTTGCAACATACAAAAACGACCTTCTAACATATTCATTACAACTGTTAAACTCTAGATGTCTTATATTGTAGTAAATTAAGATATTTCTTTAACTAACCTGTGATTGTGATATAGGGTATTGGGTACCATTTACATGTCTTTGTTCTAAAGGGACTGATAATTTGATAGTTATTTTAGATTTGACCTTCTAATTTACTTATTGTAACTGTTAACTCTAGATGTCCTATAGTGTAATACACTATATAAGATAATGTTTGTTAGCTTTCTTTTACATGTATTTTCTTCTAAAGAGGCTGATAATTCTATAAGTATTTACATATTATATTTTATTTAGTGAAGTAGTGCTTAAGTGCATACTGAGCTTCTCCTCTTTTCGAGATAATTTCTAAATAAATTCCTGTAATAATATAATGCTGTAGATCTAGACATAAATAAAAACTTATTTGTATCTGCTTAAATAATCAGCTGGTATGTATATTTTTATTGTCCCTCATGGAAAATATTTTATGGCTGAACCCATCATTATACATAATGGGTGTTACCCATCATTATAAGACAGTGGAACCTTGATAACTCGAACCTTATCTAACCTTGATATCTCAAAATTCTAGGTAAGTTAGAGTGATGTCCGTTTCCCCTGCTAATTTAATAACCCAAAAAGCGCATTATCTCAAAGTTAAAACACATTTCCTTGAATTTTGAGTTATAAAGGTTCCACTGCAGTTGTAAAAAGCCAATAATTGGTTGCCTCTAAGTCGTTCATAAGTTGTTAAGGCATTATCATTATTATTCTTACCTGCATATTTTAATGTATAGGAGAGTTACTCAGACAGAAAATCCTGTCGGGGGCCAATTATCGTTTATAGATGAAAAGAGATCATTTATAGGTGATTTTATTATTTTTCAGATAACGAACCGATTTTGAGGCATGATAGCGTCAGAAATCTTTCCAATCCAGCTGAATATGGGTTGCTGGATGGAAAGTGCATTGAAACCAACCTCAGAAGGAAACTACTTTTTTTTTTCATGAACCCAATTGAGAAATGGCAAGCGAGGAGAAAATTCCCTTGTAAACTATTTATTCAGCTCATAAAAATACTTCTTGTTACCCTTCAGGTTTGTTTGATTATTTATTTATCTTTAAGGCTTAATGCCTTTTGAATTATAGAGAAGAGTAATTTTACCTTCTAAGTGCTATCTGGCTAAAGGTTTATTCAACTACAATGTAATGGATGACAAAGGGTTAGTGTGTCGCTTTATCATCTGTATAAGCCTTACAATTTACATGTGCAACCAGATGGACACCACTTACATGGTGATGCTGGGTCAATACTGAGCGCACTTTTTGACTCCTTTGCTGGAGTCTCCTTAACCGGAGGGGTTCAACCCAATTTGAGCCTGAAGGCTCAGGTTCTAACATGAAGACATAGACCACATAAGTGGGTCCATTGCGCAAGCCTGGGAGTGCTTCACACAATAACGACATGGTATGCTCTTAAAAAATCCTACATTTCTTACTAGCTCAAATATGAGGGTAAACAGGGTTAATAATGAATTAACAATATATTTCTGGCGCTCTAAATTAATTAATTATTAACCCAGTGCACCCTTGAGTACATTATTAAACATAAATTATAATATATTCTTATTTAAAGGTCTCTAGGGATGAAGAAAAGATAAAAATGTTCTTTTTGTTAAGCTATATTTTGCCCATACCTGGGCATCTTCAGGCTGAAATAAAATAACATAAACAATTTTAACTAAACAGACATAACAACTTCAACATAGAAATGGTTGATTAATGTTATTTAATGTTTGTTTTCACTTTTTAAATGTAATTTTTGTATTAAAAGTGTGATATAGATATAAAAAAATTAAAAAATTAAGTTAAATCAACAATTTATATTTACGTTTTTATGTCTGTTTAGTTAAAATTGTTATAATATTGTTTATGTTATTTTATTTTAGCCTGAAGATGCCCAGGTATGGGCAAAATATAGCTTAACAAAAAGAAAAAAATTATCTTTTCTTTATCCCTAGAGACCTTTTCATAAGAATATATTGAAACTTAAGGGATCATCTAAAAAGACATTGACAAAAAAATAAATTATAATGTTTAAATATTTTTTTTTTCTTCATCTTCTAAATATTTTCATATTATTTGTGTGTATAATAATATTTGTATTTATTTTCAGCTGTTCCTATTCGCACACAGTAGATACAACCATGTTAATTATGCTTGGGATAACAGAATCACTTTCTCACATCTGTTTCTTAAAGGCTGGGATACTACAAGAGAAGTAAATTCTTATCCTCCTAGTCTTGGGCCTTTAGCCCTTTACAACAAAGATGCATTTTACCAAACAATTGATTTTGCATTCAATGGCGTAAGTGTTAATTTATTTTATTTTTAAATGTGACATCGATTTTTCCATTTCTTATTTAAAAGACTGAAAAACATAGTTAAGTTTTGGCTAGCAGCTCGAAAGCTATTAACCATTTTCCTACGAACAAATTATATTCATCGGAATGGAGCCATTTTAAAATCCTGAACAACAATTATTTTTTGACTGGTTTTCACCAATTAATACAAATTTATATGCAGGTCCACAAAGTAATGCAAACAAACTAAAACTTCACTAAAAATTGCGGCCTGATTACTGTGATCAATTTTAATTTTAATGTTGTCCTTAAAGATCTGCCCGCCTTCTACGAATTATTGTAATCACACATACATTACTATATTCTTCTAAAATATGGGAATATTTTGAAGGGGTACGATCTTTAAATTTTTTATTAGAATATTAGATTGGTTTTGTTGCTAATTACTAAATTATTACTGCCGCCGTTTCCACTTTTCTATCAGTTCTGCGTTTTAGATAATAATTGTTATTATTTAATTCGTTTTTGTGCTTCTACCTGCATTTATTAAATAGTGCTTTCGTTATCAAGAGTAAAATGAGTCCAAGAAGGTGTTGTAGTACCGCTGAAAAACTAATAAATGCTTACTAAATCTAAATAAAATCATGTTTTTTTCCTCTTAAAAATACCTATATAACAATAAAAAAAAGTTGATATCTTTTGTACCATGTCCACACTTCAGGGTCAATAAAATTGACCCTGAATATCAGGTGCGTATTATATGCGAATTTTTAATTTTCCTGAAATTTCAGCCTTAAATTCAGCCTGCGTATTTTATGCGAGATTTTAAGGTAATTATTTTTGCAGTATTTAAATGTATCTGATGCTATCGGACCATATTCTTATGCAAGTGAAGATAATAAAGTCATACCTCCAATTCTATGTCTTTATCAATACAAAGAAGGAATTATTTATGGATTCAACGAAAGTTTCACATTTAACAGCGAAATCGAACAAAGTGAGTATTCGTTTGCATATTTTATTATTTCCTCAGTGGTTTGTTATTACTTTGTGTTTTTTAGTAATAATGAGCCTAACTTAAGATGACATTTCTTCATCTCTCTTATATCACCTATATTTCAAGTTAAGTCTGGTAAAAGTTTCTTTGATGTTGGCATTTGCAAGTATAGAAAGACGAGAAAAGTTTGATTTACCCTCAGGTGGACACATGGATTTTTTATCTAGTTGCAGAAACATGGATCTCTAAAGGGGGTCTACTCACCTTCAGTATAACTGCGCAGTTTATCACATGTGACATCATGTCTGAGCGATAAACAGAGGCAATTGCACAGTTTATCACATGTGACATCATGTCTGAGCAATGAATAGAGGCAACTGCGCAGTTTATCACATGTGACATCATGTCTGAGCGATAAACAGAGGCAACTGCACAGTTTAGACCTGTTTTTATTACTCAGTGCTGACCACAGCTCTGTGTAGAGTAGCGCTACCAGGTTTCTGCCTGGACCATGATCGCCATTCTCGGTTAGTTTAAATATTAAAATGTGAGTCATGGTTAACGACCAAAGACAAATGTGAAGACTTTGGTTACTCACTTGGGTTTGTTCAATGGACCCACCTAAATGGCCACGTCTTCGGATAAAAGTCCCCCTAAAAAATAATAATATAATTCTATTTATATAATTACAATAAATATTTAGACAATTTTGTAACTTATACAATTATTACAACATATAAATGAACAAACTAACCTTATATTTTAGCATTTTTTATGTTTTTAATTATTATTACTATGATATTTATCTATTTATTCTTCTTTTGCAATCACTACTTTTCGCACACTTGTTGTAGACGTCATTACAACTTGTATTTATATATGTTTATAAACATACGTATAAATGATAAATTACATTATTAATATTTTTATTTAATGATTATCAAATTATATGTTAATAATTTTTTTTATTATTTATTAAATTTTCTATCTTTAATTTCATTAAATTTTAAATAACTAAATACGCCTCCTTTACAACAGTATAAAGTTTTAAAAAAAAAAAAAAAAATCGTAAATATTTCTTACGGCTGAGCAGTTCACATCTACTTTTTGTTATATACTGAGGTGTTTGGAGGAAATCACCTCTTTAATTTTGTTCCAACGATAGACTCTGAGAGATGAAGCTGTACCTTCAAACTGAAGATGTTTGGCCCTTTAGTTCACAATGCTAGAATTACTAATCTTTATTCTAATTTTCTCACATTTACAAAATATTCTCTTCATATAAATAATTAAGACGAAAAAATAATTAACTTGTAATAGATTTCAAAAATGTCACCTAAAGAACTAATCCCCCTATGTAACAAATTTTCAAAAAATTTTGTTGTAATAATTGTTATTAAATATCAAAAAAGTTATTTGAAATCTCATTTGTTTTGTTTACACACAAATTTTACTATTGTGAAATGAATATTTTATATCATGTGATTATAATAACTTAAGTAATTGATTTGTTTCAGAATGTTGTGAGCTTATAAAACCAGATTCTACTCCATTTCCATTTTCAATTAGTGACCATATGAATGGATTTAATATTAGTTTTTCTGCTTTGGTTAGAGTTACCATTGATTTTTCACTTAAAACTGTTAATTTTAAGGCTTCTGGACCTTTGTCTCAACCAGATTGCTACAAATTTAAAATTCAGGTACATAATTACTTATTTATAATATTATACCTATTTAATTTTAGCCTTGAGTTCTCAGTTGTTTTTTTGTAAATGTGTTTTGTTGCCTAATATAGTGGTGGAATTAATTTTTCACATTAATATATTTTTAAATTTATCTGAAGAAAGTAGAGGTGGTTCTATTCCCTCTTTAAGGTAATAGAATATTTTTTTCTTAATTTATGGTCGTAGCACAAGTGGAAATTAGTATACAATCAAAATTGTTTCGAAATTTGAATATTAGTTGAGGAAGGTGGTGACCATAATTTTTTAGGTTTCTGTACGAAGTACGAAAAGAAACCTTATATAACAACTCTGTCTGTCTGTCTGTCCGTTGGCATGTTTCAATTCATAAACTACTATAGCTAGGAACATGAAATTCGGCACACAGGTGCATCTCGGCATTTTTGGCAACTGTACGCTTTTCGTAGTTTTCACACTTAATATTTCAATTTAAATTAAATTATAATTATTATTAACAAAGGGAGACAGTCAGAGAAAAATAGACTCTAGCGCCGGGACTTGAACCACGGGCCTCTATATGTTTTTGAGTCCTGTTTTGCCGGGTGATTATCAAAATCCTTCCTCTTGATATATTCCAATAAACAATCATCACAAGAGCTCAGATTTCGTGATAGTGGAAGCCACTCCACATCCCCAATTCTACCGATGGCCATTTGTCAAGTTGTTGAGGGTTCGCGAATGCTCCTAATATTCAAGACATGAAACTTTGTTGCATGTATAGTTACTTATTTCCACTTTTGCTTACTTCTTTCTATAAATTAAGAAAAAAAGGTTTCTTACGTTATTTGCTATACCTAAAAAAAGGGGTTTGACTTCGCCAGCCTATCTGAATGAGTCAGTTAAATAAGTCGGAGAGTCAGTAATTCTTTCAAGAGTCAACTCTCGAATTAACCAGCTTTCATTCCTACTCTAACTTCCCAAACCAATTTAATTGATATTATCTCTTCTAGTACAATTCATAATGTTTATCTTATTTCTTTTTGTCCAATTTTACGTACAAACATTTTGTTTAAAATTTTTTTCATTTATATTTTCATCTTGTTAATTTCTATTTTTTTCCTGTCCTAATTATTCTTCTTTTTTTAATCTTGTTTTATTAAAGATTACATTTGATAACGAAGACATGGATGGTCAAATGGTCCTTTCACTTGATGCAGAGCCAATAAGACTTGATTGTCAAGGAGATATAAATTACATAAGTAAGTCCCTACTTTTTATATTAAATATACTTTATTTATTATGCTATTGGGATAAGGGTTGCGGTGTTAGTTTCATAATGAAGTTTTAGGTTTCTGGCGGTGACCTCATCTCAATGGGTGTAGGTCCCAGCTTGTTGGGTCTTTTGTGGAAAGTATCTTAAACCCCCTACACACTGGCCGACAGTTGGCCTGTGTGTTGCGCTGTCGGGGCATGAATTCTGTTGTGACTGATGGTCGGGAGGTCGAGTCGGCTGGACCATAGTAGTAGTAAGGGGGCGGGGAGGCCAGGCCTAGCAACTAGACCCCATTCGGGTCCTTTTTGCCAACCCCTGAGCTCACACCTATCGAACCACCACAGAATTACCCTCAACTCTCCATGTTTGGGTCACCAAGGAGAGAATGTCTTGCCACTTTAGTGTGCCAAGCTCCTCTTCCCTGATTTCCCCTGCTCCTAATAAATGAAAACGTAGTCTGCCATATCCTTCACATACTCCCACAAAGTGGTAGGCTGTCTCCTCTTTGAGCCCACACAATGGACATGTGGGGTTGTCTTCAATCTTTAATAGTGCCAGATGTCTTCTGAGCTGGCAATGCCCTGTTAAGACTCCAACCATATTTCTAAGATTGGGTCTACTTAATCCCATAAGCCATCTGGTTTTCCTTTTATCTAGGTCTGGCAGTAGCGTTTTTGTCTGCCTACAGCCTTCCGTTCCTCTTCATGCCCTCCTTGCTTCTTCCCAGATACACACCTTGTTGGCCGACCTCGTCTGTGTCCTCTTGACCAATCAATGGCAGGTTCCGGTCCGCAGAATGGTATGGAAGCTCCTTTCTTCGCCACTTTATCTGCTATCTCATTCCCAGGAATCCCTGTATGTCCTGGAACCTAAAGCAGTGTGACCTCCTTTCTCTCTGCCAGTATCTCTAATGCCTCTTGGCACTCCTTCACCAGTGCTGACTCCACACTTGGGGCGCAAAGTGCATGAAGTGTTGCCTGACTGTCCGAGCATATGGCTACCTTTTTAGATGTTGTATCCCTCACCTCTTGTTTTCTCACCACCTCTAGGATGGCGTAGATTTCCGCTTGAAACACTGTAGTGAGTGTACTTAGTGGGAAGCTCTTTTGGGTGCCGGACCTTTCTAGGTACAGTCCTGCCCCTGACATACCTTTATCATTTTTAGAGCCATCGGTGTATGCCACTAGAGTCTCCCTGTCAAATTTAATTTTCCCTAGTTCCCATTTGGCCCGTGATAGGATTTCTACCTTGTATTTCCTCTTCAGCGTTAACTGATATTGTATTCCATTCATTCGAATCCCTGTTAGTGGGATCTTGGATTCGGCCATCCTTGGTAAATTCAAGTGTCCCATTGTGGATTCTCCTCCTTGCCACTGACCATTGTCTCTAAGCCTTACAAAGGATGCAATGGCCTCTCCTTTGATCCATGTATTGAGCGGAGGGAGTCCTACCAATGCCTCTAAGGCCGCTGTAGGGGCAGTCCTCATCGCTCCTGTGATACCCCTGCAGGCCAGCCATTGAACCTTACTCAGCCCCTTAGACGAGCTAGACACCTCAGTTCTAGGCCACCAAATTATACATCCGTTGTGAATTCTGGGCCTGATAACTGCTGTGTACAGCCATTTGAGAATCTTTGGGGAAAGTCCCCATGTCTTCCCCACTGCTCGTCTGAGTTGCCAAAAGGTGATCATAGCTTTTTCTATTGCCTTGTCTAAATGTGATTTCCAGGATAACTTAGAGTCAAAGGTTAATCCTAGGTATATCACCTCTTTTGCCAATGTAAGATCCTGACCAAATAGCTGGACCATACAACCACCGACCTCCCCACCACTTTTTTTTTGTTGGTTTGGAGTTTTTTGGTGTTTAGACAGATATGGAACCATTTTAGAACCTCACACCAAGACACCTTGATCATTGCTGCTAAACTGACAGACCAAACTGATGGACTGGTAGTCGAGTCGGCTCGTTTGGTTGGAGTGTGTGTAGACAAGGCCCTAACAGGACTGGTCGGGGCCAACAGTCACGTCGGGCAGTCGTGTCGGCCAGTGTGTAGAGGGTTTTAATGGCAGTGGATGTTGTTAAATAATACATGAATAGACCTTATTTAAACACAACTTAAAAGAATATTATTTACAGAATTCCCTCGCAATACTTAATACTGAGACATACATTTTGATATCAACCCTCTTATCTACAGTAGTTAGGATTGTTATTATAATTTCAGCAATGCAATATTTTATTTATTTGAACTTTGCCAATTTAATTTACTACAGTTTTTATATTTTAATATGATTCTTCTTTTTTGCAGCTGAAAATAAAATTGATAACATTCTAAGAAGCATCCTTAACCTCTTAGTTATATTTATCTGCACTTTATCATTTATTTTATGTAGCAGAGCTATTTATCGAGCCCAGCTCTTAAAACTGGTAAGTACTTACTATTTTTTACAGCCAAGATTATATTTTTAACTTTGCTCAAAGAAATAGAAAAAACAGTTTGATAATCGCCATAATAGTCAGTCTGTTTGTTCAAAATCTGTCCCTGATAATATGTACACTAAATTAATTAAAATGACTATTTCGATTTCCCTGAACTTTTGGTTCAACTCAAGTAAATATTAACCTTTGAACTTTCATAAAAGAATGTTCAATACTTTATTCTTTATGAACTACTATAATATTCGATTACCCATTAGGCTAATGTCACGTCACACAATGCTAATCACACGTGGGTCTTGTAAATAATGGTAGTGGTCAGACAGAGATGGACGGCAAAATGCTGAAGGTAGGGATGGACAGCAAAATGCTGAAGGTAGGGATATACAGAAAAATATAGCTCTGTCCTTCCTCCATGCACCGCCGCTGTCCACCATCTTGACTTGAGAGAGTAAGAGTTTATTGCTCTTGACACCTGAGCATCGTTTTTAACAGGTTTTTAACCTGGCAATGCAACACAGGACACTCCTGTGTAAAAAAAGGATGGAAAATAATTATATGAGGGCTTCGAGAGTAACAATTTAGAAACTTTAATTGGGAAGTTCATGCATTCCTTAAATATTTTACAATAAAATTTACCTTTCTTGTACCACATATTTGGGAAGGTATAGAACAAGTTATGCTGGAAAAAATGAAGTAACTGTTATATTCAGAAAGGAAAATTCTGTTTATTGTTCCCGTGACACATAAACATCATCTTTAAATAAGAGCTCTAATCTTTGAAAATTTGTTAGATCAAATTTAAGAAAGACAAAACAGCATATACTCAGAGAAAACACAGCAGAATTTTGTTTTGCTACTTGGAGCTTTAGTTATACATCACAGTTTAATTCATTATTTATTTTATAATTTTCTTTTGTAGTTTAGTTACATTGATTTTTCTTTTTTAGGAAACTGTTCGATTTTTCAAAAACTTTTACAAGAAAGAATTAGGAAGTGAAGAAAGGTGGCAATTTTTAAATGTCTGGTATGTTATGATAATTATCAATGATCTATTGATAATTATTGGCTCTGCAGTGAAAGAAGAAATTGAACGCAAGGTTATTACCCATTTTAATTATTATTGAGTTTTTAACTTAGAAATCAATGTTTCAAGTATTATTTGGGTTCTATTATATTAAGTACTAGGTTTCACCTAGGAATAGCTCCTGCTAGCAGGCTATGTTTCCTAGTGCTAATAAACTGCATTATCATTTAGTTCAAGCCATTAAATTAAATCCCTAAACTACTAACTTAAAGCAGCCATAAAAAAAATATAAATAAAAAATATAGGGTTGGTGGGGGCAAAGGTCCGCACTTTTTGGTGTAGGGCTAATTTTGAGCATTTGTTTCCTTTTAATAATTTCTAAATGACCTGTGTATTTTGGCCAACAATCCTTCTAACAATCCCCATCTCTCATTGCTCTAAAAATTGCTCAACATTTTTGGGGCACAATTTTACCACAAATATGATTTGCATTTTATCCCATTTGGTATTAATTAATTAATTATTCAAGAAAGTGAAATATTTCATAAAGGAACATGTATATTGAACGATAAAGAAAACATATTAGGTACAATATAAAGTATCGTAGATGGAGAAACCCCTTTTAATTAATCCTTTCTTTTCATCCAGGATCTGCTGGGTTAAAGGGCGCAAACAATCTTTCTTTCTCTTGTACACTCCGAAAATTAAAAACTAGTTCTTTTACCAGAAGTAACTAACATAAATTAATCTTTTGATTAAACTTTATAAATGGGAAAAGAGTCCAAATTGGGACATTTGCCCCATTTTCAGTGTGAGGATCTTTGCCCCATTCAGTGCGCGGATCTTTGCTTCATTCTAAAAAATCATTTAAATATAGTAAATAGTAACCTATCGAAGGTAACTACAAATGAAGGTAAAACAAGTGACTATTTCGACACTACTTTAGCACCATTTTGGTACAACTTTATCAAAAATACGAATATTGATTTATAATAATTAACAATAAACTGCCAAAATTCTATAAAAGTTAGATTGAAACATAAACAAATAAACTTACCTCATGATTCTTGCCAACAGTACAAACAAAATCAAGATAACCTTACAGGAGCAAAGCCTCAACGTAAGGAATGAGTGTTGCCAGTCTCACTTCAAAAAGTAGTTTCCCTCCTATTTTTAAAGTAGTGTGGACATTTACCCCATGTGGACCTTTGCCCCCACCTACCCTTTATATTACCTATTTTGCTCACAGGTAGGCTCAACATGCCTTTTTAAGACTGGGAAGGGGGGAGCCATATTACCCGCTTCTCTTACTGAATGTCCTCCTATGCCCCAGTAGACAGGAAAAACGTTAAGGCCCGTTTTGGTTTTCGTAATGTTATGATTATTATTATTATTACCATTTATTGCTTCAAATACATTTACATTTATATGGTTAGGTTTCTAAAAAGTTATTTTCCATGCATATCAGCCTGATGGCTGTGGTTCCATTTAGAGGTAGAATTTGGAGTTTTCACTTTTTTTTAAATAGTACTTAAAATATATCATTAACATTTTTCGGGGTTTCTAGTAGTTTGTCCCTTTTATAGCAATTACGTGTTCTAGACAGGGGTCGTTAAGGGTTAGACAATAAGTTGACACCGTTAATTCATGTTGCTATTTGGCTATATTTTGTCTCTCTGCTAGGCATATAGACGTGCCTGAAACATCAATTATTTTATATAAAATTAAAAGCTATTTTGAATACAAACAGTTTTATAACACATTAATAATTATAACTTAAAACTATATTCAGGGAAAGATTTCCTGCCAGTCGAGTAAACATGTATTTACCTAGTTTAACTGTTTAAATCCAGAAAAGAAACTGTATCACCAAATCGAATTGTTTTTTTATTTATGTTTAATTCATCTGAGGTTGTTAATAGTATATCTGTGATATTATTATTAAATGTGTTCAGATTTCCCTTCATTTCTTCAGTAATATTTTCCTTCAGTTGCTCTGAGTATCCCTTTTCATTCAGTTCTTTTGTGCTTAAGCTTGATCTCTTGGTTTTCATCTTTTTTTCTTGACTTTGAGGTAGGGGCTGTGATCGTTTCCTAGACATTTTTTTGGTTGGACTTCCATCTTTTATTAATTATTTTTTGTTTCCAATGATGTAATCAATCTGATTCTTAATTTTTCATATTGAAACCTTGTATAAAATCCACCATTGTGTGCTCCATCATTAATCTACATCGAAAGGATATTTTCTTACTGAATTCCTTCTTCGCTTCACCTGAGTTCCATATAGTTCCATTGATTATGAGTTTATTATTCCGAATGACAGCATGATTCCCGTTTAGCCTAGCTTGTTTCATGATGGGATCAAGATCTTTTCTTATTTCTCTGTCCCCTTTAGGCCTATTTCACACGGTGCGGGGGCCCGCACCCTCATCTAAAATGCGGGCACGGGCCCGCCATGCCTTTTTACATGGCCGCACCCACATCTAACAAGCGTGAAAAATACAATAGAGATCAATGTCCAATAGGTAACAAGTGCGGGCCTGCATATAGCTATGGGGACCCGGACAAGCATTTCGCCCGGACGTGGGTCCGCATCCGCACCATGTGAAAGGATCTGTGTTTTTACTATGGTCATACTTAGTATGACCATAGCTAGGCGTCCGCACCTTGCTGCGGGCAGGACCCGTACTGTGTGAAAGGGGCCTTAGACAGGTCTTCAAAAAATAATTATATCTATTCCTTGTAGATTACTTCTTGCAGCTAATACTTGCAGTTTTTTCCTGTAGGATGTGAATCCAATTTTTACTCTGCCTCCTTCTACATTAATTATGATATCACGGTCATGATCTCTAACTTCTATCTTCATTGTGTTGTTTAGAATTCCGAATATTTTATCTTCTCTTTCTTGTCATTGCTTTTTTCTTCAGACCATTGAGTATTATGTTCTTAATTTTATCCTTTTTCTGTAAGTATTTGACCGTTTCCTACACTTCTTCTGCATTTGTATTTAAAGCTTCATTTTTATTTTAAATGCCATCAATTTTATCTAAACAAGTTCATATTCTAAAAAGTTTCATATTTTCATCTTGAATAACATTTCTCATTATTTCCTTCATCTTTAACTCATCCAGTTTGTTATTCTTATATAATCTATTTTTTTCTTTATAATTAATAATATCTTACTTGAAGTATGATATACCTTTATAGTTTTGATGATATAGGGATGTTTAAGTAGAGATTTTTATGATTTTGGCATTTAAATTCACGGTGGGGGTGGAGTGGTCTAAACAGAGATCTTATATTGATTTTAAGATCTACATAAAGAATTTCCAATCTTTTATTTCTTAGACATACACTTTTGAAGAATCAGCTGTTCTACGAGGGCCATTCGGAAAGTAACCTCCGATTGGCCACTGTGAGGGAAGTAGTGGGAGTAGCGGTGCTATTGTTGTACTGACGTACGTGTCAGGTCAGTCTGCCTCAAGCCGTGTTTTTTTATAGCCTCTTGAAATCTACGCTTTTTGAAAAATTGAAAACCCCACCAAATGTGAAGTGCGAACTGTTATAAGGTTTTTTTTTTTTTTTTACGGCAAAAAAATACTCAACAGCAGCTATTCATCGAGAACTTTGTGCCGAGTATAGACCAAGTGTTATGAGTGAAGGATTTGTACATGAATGGGTTCGTTTATTTAAAAGTGGACGAAAGAAAATTCTTGATGAAGATAGAAGTGGTAGGCCAACATTATTTAACGATGAACTTGTTTAGAAAATTGATAGATAAGTTCGTGAAAATCGATGTTTCGCAATTTCGGAGCTGTCTAATGAATTTACACAGTTTTCTAGGACTGTTTTATACAAGGTACCTGAGAGGTTAGGTTAGCGGAAGTTCAGTGCTCTTTGGGTGCCCAAAATTCTTACCGAGCACCACAAACCTTGCACTTCACATTTGGTGGGGTTTCATTTGCACATAATGAAGGGTTTGTATCACTTGTTAAAAGAAATATTAACACTGTACTATTATAAAATATAAGTTTATTTGTCTTGACCACAATATTTAAATTTAATTCATTGTGTAAATTTAATTAATTTAAATTGAATTCATTGAATTAAATTTTAATATTGTGGTCAAGACAAATAAACTT
Source organism: Gerris lacustris (assembly GCA_951217055.1). Taxonomy (NCBI): domain Eukaryota; kingdom Metazoa; phylum Arthropoda; class Insecta; order Hemiptera; family Gerridae; genus Gerris; species Gerris lacustris. Next base: position 33,599,163 of record OX578285.1, on the reverse strand, counting down.
ATATTTTATAATAGTACGGTGTTAATATTTCTTTTAACAAGTGATACAAACCCTTCATTCTATTATAATATTAAGTTCTAAGTTTCACCTAGGAATAGCTCCTGTTAGCAATCAGTGGCTATGTTTCTTAGTACTAATAAACTGCATTATCATATCATATTGGTCAAGCCATTAAATTAAATTCCTAATACAGTCATTTTTAGCAGTCATCAAAAAAACAAACATCCAAAAATATTACCTACGTTGGTTGCAGGTAGGCTCATCATGCCTTTTTAAGACTGGGAAGAGGGGATCCATATTACCCGTTTCTCTAGGCCCCAGTAGGTAGGAAAAGCATTGAGGGCAGTTATAGTATGAAATTATAAAGTTCCACAAAATTTGCAATTCTGATCAATGTTCTCATTTCCCGAGTTGTGTTAATTTTCAAAATTAAATTTTTATTCATTTAAAAATTATTATTTTATTGCTATAGGATTTGTCTAATCATTTTTATTTCTCTTTTTACAGCAATTTGTTGGGGATCAGTGGAATTTGTGCAGTCTTTTCTTGGGAATTGGCAATCTGCTAGTTTGGTTTGGTGTACTCAGATATCTTGGTTTCTTCAAAACTTATAATGTGAGCAATGGTTTCCATTCCTATTATTTTTTATGTTATAAATGTTTAAGCAATCATAAAATATGATTGTTTGCAGAGAAGTAATGTAGTGCAATCCTTACATGATGGCTTTAACTGACGTGTCATTATTTTTTAAATTTAAATTAGATCTAAGTTAAAATTGTTACGGTTTCCTTTTTACTGAATTTTAAAGAAGTTTATTTTTTCTCTAATCTATCAATGTACTGTTTCTAATCTATCAATGTACTGTTTCTAATCTATCAATGTACTGTTTCTAATCTATCAATGTACTGTTTCTAATCTATCAATGTACTGTTTCTAATCTATCAATGTACTGTTTCTAAACTCGCTTTTGAAGCCATTATGTTTTAGGATATTCATTTATGAACTTAGAAGGTGCAAGATCATTAGAGGAAAAATGTTGAGGGTTCTTAAAGCCATATTTATTCAATTGAAAAAATATAATTATTATTTTAAACATACGTATATATTTTTATGTGCTCCCATCCTTACTCAAGAGTTTCTATTGAATCATATTTCATTATTAATATTATTAAATTTATCATTCCTCTATCATATCTCTATCACATTTTATTAATTTACTTTAACCAAAATGACAAATTGAAACAAACACTTAATATCTAACCTGCCATTGGCCGTGAGAATTAAAAAAGGTTTCTATCACCTTCCCGTACGTTCTTAAATATTACAATGATGAAGACGTGACATGGTCCTTACAGTTATACTTTTAGATTTTCAGAATTTGTAATGTATTTGTAATTTCAGGTTGTGATCCTCACTCTTAAGAAAGCATTCCCAAAGGTTATCAGATTCCTTCTCTGTGCTGTTCTGATTTATGCAGGATTTACGTTTTGTGGATGGTTAGTTTTGGGACCTTACCACATTAAGGTTAGTATTTTTTTACAATTTTAAGAGGTATTGAAGTAGCCCCACATCATTACAACTCATTTCATTAGTGATGGAGGAGGGGGGGAGGGGGTTAGCTTGCCTCAGGTATTAAAATTCACATTTTAAACAAAACCATTGGTGGATTTTATAATAGTTTGTTTTATTTACATAGTGAGGTCTTTTTTTAGAACTTATTATGATCACTATGTTGTATGTTTATGATTGTGTATTACTTTGTAAATAATTTGAATTTTACTTTATTTTCAGTTCCGGACTTTGGCAGGCACTTCTGAATGTTTATTTGCTTTGATCAATGGCGATGATATGTATGCCACTTTTTCAATAATGACTGTAAAATCATCTACTCTGTGGTGGTTCAGCCGAATTTATCTCTACAGTTTCATAAGCTTGTATATTTATGTTGTTCTGAGTTTGTTTATCTCAATTATTATGGATGCCTATGATACCATTAAAGTAAGGGAATTTTTAGTGATTTTATTTTTTCAAGATTTGGTATTATTTGTATACAATTATAGTTGACTCTGGGTATAAGGTATTACTATTTTTTTAATTTTTTTTCTAGCTTTACTACAAAGAAGGGTTTCCAAGGAATGATTTACAAATCTTCATTGCTGATGGCGCTGAAGAAATATTTCAATCTCCGGATGAGAATTCACCAGCTAGTCTCCCACTTAGATCAAGGAGATCTCAAATATTCTCTGAATTTTTGTGCTGCAAAACGTAAGTGTGATCCCTACCCTTTTTTAATTATCATAATAAATTATTATTTTTCTTTAACATTTATAAGTATATTTTTTTTAATGTCCCCCCTTTATTTATGTTTATTTCAAATAAGTATATGTTATAAGAAGTTTAAATTTTATTTTACTATTCCTTTGTTTTCTATTTACATTATTTCTTATTTAATTGGTTTTTAAGTTTATTTATCTGTTTTATGCTTTATTATTCATTTATATTTTATTATTTTCTTTGGAGGAATAACTTGTTTTTATTTTTGTACCACCCGACAATACATTTCTTTTTTGCACATGCACCACATACCCTTAAAATGCACACTTCCTTTCCTTTATACCCAATTCAAAATATGATAGAAGTTTGTGGCTACTGATATTTAATGAATGCCATGATGGCTTCAATAACTCAAAATTAAAAAAATAATTAAACATTTTTTTGCTAATGTTATAGCCTTATTTTTGTCCATCGTCAATACTTTTTTTTATTATCAAATTCAAGTCAGAGGAAATTTGAAAGGTTGTGTATTCATTTGAAAGTAGGAGTAACCAATAATTCCTTAAAATAATTTTGCTATGACGTTTTACTTCCAAATCTTATAATTTTTTTTCTAATCAGAAAACAGTATAAATATTTTTTTTAAAAAGTAAAATGAATCGTTGCTTCTTAAATTATGTCTTTAATTTATTAATTTTGCAACATTTTTTTTCTTGCTTACTGCTTTAATTATTCATCTTGTATATTATTTTTTTCATGTAGGCAATATTCTCGGAGTGACTACAGCATAATTATTTGATGGAATAGGGAGTCTTTTGCTGGATCTCTTCTTTTCTTCTAAACTTGTTTTTTTTTTGTTTGCTGAATAAAGTTTTAATTTGAAAGTCTAAAAATGTATAACATGATAGAGCTTATACTTTTCAACAAAATCTTTATTCATTGGTTAAGCTATAAAAAAAAGAAAGGTTTTTTTTTCAGTTTTATTCCTTCCTTTTTTTTAACAAGTGTGTTAAATCTTTTTGGTCAGTGTTATTGGTTTGCGTTTTCGTCTATGTTTATGTTTCTTGTTCATTTTTGGGTTATTCATTTTTTTTCACATCGTTTCAGTAAAAGTTTATAAAGTCTGTTGAACTTACTTCGACCATCGAAAGGAAATGTAATCGTGAGTTTGTTAAACTTAGCCTCCCTTTTCATGTGATTATATATCAAACTGTTGTTATGAACATGCGCCCGTAACCTGTCAACGAGAATCTGTAACTTTGTTTGTTGCTATATAAGTAGACATTGATGTATAAGTGCTTGATATATAGCCCCTCGAAATAGCTGTTGATATAATTTGTCAGGTTATGTGTTTATATTTCAAATGCCCAAAACCAAAACAAAGTGACGCCATGATTGTTGTTTTCATTCACGTTTTCTGTTTTCTGATTGAAATAACTGCAAAATTGCCACTAAAAAGGACGCTGTCAATCTGTAGTTCGCTATTCGGCCACATTCAGCTCTGGCATCACTTTACAGATTCACTAAATTATATAACAACACTTGATAAATACGTAGGGGGTTGATATATAATGTCACAGTGGATATATGTAAAAAAAAAAAGTTACAGAATCGGCCCCCAAATTTCTAGACTGTTGACCAAGATCAGAAACCAAAAGGTTTCCTAAATAGGCATTTTTTTTTATCAAATACAACAGTTAAAAGCAACAAATTTGGTTTGTTTGTCATAAAATAATTATTATAATAGATTATAATTTTTCATTATTTAAATGTCATTTATTTAAACACAGTGTGGATTAGTGACATCTCAAGTTACACAGAACATTACTTTTTTTACAGGCACTCCCTTTTGTTTTATTTATTTTAAATGAGTCCTCTACAGTGTATCCACACCATGAAAGAGGCACTCATGTAGTATAGCAACTTATGTAACAAATTGGTACATGTAAAAAAAAAGTTAACATAAATATATAACAAATCAACAATAAATAAACTAAAGTAAGCAACAAATGTAAAAAACAAAGCATGGACTAAAATCGAAAAATTATACTTAATTAACAAAAGGCTAACTTATTTACAACATATGGCGAGAAATACAGTTTAAAATAGATTTGAGGGTAGTTAGGGATAGGATATTGGGACAGGAAGGAAGGGAGTTACAAGAATTAACACAACGAACAATAGGGGAAAGGTTAGGCCGCTCCCTAACCCTGTCGGTAAGATGTTCTTACCGACTCTCGGAATACCGATCCCTTACCCCGCGGTAAAAAATCTGTACCGAATCTGTAAGATATAGGCGCTCGGTAAAGAATCTTACCTCATCGGCATACTAGTTTACTGATACCGCACCGGTATCGTACCGACAAGTCAGGGAGCGGCCTTAGACAACTCTTTAATGTCGAAGGGACGTCCAGCAAGCCTACCAGGAGGCAAGATAGTAACGTTATCCTGTACTGGAGGACAGCTTAACTTTCCAGTTAAGCAGTTCAACTAGAACAGGTCCTCAGATGTTTTGTACTTAAAGAGTGCAACCCAAACCGATCACACAGGAACTCAAAATTATAATATACATGCCGAAACAAGTACCTACGATAACACACACTTACATTTAACTTTTGATTTTTCACTTCTTGTGAAGAACCACTTCTTGTGTCTCTGACGTCCGAACAAAGATTTGCCATAATTTCATGCAAAGTGGACTCAATTGGTGGGACTTTAATGTGAATGTTGACCTCTTGGATTCACTTCGTTACCATGTCCCTCTGAACAACTTATTTAAAATCTGAAGATAGCTATTACGTAGCTGTACCTTTTCCTACGTATACGAAGACAGTACAACCTATATCATTTGCTCCAAATTTCACTGCAGGTGTTAGTTTAATCTTTTCGGTAGCTCATTTCAAAATTATTTACAGCATTTTTCTTCTGTATTTGGATACTCTTCTTTTTCACATAAATATTATGAAGCTTACGATCCTTATTTTTTTTCTCCTACTGTTTTTCTACATATTGAGTGTACATGGTTTTTACAATCATTTGAATAACCTCTGCTTGTTTCTTTTTGCACTAAAACCAAGCTGAATATTTGTGTTAGAGGAATAGTTGAAAATTGTGGTTGGATCAACATTAAGTATATGATTGTTTCTTTCATATTTGTTAGTTTTAGTGTGTACATCTACCCCCCCCCCCCCCTCCTTACATGAGTTTTTGATATTTTTTACAAGTTTATTTATAATTATTTAAGGTTTTAGTGGGGTAATTATTTAAACTTCACATTCTTCTTTAAAAAAAAGTTTACAACTAGAGTTAAATGTATCAAGATTTTCCCATGAAGACTTCAAGTCTAGGGATGTGAATTCTTTAGGGATGTCCACTTGAAAAAAATAAGAAATTAATTTTAAGATATATTATTAATTTGAAACCTTATTTAGAAATTAACAAGTTGTGTTACTTGTCAAATAAAATTCTCTTTTAAGAGCAAAAACAGTGTGCTTTCTTCCATAGACTTTGTTGTTTAAATACTTTTTTTAAGTGCATTGTTTACTGTTTATTTATTTTAACTCATACTCTGGTCATTTTATGATAGATGGGCTGACCAGTTGAAAGGAGGGGATCTTTCAGCAGAAGGTGAAGGTCTTTTAAATAAATGAATGTTACTCATAGAAATTTCTTACCTCTGATTGTTAGTCAGAGAGTGGATCTTCCTGCCCCAAGTTACATGTTGGTGTTTTTGGCATTTGTTAGAAGTAATAATCGCTTCAGCATGCTCTATTTCATCACCTCTTTCATATCTGATATTGACTTTAAGTATCTATTCTTAGATTTGTTTTTAAATTTGGAACAAGATCAATTATGACAGGTTTTTTTTTCTCTCTCTCTTTTTACTTTTCCTTTTAGACAACTTCATCTTCCTAACATTATGTGTTCTTTCAAGTGTTATATGCTCTCAAATGGGAGCATACTACACTTGGTCATAGCTTTTGTGTTGTATGGTTAAGCTTTCTTTTAATTCCTTTTCTGCTGTTATTACTAAATTTGTTTCATCAAATTATTTGTTCATCGTCATTACCTAAGCCTGCACGTTTTCAGAGTTGCACGTTTCTTCTAAACTTTTATCACTACTACATCCTCTAACAGAAAATGTAAAACTATTTCCATACTTCATATATGTATTTTGTATAGTTAATTTAAATTTTGATCTTTCTGCTTATTGCTTTTAATTTTATGTGTTCATTTGTTTAGGTGATGTGGTCCTGTTCTAGTATTTACCTCTATTCCTTCGTGTCCTCGTTTATTCCTGTTTTCATGCCAGTGTTTTTTTTAAAGTATGTGATATTATTAATGAAGTTTTTTTATTTTTATTTATTATTATTCCCCCTTTGTAAGATATTATTTCTGGTTTTTTGTTTATGTTTTTAAATGTTAATACTTACTGATGAATTTTATTTGTATAGAACTATTTATTTTTTTATGTTTTAAAGTTTAATATACTACACATTATATTATGTTTACCTGTTATGAACGACATAAGAATGTATATAAAGATGAGTTTATTATGTACACTGAAATAAGTGGTTTTATCTTAAACAAAAGTTTATCACCAAATTAGCTAGAGGTTTACGCTGTAACAAAAATTAAGCCTCAAATTTGCTTATAATATTTGTTTAATATAGTTTTATAAATTTCTAATGTCTGAGTCACTATTTTGTAAAATTGATTTATTTCATTCAATAAACTTAAGATTTATTGAACTTTTACCTAAAATAAATGTTGTATGATCTTTTTTTGATATGCCATAACCATAATAATCATACATTGTGTGATTATGTTATTAACCTTGATATAAAGAAACAGTAAATTATCATGTACCAAGCTGACATAATGTACTTGAGGTTATGAAATTTATTTAATTTATGTTGTTTTTTTTTAATTTCATTTTTGGGACTACCTGTCTGATTTAAAGTTATTTTAATTTATTTATTTATTTTAAGTTATTTTATTTCATCAGGTTCTACTTAAAGGTCTTTTTCATATTTCTGTGCATGCATTTTTCTCTGCGTCAAATCTTGGCATCCAGTTATCAGGATATCGATCAAATATAAAATTATTTAGTAATTTTAAAGGTATGTGTAGTATTGATTTTGATGTTTGTTCTTATACTTTTATTTATGTGTTTGTTTTTTACTCTATGTTTTATTTAATTTTTCTGCAAAAATTGCTTTTATTTTTAACTTTTTCTTAAAATAAACAATCTAACTTGTCTAAAGGTATACATGTGCGAGCCGTGGATCCATTAGAAAGGGATGAACCCTCGAACTACCAGGAGTCATTATAAACAATATCTCACTATTAAATTTTCGGAATGATCGGTTTTAATATTATAAATGCTTATTAGAACATGTGAATCAAACATCATTTAAAAATGATTACCAGAACAAATTTAAGTAAAGGTAAAAACTGTGAAAAAGTGCGTAGAATAATGTTTTTTTTTTTTTTTTTTTTTAATTTAGCCCGTATTAAGTTTATTAATCATGAGTAGTAATACTAGTTTTGTACTATTTAAAAAAACATTAAAATTGTTTAAAAAATAAAATAAGTTACAGAGAAAATGTGAGCCAAACATAATTTTCTTCTGACCACTCCATAATTAAATAAATAACGATGGAACAAAATCAATAGGCACAAAATAAAATAGACTATGTAGCCTGGAGGTTCGAGAGAGAATGAAAAACCAATAAAACCCACTCGAACCCATCCCAATGTGAATTGATAAATCTTTTGGTTTTTGTAAATAAAAACCGAGAGTTGGTGTTTTTGGACCCAAGCCAATCAGCTCGCAGATGGATAGGCATCTTAACTCAAGTTAGTTTGATAACATAACTTGAGTTAAGTAAGAGTTTTTACTTTATTTTAAAAGCATCATATAACTTCCTTTCAAAGCTAATTTACAAAACATGGTTTTGTACTTTTTAAATTGAGGCATTCAAAACCAGAACGGTCCAACCCACAAAACAGGCTGAGTGGCCCTTACACTTCGTTTTAGCTTATATTTGATTGCCATAGTGGTCTATATTAAGTTATCTTATTTCTCAACAGAGAGCAGCATGTGTTGGGTTGGTTCCAGCTGCTTTGAGTTGTAAATCTACAACCAGAACGGGCCATGTTTCTTGGCCCGTAAAGGTATCTCAGGTCAGGACTCTAGAGGGATGGCCCGTTCTGGTTTTAAGAGCCTCAATTAATCTACCCAATTTTATTATTTAATTTAAAAAAAAAATTGTGATCTGGCATGTCTTTTTTCAATCAGATATTTATTTTTTCATCAAAAATTGCATGCTTGTTTTAATATATTTTATGCTTTTTAAGTATATTATTTTTTTTTTTCACTATAATAATAAATTGATATAATTTATTAATTGATTTATTGCTGGCTAATGGAGTCTTTTTTATGGGGTATGTACTTGTTTATTTGGGGTGGGGCTTAATTTTAGATATAAATATATTTTTACTTCCAATTCCTTGATTTTTTTAAAAAAAAAATATGACATGATGTTTAAACTTCAAAAATTCTGTTTACGTCTCTACACATTCCGTAAATTTGTTGTCCTAATACATTTAATGCTGTTGATTCTCATTTTGAGCCGAGCCTCTGTCAAGGCAAGGTGAGACTTTTCAAATATGGTTTCAATGTAGTAACAATAATTCACATTGCTCTGGACTGGGATCGATTATTTTTTTATCTTTTTAAAGAGGGATATATAAATATTGGAAGCCACCTGCGATAGACACTGCTGTACTTTTTTTTGTTGATACCAGTGATTTCCATTTAATGTGTTATATTTATTTCATAATTTGGTTGTTTAATTTTTTTCCTTTTTACGATAAGAAACAACTTTTAAGAAATTGTCCTTTATTGTTTTAGAGAATAGGTATTAAAATAGTCAATACTAGTAAAATGTCACTGTACTTATAACATTTTTTTCCTTTCAGGATTGGAAAGCTTGCTTATCTAGCACTGTTGCATATGATTCTATGTTTTTCATTTAGTGTTAAGCAAAATAGGTAGACAACTATCTAAACTGCTGTTACAAATAGAATTTTTTATTTGACTTTGTGGGAAATTACAAAAATTAGGGGTAGGGAGCCAATGGGAGGTAAGATAAGAGCATCAGAGCAAGGAAGGGGTAGAGGAAACAATCCGATTTGAAAAGTGGTTCATTATTCTCTCCCCCAATACTAAACCTCCCAAGCGAGCTCAATCCGAACTAAAGTGACAACAGCACGATCACGTGATCACTGGTCCTTGTCTATTCCTTGTCCTTCCGTCCCCACAGACGCTTGTCAGCAAATCCTTATCAGCAGCATTTATTTGACACCAGAAGATTGCTATTTTTTTTTTTTTTCTTTTTGGGTTTAATCCCGATCAACTGCCAGGGTTATTACAGGACGGGGGTTATCCGGCCACTTTACTCATCTAATCGATGAGATCATCAGTGTGAAACATGTCTTACCCCACTGGGATTCGAACTCACTGCTGGGGTTTAGACCTTGGTTTCAGAGTCGAGTGCGCTAACCCCTCGGCTACACCGGCCCCCAAGATTGCTATTGGTTATCTAGGAATTGTTACATGTTTATTAACGACGTTACTGCCTTTAGATAATTAATAAGGTTAACAACAAACATTAAAGTACATATTAAATGTCGTAAGAAAACATCACTTATTCTTATCAGCTGATATCAGATAAATTTCGAATTTTTATCAAGATATCGATATTGTTTTACCAAACTGCCGCTTGAAAGTGTTAGCATCGGGGGAGAGCATAATGAACCACTTTTTGATACCCAGATTATACAGTATTGTTCCCTCTGCCCTTTTCTTGCTCTAGATAAGAGCTCAAAGGTAGGGCCAACTAGGCAAACAAAAATGTCACTGGATAACCTCTGGATAAATGCCTAGTGGCTTTATTTTTTCCCCTCACATAAGTTGGCCAACCTGAGTGTCATAAAAATATTCCATTTGAAACAGCAGTGCAGATTGAGTGTAAGTCTCACACTCAAGACGTATTTTCTCTATGAGAAAATGAATGTTTTTATTGAAAGTAATATTAAATAGAGAACTGTGGATCATTAAAAAGGAAAAAAAGTGTAGACGCACGACGCACAGATAGAATTACTGGTAGTAAGACATTTAAAGGAAAAATGTGTATTGTAATATAAAAGAAGGAATTTAAAAAAGGCCTGAAGATGCCTCAAAGGAGGTGAAATATAGCCAAACATGGAGTAGAAATAAGATTTATTAATGCCCTATAGACCTGAGTAAGACTGGAGAATAAATTAGATTAAAGGGTAATACACTACGAATATAACAAAAATAAATGTTTTTCATATGAAGCTCTAATGAAATTGTTGAATAATGGAAGGATTCCTACAATAGTAGCGTAGAATACTTTGATTCTTTATAAGAGAAATTTTAGTAAGATATTATATATTTAGCTCTATGACATCAATGGGTATGGATCTATAATTGATATTAATCTGGGTTAATAACCCTTAAAGAATGTTGGCGTCTACTTTTGAAGTAATAATGGATCAAATGAATACTAATTGTCCTTTTTTTAAAGCACAGCTCTTTATCTGGTTTATGCACTAAGAAAGCATTATTGATTAACCTTCCCCACCCCCTGGAACCTAAGTATAAGTGCTGTGGCTGATTTTCTTAATTTTGTCTAAGAGAAATTTCTAACCTTAACATTACCATTAAAATGACCTCAAGATCATTTTACTTAACTTTTCCTACAATTATGCTTTTAGCAAAAAAAAAAAAAAAAAAAAAAACTATTATTTATTTTATTGGACAATATCTGAAAGTGATCTAGCTACACCAAGCTCTTATTTTGATACATTCACCACTGAGAAATAAAGGATTTAAATATTTGATAAACTTGTCCATAACTTGTGTATTATGTCTTAATTTGCATTTAATCTGTATCACCTTTGATTTATCAATATACTGTTGGGTTATATTGTCCGTTTATTAAATATTGTTGTTCACTTAAATTCCAGCCAAGAATAATGTGGCATTATGCTGCCACCGCTTTCAAAATCCACTTTTGAGAAAAATAAGTTTATTATGAATCAAATGTATAGATGTATTAATATGGATCTTAATCAGCTTTCAGGCTATAGTCAAATCCATACTTATAACAGTACATGCCACTTGAATTCCTAGGAACTGCTGCTATAAGATTAATGTGCAGTGCTACTAGTAAAAAAGTGTAACATTGATTGGACTGCTATTTCATACTTTGGTGTTAAAAGCCAAGTTTTCCTTTATTACATATATATAAATTAAACTTTTCTACGGTAAACTTAATAGATTTCTCTTTAAATTATCTACTTATTTTATAAAGGCCCCCTTACACGATCAAACATTTTGCGCAAACATGATGTTTGCACAAACCTTAGCTCGGACAAATTTAGGCCATACACTTCAAACATCATGTTTGCCAAACATCAAACAGCCCCATACACGGTCAAAATGCATTTTGACAGTGTTGGGGGCCTTAAATGATAATTAATTTTTCCTGCATATTAAAATTAGCATGTCTTTTCTTTAAAAGCATTCTGTGAACCTTAAAATATTTATCTACATTTATAAATCTGAGTCACCCTCTCATATTTTACAGAAGACTTGGAACATTAATTTTTGGCAAAAGAAGAAATGATGTTGAAACCTGTGGGGCTATTTAATTTAAAAATATAAATAAGTAATATTATCGCTGTACTCCTTAGTCTTATGAAGATTGTCACTTATTTCTTTGTATCATTAGTTACTTAAAGCAATACGTACTGTTTGTATGATAAAATATAGTGTGCAGATGTTAAAGATATAAGGCTCCTTTCACACGGTCAACACCTTTGCATACCGTGGCACTCCTTAGAAGGTTTGCAGAGGTATGTGTTGCACTTCAACAGCAGGGCTTAAAAATCAAAGTGATCCTTTCACAGTGCCAAGTAATATTATGCTGTACTCCTTAGTCTTATGAAGATTGTCACTTATTTCTTTGTATCATTAGTTACTTAAAACAATACGTACTGTTTGTATGATAAAATATAGTGTGCAGATGTTAAAGATATAAGGCTTTTTTCACACGGTCAACACCTTTGCATACCGTGGCACTCCTTAGAAGGTTTGCAGAGGTATTTGTTGCACTTCAACTGCAGGGCTTAAAAATCAAAGTGATTCTTTCACACTGCCAAATTGTCATCTCAGTGCACAATCTGCCGCCAACTCGAGTCTCTTCTTCAAACAAATTGACTGTCTGTTTTCGCTAATAGTTAAGAAATTATTAATCCTCTTTTTTTGCACTTCATTAACAAAAATAATATGTTATACTAATAATACGTTTTTACAATATAAATGAAGTAATTATAAAACTTTCCTTAAGCATATTAAACAATCTATTGAATGTTTTTATGCTTTTTCTTAAATTAAACAACTTTTTTGAAACGAAGCCCCAACAATAATGAACCCAGAAATGTTGTGTCCTTTTTAGCACCATCGTTGCAAAAACTTGCTCTGTTTCCATCCTGAATGCAGATAAGTGCAATTTTAAATGTGGTTTTTAAGTTGGGAGTTAAGGAGCTGGGTGTTAAAGGTAGTGTAGCTGTGTGAAATGTTAAGCTAAAAGTAGTGTGGTTTGGTGCCTAAGTGAACTAGTGTGAAAGAGGCCTAAATATCCATGACTTGTTTGTGATATTCAAAATGTGATATACTACGCAAATGTATTTTACTGTAAGATTTAGTCAACATCAGTGGTGATTGTGCATGATTTTGCTGGTATGCTCCACTCAAATGTTGAAACTAGTTTTTTCTACCATATTATATATATATATATATATATATATATATATATATATATATATATATATATATATATATATATATATATATATTCAAGCTTAGTACATAAAAATAGTTTAGGCAAAATTGTATTTTATAGTTCTGTTGTAGATATTCTTAGCTCCTTGTTTTATTGCATAATTGGTATATTTTTAATTTAAGCAGCTTTATATAAATAATTAATAATTAGAAGTATTTTTAGCAATAATTTATAGTTTGAAAATTATTTTAATTGACTTGTTTCCCCTTTTTTTTAATTTATTGTCCAATATAGAAAAATACATTCATATGCCAGTAGGACATTAAAGGCACCAAATCTCAAAAAACATACAACGAAAAGTAAACGCAGTAAAAAAATAGATTATTTATCTATTTGTACGAAGAGCATAAAATATTTATTTTGTAATTTAATTAATACTTACCAGCTACCAGCTACTATTTACCAGCTACTCTTAATGTAGCCAAATTAGAAGAAGTGTATTAGAATTAAGTGTATGCACAGATTTACCTTGTTTTACTATGTTTTATTATACTATATATATATATATATATATATATATATATATATATATATATATATATATATATATATATATATATATTTACATATATATATTGTATATTTTATTATATTGTTAGTATGATGAATATGTACATTTTCTTATGGATAAAAATAATTGTTTATTTTTTAATTTGATTCATACAAGAAAAATTAAAACAATGCCTGTTGTTACTATTTTAATATAGATTTTATAGTTTTATGTTACCTTTGTTATTTAAGGCATTTATTATTGGTTTAGGCTAGTGGTTACCAACTTTCTTGTTTGTGCCACCTTCATTACTCAGAATCCATCTGCTGGCCATTATAAAACATTGATATCTGGGTAAAAAGAGGACTGTTCCCTTTATGAATCTTAATTTAGGTATTTATAGAAAAATTCGTGGATTTGTAATTTTATAAGGGTTCTTTTTATCTTGATGTAGTCATGAATTTTATTTTTTAAATATTATTCAAGTTTATTAAATTATGGAATTGTATTATGACTAATTTCAAATGTGCATTACAACAAATTGCTGTAATAAGAAACTCAATTTAATAATTATATTTCAAGTTTCAACAAATTTATGAAGACAATTGTTTTTTTATGTCCAAAAGAAGAATTAATAAGTAAAGAAGAAATACTTTGATTTATAAATCCATTTTACGGTGGGTTTTGTTATGTGTATTCTCAGAACCTCTGAATGACGATCTTATTTTTATTCTTCCGTCCTGATAAATTATAGGAATTTCGCAACGATACATTGTATTTTTGTATTTAATATGTATTAAATAAAAAAAAAATAGTTTCTGCCGGTAAGCTATATAGCCTGTGATGGAACCACTGCTCTAAACTATTATAATTTTATTGTATAAAATCGTTGTGCATGATTGAGATTGATAAATTACATGAACAGTTTATTGTTTTGATCGAGACTTTTATGATAGTTATTTATACTAAGTTAAGCTGAAAAGAGAACCTAAAAAATTTCACACATATATATATATATATATATATATATATATATATTTTATTTTATTATTTTTTTTTTTTTAAGAAAAGAATAAAAAAAAATCAACTTATAAAAATGAAACATAATTTCAGAGATATAACGAAGTGGAATATGTTTGATATAGTATGCAGTGAAGATTTGTATGTATCCTATTCTTGGCTCTACTATCTAATTCTAAATATACTATTAAATGTTATAATAATAATATTATAAACTATCATTCCAAAATATCATTTGTTATGTGTTTAGTTTTGTCTTAAATTATGCTACTGGTCACCACAGTGAACTCATTTTTAATTCACATAAATGTAAATCATATTCCTCTGAGATATGCCTCCTCAAATTTATAATTACCATAGGAAACAGTAATGTATAACTATATTCCTTTATAATACATGTCTCCTCAATGCTGTATTCTGTATTTACTGTAGTTAGAAATGTTTAAATTTCAGATATTTGTCATAGGTCATAGCAACTGATGTTTTACACACACACCTTTCTATACTTTTGGCTAGTTTATTATAAATATGATTGTCAACTGATATTTGTGGTACACAATAAAAAAGAAATAGTTTTTCCAATTTTTTTGTGTTTTTCTATTTATTTTATTAGTACATTTTTTTTTTCATTGGAAATTATAAAAAAATATTTATTCGTATCAGAAACAAAACCAGTAAAATAAATGAGTAAATTAATTGTACAATTACGGTGAATCAATGTTCAAACTTTTATTTCTTTAATCTTTATATTAAAAATATTATTTAAATATGATAAGTAAAATTTTATTGAAATACCTGGGGGGGGGGGGATTTATTTTTTTATTATTTGAAGTCTATAAATAACAAAAATTAAATCATGGATATGTTTTTGGGCATTGAATCCAGTGTTGCCAACTTCTACACCTCCCCCCCTTGTTGCGGAAGGCAGAATTTTTCCGGGATAGAAAAATACGGTTTTGGGCAAATAGGAGCTCTAATACAATTTTTAATAAAATTTAGAAATGATTTCCTTCAACGCTTCTATATTTGAAATATATTTAGCACTAAAAAGATAAAACCGAGTTACCTCCTGTTACATCCTTACTTCCTGGTACTATATTTGAAAAGAACAACCAGCGTCACATTTTTCATGTAGTTTTTTGCATGACGGTAAATTCTGACCTCAGCCCAAAAATATACCCATTGTAAAAATAATAATTAGGTAGTAGATTTTGACAAATATATGTTTCTGTGGCACATTATCTGTATCCAAAGATTTTCTTAGTATGTAAAACTTAATTTTTTAATCGGTTTTATTTAGAACTTATATCAATATTTAATTATTTTATATACATATTGTTATTTATTTATTTATTAAAAATACAGTCGTACCTAGTATATTATATATGTGTGTATTTTGAATAAGTCGAAATTTATTATTGTGTTTTATTTTGAGATATATATATATTTATATATATATATAAATATATATATAGATATATATATATATAGATATATATATATATAGATATATATATTTTTTTTGTTTCCCATTTTTTTTTTTTTTTTTACTTCTTAAAAAAGAAACCTAATTTCTTTTAATAATACCCACATAATATATATTTGGTTATTATTGTTTATTTTTATCTTATATTTCGTTGTCACAAACTCGGCCAAAACATCCTTATTTATCTTCTCATAGTTATATTTAATTTGAATCATAAGATATCTTATTTAATTAATCTATTACACTGTTCTGCAAAAAAATAGCTTCAGAATGAAAATGTCATTTTCTGAAGTATTTTTGTGTGCTAAATCCGAATCTGAAGTCAACATTTCTCCTATATGTCCAGTTTTCCCGAAAAATGTGCCTAAAGTTGGGAAAAATTGTGTTTTTGGGGTTTTTCGACCCAATTTTTCGCCCAATGAAATTTCGTAAAAAAAAAAAAAAAAAAAAAAAAAAAAAAAAAAAAAAAAAAAATTGGGCGTTTGAATATCTTCAAACTACAGAGAACACGAATCTAAAGTCAAAAAAATCTGCTGACCTTACTTTTTTTTAAAGAAAATTTAAAAATAAGAATAAACAAATAAATAGTTTTTTCGGCACTTTTTTACTTTAGCACCCCCCTTGGTTCTAAACTATAGTCTGCCCTACAAAAATCTGAAAGGTTTGTGTGTTTGTCTCCCCAAGACATTGAGACTCCTGGGGCAGTATTATCTTTAATATTCTTTTATCTTATTAGTTGATTAGGCTAAGCTAAGGGATATGATCACAATTATATACGCGTGTGATATTCATTGGAATGAATATCCCTTCGTCTTAATAGTAATTAAGACTAAGGAATATATTATGCTACTCTTGTTTATATTATGTTCCTTTGTCTAAATAACTATTAACTCTAAAGGATATAGGGGGGTGCTAAAGTAAAAAAGTTACCGTTTTTTCCTTATATTGAGTCTTTGTATTTATTTTTTTTCAGTTATATAACCAATGTTTTGTATTTGATTTTTACAATTTATGTGACTGAGGAGGAGGGTGCACAAGAAACATTTGGGGGAGGGGGCAAATACTAAAAATTCCACATATAATATTGTAATTCTCTAGAATAATAACAGAAACAAGTCTTAAAACATTTGTTATATATCTGAAAAAGTAATAGAAATACAAAGACTCAATATGAAGAAAAATCGATTTTGTTTTTCTTAATAGTAAGATGAGCATTTTTTTTTTTTACTTTAGATTTGTGTTCTTCATTGTTTGAAGATATTCATACGACCAATATTTATTTTTTTTACGAAAATTTATTGGGCGAAAAATTGGGTCAAAACAACCCAAAAGCACAACTTATTCGAACTTTGGGTGCATTTTCCGGGAAAACTGCACGTATAGGAGAAATATTGACTTCAGATTCGGATTCAGCAACCTCGAAAACAAAAAGATCAGATAAAATCTTCTTGGGGCCCGAAAGTTCGTTAAATTTTGCAGAACAGTGATTAAGTAGATATTTTATGAAATTTTTCCATGATTTTTTTACATGGTTTATACCTGATAGGCGCTTGTTTATAATTTGCTTGTTTTAATTTTCAGCTTGGTAAGCTTTAGTTTCATTCAATATATTATAAACTAGTTATTTTTCTTGGGAGATAGGTATATTGTTAAATTGGTACACATTTTCGCGGTGATAAACCGACATTAACTTTCATAAAAAACCGGTGCGAATTCTGTGATTATTACGGAATTTGTCATACATGTTCAGTGAAATCGAGAAAACAATTTTAGCTCCGAATTTGGGGGCGCTACCCCCCAAAACTTAAAAAAAATGATTTCTCAAAAACGGTTCCGGCGATTTTTATAAAAAAAAAAATTCTAATATGCAGTCCATTTAAATGCGAATCTAAAGCGGCTTTGACACTGCGCGCGAGACCGAGCGAGGCCGATTCCGCTTTAGAAACAAATAGGTACATGGTACATGTATTAGTATGGGGCTATTCACATTAAACGCCGAGCGTTTTTGCTTGCTAAGCGTTTTCGGCCGCCGAAAACGCATTGTAGACTGTTGTACAAGGACCGGTAGATAATTGGCCGATCGGCTCGGTCTCGTGCGCAGTGTGGATACAAAAACGCTCAGCCCGGCCTCACGCGCAGTGTGAATACAAAAACGCTCAGCCCGGCCTCACGCGCAGTGTGAATACAAAAACGCTCGGCCCGGCCTCGCTTGGTCTTTTTTTTTTTTTAAATCAATGAAATAAGATACATATTCTGACCTTTTTGACCCTTAAGTTTTACCGATGTTTTCGATTTTATGGATTCCACAAGTTTTGCTCATTAAAACACCTAATAACTTCGAAACCAATGAAGATGGTGGTTATCTTATCTCTTAATTTAATAAATAGAAAAAAATAACATTTCTTCGAAACCTGAACAGACTGTGTAACGGGGAAGCCAAGTTCAGAATATTCTAGGAAAGCAGTGTAGACCTTAGGCTAGCAAAGGATGTAATCCTTAGTAAACCTTAGGCTGGAATTTCTGTCTAGTGGTGCTTTCCCCTTTCCCCTACAAAGAATCTATCAGACTAAGCCCTACATAGAGTCACACGAGGAATCCGATCTTAGCTCTGGAGGTCACACATACAAAACCATACAACAATCTCACACACACTTAATCATATACCAATAAATATATCAACACATAACCAGTTCACTTCATTCCACTCACCAAATCCCCGTTACATTGGTGGCTGTGAAGGATTCACCCCACACAATTTCATGATCAATTCACAATCAAACAAATATCATTCAACTTTTTTTTAATTTAAATTAATTGTTAACTTTCTCATATAAAAGAAACTATTGTGATGGCGCGAAAATTCGATTTTGATAGATTTACACGTTTCAAGGTCCCCTGGGTCCAAAAAAGTGGTTTTTAAAAAATTTCTGTCTGTCGTCTGTGCAGACGCGTGGCGCGTGGAGCCCAAGCTACTGGGCCGTCCATTAAAATATGAATGTAACGATATAAAGAAGCTTTCCCTGGAAAAATCTAGTTCCTAAAAATCTAGTATAAAAAGGCTTTATACGCGGACGGAGAGAGGCCGGGTTCGATTCCCCGCCGAGGAGAAGTTATTTTTATGATACATTTTGATAAAATATTCAATAATAATTAAATGTACATAAGAAAACTAATAAATGGAAAACACTGGGCTAAGTAATTATGAACTCTTATATGAGAACGTTTGTCTAAGGTGTCTCGGACTGATTTTTTTAAAAATATGAACATCACCTCCAGAGACGCGATTGCACTATTTGAACAACGATCAACGTCAACAATCGCTAGTAATTAGTAATGGTTTATCACAGGATTCAATCATAAGGTAAGACATTTTTTTTTAATATTATCTGAATTTAATTTTCTATTAATTCACTTGTTTTATACCTAAGAGTAATATAGCGCATTCACACTTGTTTTACACAGTACAATAATTACTTTACAAATAGCAACACTGACTCATTCACCTGTTAACACCTAAAATAAAACAAATGAACAACAATGTCTCTGGTAACTGCACATCTGTATAACCCTCCCCAATAAGGTGTGAGTTTTTAACTCAGATCCTGACAGATCTCAAAATACACCATGACGGGACCGCAAGGGATATGCGGGTCAAATTGCAGCTTTTCATAAAGAAACAGACAAAAGACAACCCTCTTAGGGTTCCTGAGGAATATTTAATTCCTAAGGATTCCTTACCCGAACTTCCCACTGACCCTGTTGACATCAGTCGTCTGCTCAATAGGGTAGTGACTGAGACAGTGTTAGCCCGATGGAGGTTGACAATATGACGGGCAATGAATTCAATAATTCAATGTCGCCGCTGCAATTGCAGGGGTCAAAACCGACTACAGACAAACTAAGGAGGACGTAGCTGGTTTAAAAGATGCATTGAACTTCATTTTGGGTGAAATTCAAGAACGGAATGCGCGAACAGTTACTCTAACTCCCTTGGAACAACCTCGAACTACACGAACACAACCTCAAGTTACACACGAAGCCCACTCGGACCAACTTCTACCAATACAACAAATAAATTTAACTTTAGTTCAAGCCATCCCAAAATATTCGTGTAACCACATAGATCCTAAAATTGAGCAATTTTTTGAGAGTATTTAAAATGCATCCTGGCTTTGTGACTAGTCGGAAAGACAGCTTAAAGCTGTCTTCCAAATGAAGCTGGACGGAGCGAACATTTTTTAACGCCTTCAGACTTAACAACCCTAATTTCAATTGGGCAGAGCTCAAAAATGGACCTTTAATAAGGTTCCGTTCAGACCAGGAACAGAAGCCTCACAATATTCTCAAAAAACTGACTTCTCAAATATGAACCACACGACACGCTTAAGTCCTGTCCATGCTGGCGGACAAAATTAACCACTACGGCATAACTAAAAAATATAGCAGCACGAAGTGACCCTTTAGAAACGTTTTCCATGACGTTAGATCACCTCTGGCTCAGGAAACGTTTCTAAATAATACGAGTATAAACCAAAATTACAGGGAATTGGTAAAAAGAACAACAAAACAAACACTTATAAACATAACTCTTCTCAAGCCCCGCCTAAATGTCAATACTTTCAAAATTAATTTCACTGGCACAGCGAATGCCCTAACAAACTTACAACTTAGTTCAAATCACCCAATACTTCTAGAGGTAGTCACTGTCCAGTTATAATTCCTGTAACAGACATAGGTCATATACACCACCTCCTCAAGTTTCAAGGGAACAATTATACCCTCGACCCTCCATTTCTTATAACAGGAGAAGATCTTCTACATCACGAAACAGATACCTAACACCACGTAGACGCACAGAAACACACCCACGAAATACCACGTGCCAATTATCTAATTTATAATATTATCTAATTTATATTTTGTTATTATAAATTGGTACAAATGTCGAGTAAATAAATATATGAGCAAATGAAATGAATTACAAGAATTGAGTATTTCATTGAGTATGTTATAGGAGTACATAAATAGTATATATTATACATAATTGATCGAGCGAAGCGAGGTCTATGTTTTAACTTTTTTGTTCCCCAGTCTTCCCCAGGTACTAGACCGATTTGCATTTCGTCTGAAAATGTTGTTACGCGCTTACGGCTAACGCTTTGTTAGATTTTCTTCAAATTCGGCATAGATGTTCTTTAAAGCCATAAAAAACAACGTATGAGTTTTATATTTAATGAATTTCATTTTTAAATTTTTAAAAAAATAAAACAAAAATGGTTTTTTCTAATTTATTTTTTGTTTATCTTGAAATTTGGCATGAATGTTACTTCAAGTTGGGAAAATAAATATATATAGCTGTTTTTGTATAAATTTTTTTTGTATTAATTTTAAAAAAAATGTTATTTAGACTATTTTTCAAAAAAAAAGAAAATAGGTTTTTATTTTTTCTTGAAATTTGGAATAAATGTTTCTTTAAGACATTAATATCGATGCATATGGTTTATTTGTTTAAAAAATGTTTAGAATTACCATAAAAATAACCTTCCCTGCAGGGAATCGAACCCGGCCTCTCTCTGTCCGCGTTTAAAATTTTTTCTCAGAAGCTAGATTTTTCCCGGGAAAACGACTTATACCGTTAAATTCGTATTTAAATAGACTACATATTACAAAAAAATGATTAAAAATCGTCAGAATAGTTTTCGAGAAATAATGTTTTTTCAGAGTTTTTGAGGGGGAGTGCCCCCAAATTTATTGCTTAAATTAATTTCTCGATTTCACCTCGGGTTCTCATTTATCCTCTAAGTAATTGAAATTTCGAATTAAAATTTTACAAATACCAAAAAAATAACTTCGCCCCAGCGAGGAATCGAACCCCACCTCTCACTGTCCGCGTTTAAAATTATTTTCACAGAAACTAGATTTTTCTCGGGAAATCGAGTTATACCTATAGATTCGTATTTAAATAGACCCTCTGTAACGTTTTAAATTTATTTCTAATTTTCGCGAGGTCTACTGTTCACAGAACTACTAGTATAATAAGGTCGGGCACAGAAAGCCTCCACCGCACAGGGCACTACGCCCTAATTAGTGGAGGATGTTCCGTAATAATACTACAACTGTATGATGACTATCCTACAAATATTAACTATATTAATTGTGCATTGTAGTATTAAACAATGTGTTATTATTATGTGAATAAATGAAACTTTAAAAAAAAAAAAAAAAAAAAAAAAAATATGCTACAAACACGGGCATGAGGCACGCCACTGTTGCAAATATACAAAAAAAATTCACTGTAAATTTTGCAAGCAAACAGGACACATGCCATTAAAATGCTACCAACTCAAACAACTTTTAAACTAGACACGCGGGGTTACTAATAAACATTTCATTTCCCTCTCCTCGCCCATCACCTCAAAAAACAAAGACTCAACAACAAACAATCACCACAAAACAAACCCAAATAATACCACAAATATTTTACAAAAATGTCCACGAACACATAATACATTTACAACACCCAATTGGAACACAACAGTAATAGCTATACCATCAATAAATGTAGTAAATAAACAAGCTCTCATCATAGCAAAGATAAACAAAATGCCAGTAGTATCACTCCTTGATACAGGTTAAGCGGTATCAGTTATTTACCCGAGTTTGTTAACTGTGACTGAAGCAGGGACGGATGGGGGCACTGGGAAGACAGGAAATTTGTCAGACAAATAGAACAAATCTTTTTTATATTAATATGCTATTGCATCAGTGCGGCGCCAGTAATACTATAGTAAAATTTTCACTTCTAATACAATGTATAAGCGGCGTTTCAGACATCAATATGCCTAATAAAGACAAAAAGCACCAAGCGTCTTCATGCTGTAATAGGTGCTCCTTCCGCCGCTTCTACTGTAAGAGTGAGGCGCCGGGGAGTCTATTCGAATATGAAATAATAATAATGTTCAAAAGAATAACTCCACAGACAAACGGTAGAAGGTAAAGCTGGAGAGGAGCTGAATTGGGACAAACGGTAGAAGTTAAAGCTGGAGAGGAGCTGAATTGGGTCGCAGACAATTTCAATTTAAGCCTATTAGAAACCCCTCCTACTTTAAGCCAGGAAAGGAACACCAGCACTGCGGACTCAGAGAGACTACATCAGATGGATATTTAGTGGAAGGATTTAGTCGTCAACTCCGGGAAAAATCAGTTAGTATTACTTAAGATGGCGAGCAGTTAACACCAGAGTTACATAAGTACGGTGTACGGTCGATATAAAGTGGTGACTTTACTAGGAGCGCAGAGAGCTTCAGATTAGGAGCTGAGACGCTTGATTAATCAAGTGGCCAAAAGAGAGGAAGTTTTGCACGTGGTATTCAGACAACGAAGCAGATCATGAAAAGTTTTCAATTGCTGTAAAAGGTGAATGGGAAGCTGAAGCTCTGACGTTTGTGGGATGTACAAAGAAGGTTCAGACGATAGAGGATGAGCGGGAACTGATACAAATAATCAGGAAGTATCACGAGATTCGTAGGGAGACTGAAGGAAAGTTAGCATGGTAGTACTTTTGGCCGAACATGCACAGAGTAATTGCGTGAACATTAAATGGGTGTTCGGTATGTAAAACACAAAGCGGGTAGAAGACGTATCCACCAGCCGGAACAAAAGTTAACAAAAACACACACACCAACCAGACCATCAGAGACCATGGAGACGGATGTTTACATCTTTCACGGCCAGAAGTACTTAACAATTGACAGGCTAACCAAGGAAACATGGGCATGGCGAGTAGCAGATAAGTCAGTTATTTTCAATTAAGGGGCCTTGCGTCAGAATTTCGTGGAGTAGAACCACCCTCCAAGTTAATCTTAGTTAATGAACGTGTACGACAGTTGTTGCAGCAACGGAATATAGAACCACACTGGACAACTCCAGGACACTCTCCGAGTCACGGAACCATTGAGAGGGTTCATGTAACACTTGGGGAACATCTTCTCATCTTTAAGAATGAGAGGCAGATAAGAGGACCAGAGACTATGGAGCTAACGATGCACGCCTACAACATGTCGATCCATGACAGTCATCGAATGACCCCATGGAAAGAATGGAGAGAGGATCATCAGGAAATTTCACGTTGGCTTCGAGACTAAAAAAAGAAGCGTACGACTAACAAGAATACAGGATGTGACCTGAACCCAAACAAAGTTGGAGACGTCATATACAGGAGCAGGAGGTTGTACAGTACACTCGGGGGTTGAAGACCGACCCGAGTTAGTCGGACCATATGATGTGAAGGAGCTGCTTCCAAGGTGCTGAGTGCAGTAATGGAAAGTAGGTACTCCGACGGACAAGTTAGAGGCGGCACATCTACGTGAAGTGAGGAAGGGCCGAAGAGACGCATTTCAGGTTTATTTTCTTTTTAAATTTTATTATTTTTAGGTTATTTTTGAGTTATATTCTTTTTGGAAGTAATGTTCTTTTTTCTTGTAATTATGTTCTATTGTTCCTGCTGGTGTGTAAGGATTGAAGGGGGGAAGTTAAGAGGGGCGCCCTAGGGCAAAGCCCCTTAAAATCCTTCAAGTCCCATAAACACACTCAGAGCCTATATAAAGAAGTGAAATGGAAATGTAAACAATTCAGATTAGTTTTGTACAACGCATCTAGGAGTAAGAATTGGTTCTTAATAAATATTGTTCTCTTGAAAAACGCTTCGATTACCCGTAGTAACATAACTTATATAATGTTGAAACCGGTCCAGTGATCTCCAGATCAAGCAAGTATCGACGGTAAGGATATCCTCATTTGGTAACTTACGAACTTGTGGTAACAATTTACAATTTGACTTTAATATATATATATATATATATATATATATATATATATATATATATATATATATATATATATATATAAAGAATTATCCAACCTTTAAATTTTTAATGGCATGAAAAAAAAAAATACTTTTGTTAAAGAGTTGAAGCAAAAAGAAAGAACTTGGAATTTTCGTTACAAAAAAAGGAAATCTTTTTATGAAAATTACTTGAACAAGTGAGTGAGTGTAATACAAGGGCGAGTTTTAGTCACAGAGTATAACTTGTTGGGGTAGACAGGGCTTTAGGAGTTTAGTAGTTTGGACAAGAATAAAAAGACCGAAAGAAGCCCTAATACAAAGCAAGTTAATACATAATACAAGGCGGCTCAACACATTCTTTCTACTCCCTTGAAACTGCTCTATTTTCACTGTGTGCTTTTAATTTCGAGTGTGCAAACTACGCTAAAGAAATATTTGTTCCCCCCCCCCCACCCTATATTTGCTTGATTCATAATTCAATGGGAAGGAGAAAGCAGGCTGGGAGGGTGGAAGGGGGTATTTGCCCAGAGCCATCATATTTAATATTGTAGCTGTAGGGCCCCACCTCCCTTCCCAGTCTAGTCAGTTTTGACTTATTCTCTGAAGCCACTGATTAACTCGACTTGACTCCTTTTCATTTCGTTACCCTTTTTTTATATACTCAGACTTTTTTTTAGATAACAAAAGTTTTGAGTTATGTATAAAAAACAAATACTATAGTAAATACTAAAGTTACACGAGTCTTAACAATAATTTAATACAATGTAGTAGAAATAAAGAATGAAACAAAACATGACCACTTACAAATTATATTATGGTTATGACAACTCGAGGGAAATTGGTGTTCCACCGGGCCACCCAGCTTTTTAGTTTTATTTCCAGTATATATTATGGGGGGGGGGGGGGGGGCTTAGGTAGTCGTAGAGGAACGCCGTTGCCTTTCCCATCGATCAGGTTAAGCAGCATCGAGTTTGTTCCCTACTTGGATGGGTGACCAGACAGATCTGGGATCAATTCCCAGACTGAAATATACTTACTAAATTTATGTATAAATATACATATTAACAACATTATACATGACTAAAAATTTGTCTCTGTATAAAAAAGCTGTTATATTAAATGCATTTAATTCACATTCATCCAATTCTATGAAGACTGAAAGTTATGATTACCCTAGGCATTTTAAGGAATAAATATTTATTACAGGGATAAACAAACACATGAAGAAAGTTAATGGTGCACGACAAGAAAATGTTACAATATGAGTTGAATTATATTATAATTCTGTTACAATGAGTAATCTAACCCTAATTTATTATCCAGGTTCGTATTATAATGCGGCCCCTAGACTTTAGACCATCGTTTCTCAACCTTTTTTTACCACTAGGCCGACTAGGCCGCGGTCTTAGGGGGGGGGGCGCAGATATGGGCAATACATTGATATGACTTGGCGCTCAGCGCCTTTGACACAGTATATTCTAAAGAGTATTTCTTATTGATAGGTTAGTTATTCAATTATTACTCCAAATAAGGGTTTCACCTATCAAGTGACAAGCTAACATCAACTTGATTTTTGGTCTACTAACTAATTTTGAATTCAGGATCAGGCAAATCACATTGTTCACCAAAATGGCCGGGACATGGCCGCTTTCTATAGTTTTTTTTTTGTTATTATTTTTTTCAAATACCTTGGTCTTTTGCCAAGCTCAAGAGCTTATGTTCCGCAGACGAACTATGCCGACAACATATTTTTTACAGGCACCAAAAGATTAACTTGATGTTAGTCAAACACTCTTCTTGCACGCTATCTCCTGAACTATACATTTATATTTATAAGTTTTTAAAAAAAGATTCTACAAATAAATAAAATTCAATAAAAGTGTGAGTTTTATCGGCCTATTTATTAAAACCTAACCACATATTTTGTAGTACGTAAAACCAAATTAAAAAGTATTTCAAAAGTTAAAAAAAATCTTCCAATTTATTATACTTTTTGACATTAGTTCAGTTAAGTTAGGCCTACGAATATTAACTTACCATAACAGTTTTGTAAAAAAAATCAAAGAAACCCAATTATAGAACTTCTATAGTTCATAAAAACTAGGATGAAAAAACAATGTGGGGGAGGGGCCGCTAGTAAAATTTGGCCTAGGGCCTCAAAAAACCTAAAACCGGCACTGCCCGCTACCCAACAAATTTATTTGGAATCATTCCGCGGCCAAATGCTTATCCAATTATGTTTTGTGGGTTTAGTATAGCCTTACGTTTTCTGTAAAAATATTTTTTTTACGTCACATTCACCTAGGTTCTGTAATAAATGCAATAACAGGTGTAGATATAAATGATCATTATTTTATTTAAAATATATCTGCAATATAGGTAAGCAATTGTTCTTCGACTTAGTGTCATTTGACAAAGGAATACTGTGGATATTTTATTAATATCTAGAACAAAATAATTCTCTACGTATGTCTTTCATACATGGGTTTATTAATATTTCTGCTACGATATATGCTTTTTTGCATTTGGAGCATTTCAAGAGTTTCTTTTCAGCAGTAACACATTTTGTCAAATTAGATCTATTTGTTTTTAACTCATCTCGTTTTCTTAACAAAAAAATCATAGGCTTATCTTTATATTGACTATGATTTGTTTCCAAGTGTCTTATCAGTTTATTTATTTTAAATGATGGGTTAGCCAAAACACTTTCACAAATAACACATTGCGGTAACTCTACTTTATTTTTTTAATGAAATTGAAACCATAATTAATATATTGTTCTTTATAAGTAGGGTTATGAATTATATGCTCTAAAAAGCCTCAATATATTCTCTCTGCATGCCCGAAATATTCTTTTATATTCTCTATCAATTATTTAGGCCAATGGGGGGGGGGGGGGGGGGGTAGAATTTAAAAAAAATTAGCACTTAATTAAATTTATTAGAATTTGTGCGTATACATATTTATACATATAAGATGAAGAATTTTTTTTACTTATAAACCTCTTTTAATGTATAGGAATATGCGTTGTCAACAAATATTAAAATGCCAATAAATAACTTGTTAAAAACAATTATTATACTTTTATTAGACTACTGTACTTTAATTAAATTTATTATACTATAGAATAATTATCTTTCAAGATAATTTCAAGCGATTTTTTGCTAGTATATTTTTTAATTTCGAAAATGACCTTTCCACGTCGGCAGGAACAATTGGCATATACCTCAATATAAAGCAATCTTTAATACTTAATACTGCGTCTTTACCTTGCATTATTTTAAATATATTAACTATTTCGTTGCAATCTGGATTTCTATAAAAAAACAGCATCCAGTTTTTTTTGGCTTGCTCTCCTTTTTGGCCTGGCCACTCGATTGCAGCTTTTTGTAGCTCCAGGATAACTTTAGCAGCTGAAGTCAACGAAGCGCCTTTCACCTCCAATTATTCTATCACCTTTGGCAACTAAAAAAAATGAGCTCGTATAAAATTAGCTGCGTCCAAATTTGAACGTTTTCCAGTTTCTGCTTCGCTTTTTGAATAGCCATGTTACCCTCTTCGTTGAATTCTTCTAATAGAACTTCTTCATGTTCGGCGTAATAAAGTGCCACTGTTATCCAAGTTCTCCATCTTGTTAGGATGGGCTTTGGAGGAAGAGGGGCCCCTGGCAGCATCTCCTTGAAGACGGACACTCGACTTAGAGCTTTAATAATATTGGAAATTAATGCTTGCATATAGAGTCTGCAAGACAGTGAGACATTTTTATGTAACGCTTTTTGATGTCGTTTTTTTGGTAATGCTTGTGTAACGCTTTTTCGTGTCGTTTTTTGGTAAAGCTTATCGAGTTTATGTGCCAAAGTATAGACATGAAAATGTAAAAAAAATTGACCGTGCAGATTTTTGCGTTTGTAAATTAGGAATTTAATGGAACATAATATGTTGTGCACGATGAAAGAAAGTACATATTTCTCTTCTTTTCCTGTATATTAAGGAGTAATCTTTTAGCTTCGTCACCCATATTTTTATAATAAATACAACAAATTATAGTACCTATAACAAAAATAAAATATAATAAAGCAAAAAATAAATTTTATGAATAAATTTTTAAAAAATTTTAGTTTATTAGGAATAAAATTCTAAGAGTTGCGGCGTTTGTCCGATGCAAATCAGAGCAGTTGAACAGAAGTTGTAGTTGAGGGGGGGGGGGGGGGGGGGGCGGTAATAGTAGAGTATTGAGTATTATCAAGAGTATTAAAGGCTAAGGGCCAGACGGAATGATGGACGGAGTCAAGATGTGTAGAATATACTACACTGCAGTATAAGTATATTCTACACATCTTGGGACGGAGTGTGATAGGGATGGAGGAGAGGGTGTCCTTGAACGAACCAATCATTCATAATCATAAGTCAGCCGACCTCTAAGCGGCGATGTAAACGAGTGCAGTTAGCTCCTACTTTTTCTATTCTCCTAGTACAGCGTTTTAGACTCGCTTGGGGAGGGGACGCCCTAGCCACAGCGGTACCAAGCGCGGTAGTGGGAGAAACTATCCCTATCAAGAGTGGGCAGACTCAACACCTCCTATATCTTCCCCATTCGTGTAACATAACGCTTTTCGAGGTATGTATCACAGCCAAAACATAAAATTGTCAAAAAAGTTTTTACCTGCTGAAATTGTCATTTACTTCCTCAGCTACTCGATGAACAGCATGGGTAAAGCAGGTTATATTGACCAATTTAGGGTACAACACTTTTAAATACTCACCTGCTTTCAACGTGTATGCGGCGCTATCAATCACAAAAGCCCGCATTTTATCTTCTACACTCCTGATTGTGGTTTTGTTGGTTTTCTCCACTTAATATTAGATGACCCTTGCCAACTATTTCGTTAACCATAAAGCGCCCGCAGGGGTCCGTTGTCTCATCGACAGACAGCCAAATAGGTGAATCTCCAATATGACTCAGGTTCACCTGAGACTGGAAGGAAAGGCACCGTTAGCAAAAATCCCAAAAATATATAACGCTATGTTTCTAAAGGAGGAGTAATCTCTAAACCATTCAATATTTCTAGTAATGTGCCAATGGTTATCCTCTAAGTACGCTACTTATGCCTTATAAAAGGGTCATTGGTATTGAAGCCGACAACACTACCTGCGTCTTTCCCCAGATTATTTGCTACACGCGGCTTTAAACTTGTTTTTTACCTTAGAATTTCTTTATCATTAAAATATTTTATAATATTCTCAAACGTGCAAAATATGTGAAAATATTCTTTTAACCCAGAAATATGCTTTTTTATGTCCTTATAACTTTTGAAGGGGAGGGGGCAGAGCCCCCAAAATACGAAAATTAGGCATTTCAGTGTTATAGAAGTTAAGGAAAAAAAATATGCTTTTTATGTCAATTCCTAACCCTATTTATAAGTACAAATGAAACTGGGCATTAATTTTGGTTTTCTTTTACTACCGATTCACTTGAATCGGTGGATACCAGTACTAAGACTTTGTAAATTTTTATTGTTCGAATTGGATCCTTGATCATTTTTATCTTTCTCTCCAAACAAATTAAATAGTTTACTTTTTTTACTTATATTAAAATCCAAAAAAAAGTGAAAATGCTTCCTAAAAACATATTAGGTACTACTTACAAGTTAAATATAAATATGAATCCTAATCAAAAGTCCTCACTACTAAAAAGAAAACACGATTATGATATTTAACATTTACACAATCAAAGTTAAAGTAACCATATCTCCCACTCTAATTTTTGATAATTTTTACTCTTTCTGTTGTAATACTACTTACAAATTAATGAAACAAAATAATTGTTTACGTTATTTTCTTACATGCATGCATTTTTTTTGCTGTGACATTTGTCTCTTATTATAATTAATATTTGTAGTTGTGGCTAAATAAATAATTAAAAAAAAAAAAATTCCTTTGCGACCCAAAAAAAATTTACCGCACCCCAAAGGTTGAGAATCGCTGCTCCAGACTATCGATGTTATTGCGTAATAAATTAGAGTGAATATCCATACTTTTCTATATTACCAAAAAGTTTAAATTTAAACTAAAGTAACAAGTACGCGTCTAAGGAAAACAATGTCAAATTTAACGCTATTATAAGTTTATTGAGTAGCATAATTTATTTTATTTTATCGTAGCAGAAGGAAAGAGGGCTTTAATTTACAGCGGTAAAATTAAGAAAGGATATCCGCCTTGTTTGGCCTCCTCCCGGGCGAACTTAACAAGCTCGGCAAACTTTTCTTAATCTAAGTTTTTCGACTCGGCAGCCTAAGTTTGAAGGAGTAGGGTAATTTTAGGGAGAAAAGTTTTAATCTCCGTCGGCTGACGAGGAGGTATGTCCACATCCGCCGAGTATAAGGAAAAGAGAAGGTTTGCTTCCCGAGTTGAAGCGACCCAACTCAAGATTACAAACAAAAATTCACTTCTAATTAGTTTGAAGAAGGTGTCAACAAGATGAGACATGGCAAAACTCTTTGCACGGCGTTTGTAGGAAGGAGCTGAGTCTGAGCAATTGCGTGTAAAATCGGGCAGGAGCCTGGCAACTGCGTCTTACCTGCCTTCATTTTTAATCTAAAAATTCATTTTGAGATCATCTGGCTTAAGAATTGGAACAAGTTGTTTGAAGTGGCCATAAAGAATTAGCTGATTGGAGATAAGGCAAATGTAATAACCACTGATAAAGTCTTTGCATGCGCTTTTATGTCCTCCCCCCCCCCCCTTCATCAGCTATGATAATTATCGGGAACATCAATATTTTCCAGTACTACCTATTTATCTTTATCTTTAATTCTAAGGACACCAAAAGGAAAAAAACGTATCCTACTTAATTTACAGATTATTAAACAATCTAGCATGCTTCACAAAATCCAAAATATCTCAGCCACGCCCCGACACGACAGCAAACATTGTCTCCAAAGATACTATATTGTATTTGTCACAGAAGGGTTATAGGCCAATCCAACATAATACAATTAACATTTAATAATATGTACTAATAACATATTTTATTAATATGTTTAACATCAAAAGCCTTATTTTTGCATTGGCTACCTGTCGGCCATACAGCCATCTGTTGTTGGTCAAGGAGGGGATCTGCTAAACAAAATAGATAAACAGTTTAATGAAAAATCTATAGAAGTTGAATTAAAATATTATTAAAAAGTGTGTCTCTCTGCCAAGAATATTTTTTTATAAAACATAATTATGTCTTCAAGGTCTTCTTATATATTACACGTAGGGCATACGTTTGATTAAAGACATAACACGAAGTAAAATTATAAAAGCAGCTAAGAACGGGAATACTGCTTATAAAGGAAGAGAAGATCAAAGTGTTTGAACAGCTAACCTACTACTCCGGTAAGATGCTCGGTCAAGTTCGATTACAAGACTAATCAAACTTCACCGAGCATCTCTATGAAGGAGATATTTTTTACTTGGTCATTAAAATAAAGAAACTAGCAATCAGAGAGAAAGAGAGAGAGAGAGAGAGAAAGAAAGAAACTACAAGTAGGTAAATAATTGATAAATCTACGATTAGAAGATTTAGTCAGTACGATTTTAGTCAGTAGTTTGCAGATTCTTACATCCAGAACTATACCTACAAACTTTACCTACAATGTTTTTACAAGGACTATCATTTGTAAAAAATAATTTGTATGATGCGATTGTATAATAATGAAAAGAAAAATATTGCGCATTATTTACAGTTGTAAGAATCTGTTATTTGTAACTGTGGGAAGCTGCTAATCATATTGCTGGAGGGAGTGTATTGGAGAAAAAAGTTCTAAATTAAATAGGACAACGTTAATTTGTTGATAATATAAATTATTAAAACCTATACAATAGTATAGACCCGTCAAGATACATACAATATATGTATAAAGATTTCATACTATATGTGTACATACATGTTTCGGGGGGGGGGGGGGGGGAGAAAGTCTACTATTTCAATTAAAATAATCAATACAATGCTGCTACTTAAGCGTCATTTGGATTTGTTTCAGTGCTAATTAGAATTAAATTAATTTTTATTCAGTCTATTTTTTTTCGGGATGTTGATTACACATCAAATAATTAGAGTTAGTCATCTCTTGAGAAAATGAAACTCTAAATTCTTAATCAAAATTATTTTAATTTTTGTATAGATACAGCCAGGGGGGTTTTAACACTTCGTAGAAAGGACATTTCAGCAAGTGTTTTATATATTATATAGAATGCAGTATATGTATCTGGGATTTATAATCTAATTATGAAAATACAAAGAGGACTCGAAGTTATTAGACCTGATTATAAATGGGATTCGGGGTCCCTGGGGGGGGGGGGGGGAAAGGAAAAGGTCGTACGACAAAAGGTCGTACGACCTTTTGTCAACAGGAGGTTCCCGGTTGGATTTTTGACTCCGGCATAAGGCCCCACGCTCAGTGTACAATGTTCATCCTGTATCGCCATATATTTGGCTGGCTATGTGAAGTAGGGTCTATCCAGACAAACAGGAGGTTCCTGTTCCTGGTTGGATTCTTGACTCCGGCATAAGGCCCCACTCTCGGTGTTTACCCTTCATCGCCATATATTTGGGTGGCTAAGTAAAGTAGGGTCTATCCGGTTTCGAAAACCAAAGTATGTATGAAGTGACACGTCAATCCCGTGTCAGTGTATATACAGTTGATTGGTTGATTTGACTGAGATTTTGTGGTACCGATGATTACGACTAGATGGGTTAATAGAAAGTAAGAATGATATAATTATGTCACTTACTATTTACCCACCTAGTTATACAGATGCATAAACTTTTTGACTGACAAGTTTTCTACGGGCTCTTGCTTCACGGACTATTATTATGTAGAAACGTATGTTACTGGAGTACCTTTCTAAATGCGGGAATTCATAATTAGCCTCATGAAATTTCACCTATTCTACTTTACCTCTTTAATACCGTTTCTGGTATAATAACTTAATTTTTTCTAGATTCTAACTTCTATTGCCCTGCCAAGATCATTAAGAAGAAAGAAATTCGCAGAAACTTCTTGCTCCCTTCAAACTGCTCTCTTTATTTTTAAGATCCAAGGTAGATAAAGGGTGAAAAAATATGGTAAAGGGAGAGGGGTCTAGGGATGAGGAAAATGAAGTAATGTATCGCATAATGGAAGACTGGTAAGACTATACCGGGGCCCAAGCCGAGTAAACATAGCCATGTAAACAACCCGGCCCCTACCCTAATTTCACATTATTAACGAAAACTCCTTCCTCGGCCACTGCTACTCTACTAAAAATAGTATTAAAAATATATTATCATAATAATTAGATCATTGCCTTGTATAAACAAACATTAATTTTATAGAGTTTCGGACGCTACGACAAACGGCCACTTTTTTATTTATTGCTTCCTAATATAAATTAGGTTTTATGCCTGGTTAAATCGCCTCTTATCAAATAATAATATTTGATTATTTATTAGAGGAAAGTCTATAAAGAAACCTATAAAATAAGAAAATTGATAGTTTAGTCTTTACGATTTTTTTTTTCTTTTTTAGACAATAAATCTTTGTGAAATTGAAGATTTCGCTTCCAGGCAACAATATTGATTAAAATAAGCAATCTCCTTCCTACTAATAATTTTTGCAATAAATTAAACCTATACTTTACACCGCATCTTCACATTCGCGCTCGTGACTCTTAGCACTTGCGGCAATTGCGAGTAGCATTCGATGGTTCGTCCCCACAAAGCGAACCGACCGTTTACACACTCGCCGAGTGTTCGCCTCGTCGATACAAGCCTTTAACTCGGCCCAAAAAACCGCTTCCAGCATGAGTGCAACGAGTGGCGAGACGATTGACGAGGCGAATGGCGAGTGAACCGACTACACATTCGCCTCACCATTCGTGCGATGTAAATGCGGCTTTTATATAATACTATGTTTAAAATAAAATATTTATGTATAATGTATAAACAATAAAATGTTATTTTCGATCGAATTTGCACATGAATTTTGTAGAAATTTCTCATAGGTAATATAATTTAAAGAACAGACGAGATAAGTTAATTTACAGTTAAAACACAATGCTCGCATTTGTAATGCAGACGGTTTTCAATGTGAAGTGGCGTCTATCCGGTTGAAAATATCAATTATAATGTTTATACTGCTGATGGAGCCATACACAAACCCCGTGTCATCCTTTACATAAATATATCGGGGGAGGGGGCAGTATTGTTGGATAGTCATAGTCATCTAAATCTACGGTGACGTTTGATCCGGTGTGAGCTTTCAAATATTGGATATACTTGGCGGCTATCATCCCAAAAGAGGCACTCCAATGCCACAAAACTTTATAAAGATGTGCACCGTCTACAACCACATAATTTAGCTTTCCCCTGGATCTCATCAAGTCTTACAGGAGTGAAGACTGCGTAGAAGTAAGACAGTGCTCTTCCTCATTCCCCCTTCAGTGAAAAAAAGGGGAAAAGGTGACAGTTTATGAATAAAAAATTCTTTCAACTCTTCATCAGCTTTTTTAGAATGCATAATATGTGGAACAGTGTGAGAGGGGCCACAGTCACCTTTCTCTCACTGATAGAAACAGGATAGACAGCAGAGGAAAGCGTCTTAACTGCATTTCTACTTGTGAATTTCTCCTGCTCGAAGTTGTCCCCACTCAACTGTAACTTACTTTCCTTTCCTATGTGCCGAGAGTTTTGGCAGTTCACAGCTTCACATCCAACAAGCCCATTACATAACGACATCGTGAAATCTGTCTTTTGGGCTTGTCTACCTCCTCCACCTCAATCTGCTACGTCAACCTGATACTCAACCTGACGGCGTGAGCGGTTCCATGAAACTGAAACACTTGCTTCCTCATAAAGTGTCATGTATGTAATCTATCCGTGTCAATGGGAACGGGTCTTTCGCTGTCAATCAATACATAATTTTAGAGAGTCACCTATCTTTCTCACCAGGACAGCCGGGCTGCTCCAAGGTGAGGAGAATTGCCAAATAACCTTACTATTCTTCATATCCTTCACCATTTTCCTTACTTCCCCTTGTAGATGGAATGGAATCCCTCTAGGGTGCTGCTTATTGGCTGAGGTAGGCCTGTATCAATGGAATGCTTTACCAAACCCATTCTACCGATATCTTTCGGCCCAAACGAAATAATATGCAACTGAAGCGTATCAGCAGTGGTCGAGATAAGCGACACAACGCTTATCTCTTTAGGAGAGACTGCGTTTTTATTCTTTCCCGCGTGAGAACTACACTTCTCTGAACCTAGATCTCCATCTCCATCCACCTGTAACAACGAAAAGTTCATCCCGTGTGTCCTTTGGTGTAGTTGGGGAAAGGCTAGCCTAAATTGTTTACTTAGATAAGCCCCAAATTTAATGTAAGATTTGTCATTTTTTTGTTGTTTTCTTTTGCGAAAGATGAACACCACATATATCCTTAAATCTATGGTTATCTTTTTCGATGATCTCATTAATGAAATCAGCCACTGATTGTATAAGCACAAGACCTAAATATTTTATTTTATCTTTGTTTGACCAGTCGTTAATCTCAGAAACTTTCTTAAAGTAATCCTGATAATTGAACCAATACCCCTCTCCGTTAAACTCTTTTGGCTTAACAATTGGCTTTACAAACCATATGTGATCTTCCCACGTAGGTGTTCTCATTTCATCCTGCTCTTTTCTCGATCAACCTTCATTCTCCTTCTAGATTTGATCCCCACTGCCCCTGCCACCAATCTAACGAATAATTAAAAGAAATAAATAAATGGTATATTTTAAGTAACTATAATATTAAGACACAATTAATTATTGTTAATTAAACAAAACACAACTTGACACATATAATGCTCTTGACAACTGACAGGACCCGGTACATAAGCATTTTTGAAGCTGTATAGAGTCCACGAATAATAGTTAACTTGGAATCGGTGCAAGTAGAAATTGGTAGAGTTGAAAATAGGTTAAAACGTCGAGAAGGAGCGTAATAAATGACATTCGGTGGTATCAGTAGTTTAGGGAGGACCAAAGACCGAATAGTTCTTCCTGAACGAGGGAGAACCGTATAAAGAACATAGCTTTTACGCTGTTCTTGTTTGAATGATTACATATGCGTTCTTGTTTAAGATCTAGTTCATTTTTTTTGTTTGAAAGCCTGGACTCGAGAGAATGACAAACGGCCGATCAATTAAACAGTTAACTTTACCTGATCCATTCCTTCAAGAACGACTTATTATCTATTATCTTTCTTAACTAAATTAAGCCCCTTGACTTGACAATGATAATGAATTAAAAATTTAGAAATTTACCT
The DNA here is from genome assembly GCA_951217055.1 of Gerris lacustris. Taxonomy (NCBI): domain Eukaryota; kingdom Metazoa; phylum Arthropoda; class Insecta; order Hemiptera; family Gerridae; genus Gerris; species Gerris lacustris. The sequence goes on along the minus strand of OX578285.1, from coordinate 33,561,776 downwards.
AATTTCAGATACCTACTAAAAAATAAAATAGAGATTTATATGATACTATTATTTTACACTAATACAAACACAATTATTAGTAAAAAAGCTTTGTTTAAAAATAAAATCAATCTTGAGTTTTTGTATAAAATGAATGGAATAACTATAAAAATGGAATAGCAATCAAAAATTAAGATTCCGTTTTAGGGAAATAATTTATAATTATACTGTTTTCAAAACAGTTGTGTATTGCAGGTTTAAGCCATCTATAATAGTTAAGGCACTCTCCGACTATTTTCCAACGCCCTCAACCTCCTACATCTTGCCCTTTGTAGGCAAGAGGTAGGAGTCCCTCAGTGTTATAACAAGCATTGAAGATGTGTTAAGCACAATGTCGCCTGAAATTGAAGATCAAATGCTAAATTACTCGTTTTGCAAGATAGTGCCCCGTCCCATCGCTCCTTGCAAACAATTCGATACCTGCAAGAGAATTGCCAATTCAATTGCCATCATCAATGTTTGTTATATTATAACACTGAGGGACTCCTACCAGTTACCTACAAAGACCCCCCCCCCCTCCACCATATGGTAATTTATTCTATCAAAACTATAAGACCAAACAACGATTACTACCCGGACAACGACTTTTTAAGACCCTAATTTAAACAGTCATAGCATGGCTTTCACCCAATAGTTTTTAAAGAATAAAGTAGAATAATGTAGTTTTCAGATCCCGCAAACCCCATATCTCTATCTATTATAGATGCTGAGCTATAAGTGTTCAAAAAAGTGAGTTTTTTTGGCCCACCCTGAATATATATGTATAAACAATATGTGTGTGAATTTATAAGGCTTTAATCTATTTTATTATATAAATACTACTTGGATATGTTCAATTTATTGTCCCTCACGTTTCAATAACAATACATTTTTGGTTTACAATTAATTTTTTTAGCATTAAGTGCAATTTTTTATAAATATTTGAGTTAAAAAAATTAATAAATATACAAAAATAATGTACGATATATGAAATTTTATGATCGAAGAAACCATTTTAGTAGCTTGCTGGCATGTTGACTTGACGAGATTTTTTTTTTTTTTTTTACATGAATTAAAGTATCAATTCTGCAAACGACGCGACGGCAACGACGGGCTGTTCACGGGCTACTTTTGGCAAACCCTCCAAATTTTATAAAAATCAGATGTACGTTTGTGCACATGTGGAAAAGAAACAAAATACCATATTAAAACTTATATGGGACCAATAATGGGCTAATTATGACCTAGCATCTAAATTTCATTGATACTTATCGGACGAGTATGGTTTTTAAGATATATTGGTTCGCAAAAATTAAGCGACAGACCCACAGACAGACGCGGAAACAAACTTTTCTGATTACGTCTTTCTTTTTTGGAATTTTTGTATTTTTTTTTTTTTTTTTAAATTTTTATTGGATAACACAACTACAAATTTAAATAAATGATAATGATAATACATTGGTCATATGGCGGGAAAGACATGAAGAAGAAGTAGTCCAGTGACTACACTTCCTTAGCAGTAAATGTAGAAAAATAATTATAATACAAAATAACTATTAATGATAAAATAATAATATAGTGGATTAATATTACTTATTATAAAAGTTTAAAATAATATAAGGGAAAACGATATTTTAAGATAAGAGATCTCTAGGCCATCTCCTCTTCAAACGTCTTGGTGGTTTGCTTGGGATAAACTGAGAGGATAGGAGTTGTACAAGAGGATTAGGATGGTGGGATATGGATTCATGGAATTTTCTATATCGGGATACGGTTAGATCTCGGACAAAGGGCACATTTAAATCTTCATGGAGAGTTAGGTTAGAAACATAGAAAGGAGCATCGGTTATTTTTCTAAGGATTTTTGACTGTAGGATTTGGAGATGACGGAATCGGAAGGCTTGGTGCTGCCCTAACTAATTTTGTAATTGGAGAAATAAAAATAAATCGTTCTTCAGAACAATCTCATAGCTTCCATTACCTTCGGTAAGCTCGAAAGCAAAATTTATATTCCTATTTATTTTTAAAAAATATATATGAAAAAAGCAAAAAAAATACAGCCGACATTTATTTTTCTATATGGGGTCCCCATATAGGATATGTGCCCCCCCCCCTCCCCCTTCCCTGGATATGCTACTGTGTATAACAAATATCGCGTTAGTCTTCCGACATAAATGTACAAAAATAGGGCAGAAATTATAGTGTCCTTCAGACTAAGGGTTGTCTTATTTTGCCTGTGCCTGGCCAACGGCACCCTCTACTTGCTAGCTTGAAATTACGGGGCGTTATGCGGAAGCACGAATCCATTCTCCACAAAAAGATAATGTTACCTTATCATTTATATGTAGGGCGAGGGGGAGAAGTCACAACACACGAAAACGGCGTTATTAGCCTAAAATATTGCTGATCCGCAAAAAAAGGAAACTAATTCCCAGACTATTGTGCTTATGACACATTTATGCTATCTTATTTGACAATTACCTTGTATTATAATATATATATATATTTATATATATATATATATATATATATATATATATATATATATATATATATATATATATATATATATATATATATATATATATATATATAGTGTACCCTAGGATAGAGTATCCAAGAGGAAAAGGTTTCTTATTTTTGGATTTTCGAACAAAAGTTATTCTTTACAAAAATTCCCGCTTGTTCTTAAACCTTTAATAATGATATTTTCTTGATTTTGTGTACTGTGTGTTCAAATTCTTAAAAACTTTAAAATATGACATGGAGTAAACGTCCCTAATTTTTGACAGTATAAAAAAAAAATTATTTAAAAGAGTGGTTCAGAATTGCAAAAACGTGTAAATATTATTTAATTTTATGAAGATAAAATAAATTACTTATTAGCCAATACAAGAAAATTACAAAATATTATAGTAGCACAAGTGATTAATAATTGTATTGTTTACACCTTATTAGAAAAACTTCAATAGTGTTTAAAAAATTTAAGAAAATATCATTTATCACAATTGTACTGGCACGTAATTTAGCACAAATTTCGACTCTATTTATAAATTTTCCAAAAGCATTTTAAATGTGTTCATAGGGAATATTGGCGATGACCTGCGTATAATTCTTTCTTTCAGCTCATCCACGCTGATAATCATCAGGCACTCGGCATAAACTTTTTGTTGTTGACTTATTGTTAATTTTCAGAGAACAAACTGAAATTTAACAAAAATACTTGATTTTTAATCAATTTTTTAATCTTATAACGGTTAGAAAGAAAATAATAATTAAAGATTAAAATGTTTAACAGTATATTACATTTAAAACTGTGATATATCTAAAATGTTTTCTTTAGGTGAAGTGTACCATCCGGTTTTTTTTTAGCGGTTGACAGTACATTACTTTTGTCTTAGCTAGTTCAGATAGGTGTCTCTTAAATAATTTCTTGAGCTGTTGTTTGTCTCTTGCGGAGGTGCTGGACACCTCTGGTCAGCACCTGTACCAAGCAGAAACCAAGAGTTAATCCCCACCAAGAATTAACCCGACTCAAGGAACCCCCAGGAAATCCAGGTAGGTACAATCTAAATTGCAGTAAAGCAGTATAAGCCGTTCTTCTGTCCAGTCGTCAGTATATCTTGTTGTTGTTCCAAGTGAACATCACGATGCACCACAACCCTAAAATAGTGGAAGCGAAACGTTGGACTTCAAACCCTTTGTGATACAGATTTCACCGGAAAACCAAGCTATTTATTAGCTAATATTCAAAGTTCAATAAATTAATTAAAATAAATGAAGCTGTTAAATGCCAAGTATGGAAACCTAGCAGCGGTTTATCTTATGACAGTTTTGAAGTCAAACAGTTCCGTCGCTTAAAACTTTTGAATTGTCATGATCCGTGTGTATTCTCTGTTTTGTCACTTTAAACAATCGAGGTTTTATCGATCGGGTATGGAAGTTTAAAACCGTTTAAGCAGTATTTAAAGATGAAACACAAGATTAGAGCCGTCGGTTCGGTCAGCAATCAGCGATATCCTCGGGGTCTCTATCGTGATAGATTTATTAATGTGTAGGAAAGCTCGGTGGGGTCTCTGTTTATTAGTATTTAGTGGGGGCGACGGTTTATCAGAGCCCGTGCAGGCCTTATTATTTAGTAATTAATCTGGGTTTGAGGTCACGTGACCCCAGTGGGGTAGGGATCCGTCCTTGGACGGGCGGGGAAAGTTGCCTGAAGCCACGTGTAATACCGGAGCTTGCATCAAAGCCTCGTCCGCCTGCCAAACACCCGCTCTGCTTCAATTGTAATTATAATGTAGTTTAACCCTCAAGAAGGGAGTCGATTACAATTTTAAGTCTTCGCTCATTTCCCCTGTCTAGCAAACAGAGCCGATACAATAACAGCAGTAATAAAATTCCACCCCTCCAGCTAAACCAACAAGAATCGGTTTCCTCTCATCTTTTATGCTTCAAAATAAATATGAATGTCGTAGAAGAAAAGAAACAGTTGTACTTTAATTAGAATTAATAAAATTATATAAATCTCTGCAGCGATAATTAAAAGTCCTTGTCAGGTGATGCCATTCATTAAGAGTGTTCAAATAAAGAATTATAGATAAATGAAGGTATAGAGAGCAAAAACGCAAATAGATTGTAAAGGGCCATTTGAGGAATATTTTCAAAGATTATTATTATAAAAGTTTATAAGAAATCGATTATACATATTTTATATTTAAATAAACAAGGCTATTTGTCATATTTCATAATTCAATTTAAATATCCTGTTAGAGAGAAAGAGCAAAGTAAGCTGAAATAAAAGGACCTCTGGGTATTCTTATTTCAATGCTTTTTAAATTAGCAATTATATTAAAAAAAAGTAAATTTTACTTAAGAGAAGCGAAATTAATTTAAAATATAATTCTTGAAATTAATCGAACCATTTTTTCTTTATTATTACTATTTTTTTGGGGGGGGGGGGGGGGGGGTATTACAGTCCACTTAGGGGCTAGGCCTAGAGTCTCTTGTTGATCAACTGATCCGTCTGTCGTTACCGTTACGTATGTTATATACTCTGTGATATAATTTAGAAAAGAAAAGACGGCAGCTGAGAAAAATCAGTGTAGACCCAAAGATTATATATATATATATATATATATATATATATATATATATATATATATATATATATATATATATATATATATATATATATAAATTATGCAAATTTATATTGAGTGCAGTTGTTAATAAAGATTGAAATTATTATTGTAGGTTACTAGTGGAAGGTAGGCAGTGGGTAGGATGATAGTATTGTCAGTATGGTCCTGCGGGGCCAACACGTGCGGTATTAGATGGTAAAGGCACGCACGGGCTCGCATGCTAATTACAATAAACAACTCATGTTATAAAACAATAAAAAACCTAAATAGAATCTTTATTGTCCTGTCAAAAGGGGTGTAAAACACAGGCTGAACTGAAGCATCGTAAAAAGTAAAATTGACTGAGTGTCTTTCATCTATTCTATCATTCAGACTTCAATTCACTTCTGTCTTTATAAATGAATGTGATAATTCCTTCAATTGCTTTTTACTTTAGTTATCCAATATTGTATTTTTTTATTTCTTATTTTTTATTTTATTTTTTTTTTATTTTTATTTTTTTTTTGGTGCTACTTATTGAGGCCTTGGAATTAATTAATTGTTTCGTGTTCATGAATTAATTGGAAAAACTTAAAATTACTCGATAGATATAATAGTACATCAAGGTGCTAATATAACTTATAGTTATAACATGCATGATAGCGTAATTATGTAAGATGAAAATAAGAGAATTTGAAAGTGGTACGAGTATGATCATGTACATGAGACTATTGATTATACTCGCTTAGATAAATTAGAGGGATGTTAAAGAAACTCTGTAGCATCTAGTATTAAATAAATATTTAAGAACAAAATCAATCAGTAAATTACAAACATGAATATCACTAATTTGATCACTTTAGTTGGTAAGCCACTTCAGTTTTTATTCTATATAACTAGCTGGATTCCAGTGCTTTGCTACAGAGAGTGTTGTTTTTATTTTATTTTTTTAAATAATAGGTTTATAAACTAAATTGTCAAGAAACAAGGTGAGCGATAATAGTAAAATGCCATGGATCATATGTAATTTGCAAATCTCCCTAATTATTATACCGCATTTACACATTCGCGCTCGTGACTCGCCTCGTGGTTCGCCGGAACTCCTAGTCCAATTTTACCACTCGTCCCCACAACGCGAATAGCCGTTTACACATTCGCGCTCGCAACTCGCCTCGTAGTTCGCCGGCACTCGCTAGTAATTCAACTACTAACGCAATCAAAGGCAATTAGCACACACAATAAAAACACACTGGTGGATTAAGTTAAAAGAAAATGAAAATAGAAGTTTATATATGTCTTCTATTAGTTATATAAAAACTTTATATAGTTTTATATATACGTTTATATACTTTTACTTTAGTTATATATAAACATTATATAAAGTTTTATATACGTTTTATTTATAAACTATATATAAAGTTGTATATTCGTTTTATATTAGTTGAATATAAACTTTATATAAAGTTGTATATACGTTTTATATTAGTTATATATAAACTTTATATAAAGTTTTATATAGTCATATATAAACTTTATATAGTTTTGTATACGTTTTATATATTAGTTACATTATATAAACTTTATATAAATAAAGTTTTATATTATTACATTATATAAACTTTATATAAATAAAGTTTTATATTAGTTATATATAAACTTTATATAAAGTTTTGTATTAGTTATATATAAAATTTATAGTTTTATATTAGTTATATATAAAATTTATATAAAGTTGTATATACGTTTTATATTAGTTATATATAAACTTCATATTAAGTTTATACATAATTTTGATATAGCATTATTTATTTCTGAACAGTGTGTTTTTATTTATGTGTACTAAATATCACTTCATTATATTTGATTACTACAAAATATCGGTTAAATTCAACCAATTAATTACAGAAGTATTAACCTATATTTTATTTTTGTACTTTCATATAATACTTATATTATTAAAAAATTAAGCTTTAGTGGGGAAAATATGAATGAAAACATGAATTCTGGAGAATTATTTTTTTTTACTAACTCTTTAATCGGTATACTAAACAATTAAAAGCTGGTCGGTATACTAAACAATTAAAAGCTGGACGATATTTTAACCCATGAATCGGTGACATTTTTCTTGTTTTTATATAGTGGATCTTTTGGGTCCCAAATAGCTGGTTCACCATGGTATATTTCCACAAATTCAAAAACTTGTCCATTCCATTCTCCAATTAAAGAGAAAAAAGTTAAAAAAAAGAAAAAAACACGTGATAAAGAGAAGGACTCGTCGTGAAATGACAAATAAAAACAAATTTAAAAACCATGTGCTAAGTGCTACATACATTCATTTTTTTGTGGTAAAATGTTTTATTTTGACTCCACCACTTAACACATATAACAGGCCTGATGATGGATAGCCATTTTTAAGAAATGAAGTAATTGTTTAATTCACCCCTCAAGACCCATCACAAAAAATTATAGAATAATATAGGGGACCACAACGTTTGAAGAATAAAACATTTCATTCTAAAAAAGTTGCTGAATCCCACAATCCCACGTCGTTCCTATATTCCAAATTCATCTCATCTACTTGATCAAGTAAAGTCTTTCATAAATTCGCTGGCTCTGTATTTTCTTCGACCATTGTGGATACTTGGACGAATCCAAAATCTCCGACGGCGAACAAAAAACGTTCCATAGCTACTCCAATCATGATTCCAACAGCAACTGCTAAAACAGCATCGTCGTCGTCACTCATCATTAATACACTTATTCAATAAATACAAAGAAAACTACCGTGAGGGTACGGGAAATGGTTCGGCACCGATCGGGGCGTCCACTCTACTGAAGTAATGTGGACGAAATTCCGAACCGAACGTGCGACCGGCACAGGCCGATCGGCCTCATTCGGCATAGTGTGGACGCGCCTTAACAGTTAGGGAACCTTACTGTTGACATGTGTGACGACATAACTGCATACATACCAGTACTTGGTATTGTCAGAGGATCGTTTGAACGGTACAGTAAACAGTTCGCAAACGATGTTTAATGATGTTTAATTTAGTGAAAAAGGTACTTGCTGGAGACATAAATTACCCAGCATACTTCTTTTTCCATGGGGTATTCATTTATTATTTTCAAATTCAAATTAAAACAGAAAATTGTTCTATTATTTGATCTTAGCAAACGATGAATGGCTTTATCAACATTCGAATGATTCCAATCCTTTAAGTCATCACTGTTTACTGTTGGAAGAGCTATGTATCAAAACATCAATAAATAAATTCGGAATATTCGAATGTTATAAATATGTATCATGCATATCGGGATCGAGTGAGAGAGGTAGTTGTATTCCGTGTGTGCTCGGTGCGGTTTGCTCGGGGACTTGCCAACTCTATTTACTCTATGATGTTTAATTATTCAGATAGAGTCGGGGCAAAGCGGTATTTGTGAGGAAAAGTGGCATACTGTCAGGATTTTGTATGTTTTAATAAACCACCGTCTCTCCCGTCGCTTCGCGTCACTTTGGTAAATACGCACCCTTGGTAAAATACCATAAACTAAACTGTTTTACTTGCAATATCATTGTTTGTTATAAAAACATTCCAAGTCCAAGTATTTACGTATGCTTTGAATAATTGAAAATAAATATTTGCATTAATGTTTAGCCCACTTAGTTAACTGGTGAATATTTTTTTTGTTTTATGTTGGAATATATTTTGAAGATTAAAAAAAAAAAAAATTAAAAAATAATATATACATATTTATATACATAACAAAGGAATTATATATACATATCAATATTGCTAACATAAATTGTGTACCAATCATTCTCAATCAAATACTATAATATAATGTATTACGAATAATACTAAAATTGAATTAAAAAAAAAATTAAATTAATCATACATTTATTTTATAGCTACATATCATCATTGCTAGTGACAATGAGATGTAAATAACTAGATGTTTTTGTTTTTTTTACAATGTTTAGAGTGTTGTCCTCTAATACATTTATTTTTTTCCTTAGTGCCTTCAGGGGTATTATTATAATAAAAAAAGCTAATATTTTTTTTCATTTATTTTTTTCCGGCGGTTGAAAACCCAGAGACATAATACCTCTTAGGTGGGCCAATCGAGCTAACCCGGGTTCTCTCCCTGATTCTTTTATAGTCTGAGCAGAGCAGACTGACAGACTCAAAAAGTCAGCAGTCTGTTCAGAGGCAGTCCCTGTATCTCTTCTAAGGGAACTATTGGCATTCCAGAGGTTGGCCATCTAAGACGAGCCAACGCTGGGCAGCAGCTTAGTAGATGAGTGGGAGTTTCATCTTCCCCTCCGCACAGCCGACAAGTGGGACTTTTTACCTAGCCTAACAGCTGCAAGTGCCTGTTGTGACGACAATGACCGTTATAAATCCAATCATAAGATAAAAAGTGCTAAGGGCTATTATTGTCTTAGTAACTATACGAGTGGGGCGTGAAACAACTTGTCTCATTCTAGAAGCTGTTTCTCAGGTTCTTTGAAAAATTCTAAACAAAAACTTTTTTAAAAGCGGGACTCACAATACAGCAACCTACTGGTTGCGGTACAGAAGAATTACACTGGAACCCAGTAGATCTGCCAATTCATTCCCTTCTACCCCACTGTCCTAGAACCCATACTATGTGGACAGCATTCTGTCTTGTCAGATCAGTTAGAGATCTCTTGGAATCTGTCACTAAGTGCATCACGGAATTGCCAAAGACTTAATAGCCGCCTGACTGTCCGAGCAGATGTAAATCTGTTTTCCTGACTCATTCTTACTCGGAATCACTTGTCTAGCCAGGATTGCATATGGGTGATTCTAATTTAAAGTGCAATTTTCATGTCCTAGATTATAGATAGAATAACTGGAGCGTTTATCACATAATTGACAGGATTTTTCTTCATGGTAACTCAGTTAAGCTTAGAGAACTACAACCAAGCAAAAAAATAATGCGTCGCTTAATTTTAACCGCTACAAAAATTTTCAAAAGGCGATTTTGTAACAACCGTGGCTGTCCTAAAGTCAGTTTTTCTTATTCACTTCACTCTAGCTCGTACATTAATCATGTTATTCAAAAACTTATTGGATAATTTTGAAGTGGGGTCCTACCAGAATTAAAATATGTGTTAGTTATTAAAAATAATAAATTATTACTAAATGGAACTTCAAGTTAAAGTTTGTCCTTTAAAAAAATGTAATTACCATGGCATTATATAAATGTGTCCCTATTCTGGTTGTGGCAGGGAGATTTTAAGTATGGCGACAGATTTTCGCAATGAAGCAACACTGGTTTTCTTGTAACGGTTGATAGGGGATGACCTGAATCCTTTAGTTGAGAGCTAGCGCTAATTCCGATTGTTCTTCCAGTTGCGAACTCTTTTAAATTTAATTACCGTGCATGTTATTTAAGTCTATTTTCAAAGACTTTTCATTGTTAAGGCTTTTAAGAGTGCTATTTAATGGTGTATTAAAATTGGGTTTTTATTTTAAACTATTGACCAAAATATTTTCTTAAAGTGTGAAATGTAACAACCGTGCACGAAAAAGTGTAATTCACTTGCCTTAATTACCATGCTTTAAATAAACTTAATTACCGCCTAAAAATGTGTAAAGTTATTTCCCACTGGTCCGCAGGGTGCAATATATCTGAAATTAGTCCGAGAACATTCCATAATTTTTCCTGATTTTTTTTTAAAAAGTCAACATTTTCAGTCTAAGTCCAATTTTAGCTTCCAAAATAGCACTTTAAATTAGAATCACCCATGTAGATCTCAGCTTGGAAGACTGTAGAGAACTTAACCAAGCTTATACTAATCTTTTGTAGCGGGTCGGATCAAAATACACCAGGCTCCGATAGTCCTTCTAAAAGAGAGCCATCCATAAACCAAACATTCTTCATAGAAGGAAAAGAATAACTCCAGGTAATACTGAAGTTCCAATGCTTCTCTACCGTAGACGCCAAACAGCTTCATGGCCTATGCGGCTGTTATAGCCTTTCCACAGGCTCACACAATGTAGTCGATATGCTGTCATCATGGCTTCATATCGAAGAAACAAATCAAAATGAGGAAGACCTGTTAAAATTTCTAACGCTAGAATTGGCGCCGTCCTCATTGCAAGCTGTCCTTTGAAGGTGTTCTAGTGACCGTTTGGAGATGGTAACAGACACTCTAGGCCACCAGACAATACATACGTAGGAAAGCACTGGCCTTACGATTGCTGAGTAAATCCAATGAAGTACTTTTGACTGTAGGCCCCATGTGACGCCCAGCCCTTCTGCAGACCCAAAAGGATGCTAAGGCCTTGTTTTCCATGCACTCAAGGTGTTTTGCTTATGTCAGAGTCTTATCCAAGATTACTCTAAGATATTTCACAGACTTAGTAAGGTCCAGGGTTTTTCCCCCAAGCTGAAGTTCTAGAGCACCGTCTTACTTTCTCTTATTAAGAGTAAATGGTATCACAACTGCCCTTTAAGCAAGTTCTTTAAGCAAGCTCAAAAATAGTGTTAATAAACTTACGGCATATTAACACTTCAACGTCATCAGCAAACGCTTGGATGTAACAACTCTCTATTGGAAGGAGTTCAATAAGGCTGTCTTATACCACGCACCACAGGAGGGGAGAAAAAGGAAAGATATTAAAGGAAGGGAAAGAAATATTCACAAAGATTTTAAGTATGAAGGAAGAGAGTAGAGGGGAAATTCAATTTAATGGGATAAATAGATAGTAATAATACACTTAAAATGTCCAATAAGCAAAGAACTCTCTATACGGTGGTAAAGAGAGCTACGACGACCGAGCCCAGAATTAATGTAAACAAAACCATCTGTCAATGAGGAAGGCTTCAGAGCTGCCACAATTAGCAAGCAAAACATCGGGTTCGGAAATCAATCGCTCCACTGAATCTCGACGCGAGGTGGAGAGAGAATAACTGAGAAGATCAAGAAGAACGACCTTTCTTCCTACCTTTATACTAGTTGTTTCAAACCACAGAGCAATTCATATTTATCGAATACGATATAGATTCACACACGCTGTTAAATGCTATATGCTCATTACATTTCAAAAAGACCGAACCACATATTCAATACAATTCCTGACCCAAAAATCGCCACAAACTCGTGGAAAAAAAAAAAAAAAAAACGGGGAGTAACCGAAATGTTCATACTAACCCGTTCACGCCACGTAACCTCCTCCTAATAAATTTTCTTTAGAAAATATTTTATGTTTCACTTGAAGATATTTTCAATCCTGAAACAGTTTTTATACTCGGTTAATAAGAATCTACAAACATTCAAGAGATCGAAAATGATTCGCTTACTAATAACTACTATTAAAATAAAAGTATATATAACAATAAAAATTAATCAAATTACAAAATCATAATCAATTAATTATTATAAAAGAATAATTACAATAAATCAACCTTTTATTATTATTATTGTTTTACAATAATATATAAAAATAATTCTAAATACTCTTTGATTACATGGAAATTAGCATTTTGCTGACGTACCTTTACAAGGTAGTTTACAAAGGGGGTTGTGTTAACAAGGAACATACAATACGAATTAAGATAACAATTATTATTTATTCATTTATATTCATTTATTTATTTATCCCTTTTTTTTATAAGGGATGTAGAGTTGTTTAGATTTTTCTCTTTATATCATATTCTCTGGGACACCGTTCGATTATATTCTTGGTCCATCGACCGTCTTCGGTTCGCGCTATGTGCCCTACCCACTTAATTTCTTTTCGGTTATCACTTTGGCTATATCTTTCGTTCCTGTTTTATGATCTATCTATCTTTTCTCGTGACTCTCAACATACTACGCTGCATTCGTCATACAGCTACTCTAAAATTTTATACGATTTCATTAATTTCATAAGTGAGAGCCCAAGTTTCTTAACAAAATTACATTTGAGTTAAAATAGGAAGTAAATTAAATGATAACTGATGAACATACAGATTTCGACGTTTGCACGAATCAGTAACCGAATACCCACTCGAATAATACGACTTAGCCGAACATGCACAAGAACAATAGTGTAGAAGACCAATCCAATATGAGATTTCACTTAACGTAGGGATTCAAAAAGAACAGATGAGAAGACTCGGGCGCACTTCGTCTGAAGAGCCACGAGGCCACCCACAGAGATGGAAGCCACTTGAGCGGTCACCGCCCACCGAATTAAACGACGGACGGCGTCTCTTTAAGTTCATTCTATTTATTTTTTCCACTTTAAAGATCGGTAACTGACATCAGGCTCAATATATTTATACACACGTGCTGAATGCTGAAACCACAGAGCAGAAGATGAGCCTTCTGCGTTTTCTGTATCAATCATTATAAATCTTCATAGCAGTTATTAGCTAAAAAAATATTTCGGTGTCGTTAAATGCCATCAAACTAAACTAGGTAGCTCTAAAACCAAAGACGCCTGCCTAAAATTGACTAGAAAATGAGTCCTACCTCTTGGCTCTCAGTCATATATATAAATATGAATAATACAAAAATCTTTTTGTAGCGGCAATTCTGTTATATGCAGGCGTTTGGCAAACTTATCAGTGCATCTACTTATAAAGTTTAACAACCAATTTACTAAGTAGTTCTCAGTTCTCAAGCTAACACGCTAACAAAAATAAATATTTGCGATCTCGAATAGTAGTAACTTTGAATGCTAATCAGTGCGTCGTTTCCTAAAGTTAATCGACCCATCTAATAGTTATCTAATAGTTCTCAAGTGTACCCTACTCATTTCTTTTAAAATTTTTAAATTCTCTAATTCTTCTACCGTTTGCTAATAATTTAATTAGAAAAATTGTAATTTATCGTCAAAATAATTAGTGTACAATAATAAAGAGGATTGACCACGACATTTTAAGTCCCCGCATTTAAGTATAGGCACCTAAATACTTGTGTCACATAAATATATACTTGTGGTTTAACAAGTAAATGTTAGGCTTTTATACCACATAATATATACTTTTTGTTCAACAATAATTTGTGACACTATATAATGGGCCTGATGTGATACTTAATATTATGTGATGTGTAATAAATGTCCACATATACTTGTGGTTTAATTAATATATATCGTTATACTTTTTTCCTTGGTGTCTTCAGGGGATTATTATAATAAAATAAAAGCTAATTCATTTGATTTTTTAGGGTTTCAAGGTTATCCTAGACCTTAATGCTTTTGGAAGTTCGTCCTCCGTCACATCTTGGATTATATCACCTGACCTGTTGCAGCTAGAGATTTTAAATTTGATGTACAAGTAAAACCTTTTTTGTCCAAAAAAAGAAAAAATGATGCGAACAACACAACTTACAATTTTTTCAATTGCGAACTCACCGAAATTTTTTTAAATTTGTGTGGAATCTCATTTTAAATGTATTGAAGAATAGATCACCAATTTATTTATTGCTTCATAAAAAAGGCGGTCATTATACACCTAAAATTACCAAACACAATGCCCCCCTGCTACCCTATACTATAAGTACAGGACCCAGAAATGGGGGGGGGGGGGAAATACATAAATATACATCTCTGTGAGCCAATGATATTACCTAAAAGGATGTTTAGGATGTTTTTATGCACGCGCACGCCTTGCTTCACCAAAGGGTAACTTTAGATACATTTTTAGAGGGGGGGGGGGGGGGGGGAGGAAGAAAAAATGTAGGGAATATGAATTTTTCCTTTTATGACGGAAGATAAGTCATTTTGTAGCTTGCTAGCAAGTACTTGACAGGATTTTTATTTATTTATCAGGTAATATTTCGCCTCTTACTTTCAGAAACAGTTTAAATAATCCTCCATAAAACTCAATAATCTATCCAAAGTAGTTAATGAAACAGTGAATTATCTATCCTGAAACAGTTTTAAAATAATAATTAACTGCCAATTAGTGTGGCACATAGCTTCCAAACTAAATTCAAGAGGAATCATCTTTGTAATTACTTAAAACAAACAATTGTTGTTTGAAAACAACAATGACTTATTTTATACAATTGAAACAATTTAACACAAATATGCAGGAATGCAATTGACAAAATTATATTAATAATTTAGTATGCCGAAATTAATTAATTTATATTAATTAATTTTTTATTGTATTTATGTATTAATTAATCTATTATAATAGTGAACATTTTGCTTCCGAGTCTACCAAGGTAGCGGAAGCATTGTGTTCACTTTTAGGAGGAAACATTTTTTTCCCCTCCAAAATCAAAATTTCTACTCACATTTTACGTTTTAGACTTTCCTAATGAAATTAAGTTTCATGTGTGTCTGTATGTCCACGAATCCTTTCAACACGCATAATTTCAACAATTTTCATCACCAGATGGTCCCATATAAATATTATTGTAATTAGATTTATAGTAGCCACTATGCTAACGTAAAAGAAAAAAAAAAAAAAAAAAAAATTACCAAAAATCAATTTCTCAATGTCTAACGAACCGATTTTGTTCAGAATTGGTGGATAGTAAGGGACTGACTCACAGATGATCCCAAATTGATTCATTTTTTGAAAGCAAAGTGTCACACAAATTGGTAGTTGATTAATTATTATTTTAATGTTGAGCCACAACTATATAGGTGTCTGTAATTAAGTGCGGGGACTTTGAATGTCGTGGTCAATCCTCTTTATAATTGTAAACTAATAATTTTGACGACAAAATTAAAAGGAGTTAAAAGAATCAGCAAGCAGTAGAAGAATTAGAGAATTTAACAGTTTTAAAAGAAATAAGTATGGTACACTTGAGAACTATTTAGTAGATGGGTCAATTAATTTTACAAGCAGACGCACTGATTAGCATTCAAAGTTCCTGTGACAAATAAGTTTTACTACTATTCGAAATAGCAAACATTTATTTCTGTTACCATGTTAGCTTGAGAACTGAGAACTACTTAGTAAATTGGTTGTTTAACTTTATAAGTAGATACACTGATAAGTTCGCCTGTATGCAAGAGAATGGGTGCTACAAAAAGATTTTTTTATTATTTATAATATATACTGGGTGTCCCAGCTAATATGGAACAGCGAGATATCTCCGGAACCGTGATAGGTAGAAAGATGTGGTTTTCAGGGGTTCGATAATGGCTAAAAATGCGAATGTGCTTCCAGAACATTTGCTGAACATTTTCTGTGTTCAGCAAAAGCGTGTGAAATTTATGTAAGTAAAAAAAGTGAATAGGAAGCCACATTTTTAAGACTGGATTTGGATTTTGTGCTAAAAATAAGAACTTTTTACTCTTGGAAATTTTTTGCTCCGAGCATTAGTTTGCCGTCTGGAGAGCCCTGAACGTGCTAAAATTGAAACTTTGAAAACTGAAAGTCCATTTTATAGCCAAGCTAATGGATTTAGGAAAATAAGCAGGGTACAAAAAGTTCTTATTTTTTGGCGTAAAATCCAAATCCATTCTTAAAATCATGCATTATAGATATTTTTTCACTTTTTGAGCCCTGCTGAACACCTTTTTTTTATGCAAAAAATCAGTTACAGATAAGGTATGAATAAATTATTTTATAATAAATAAATATAATTATATAAAATAATAATTAATTGATTGTAATTTTATTATTTTATTATTTTTTATTATTAAATATACTATTATATTAATTGTTGTCATTAATTAGCGAATAATTTAACATTTTAACACAAAATTGTAATAGGTCACTTTAATTTATGGAGATTTTAATTATCAAAAAACGTCTCTGTGATAAAATATTACCAAATAAAACATGTGTGTGTGTTGTGTGAATAATAATTAATTAATTAATCATTTACATCCATGCATCGAAAGGATTTCTATTAAAAAGTTACCGGAGAATACCTACATGAAGAACAACGTGATGTCTTTGTTTTGAGAATCCTTCTTACACAGGCTAAGTTTGGAGTTAATCGTTCGAGTAATGAGTAATTCCCACTCAATGGAAGGCCAATCAGGGCCCCCGCTGCCCCCACAATTCCGTTTCTGGAATAGGTAATTTAGATGTTATCAAATATTTGTTATTCGTATTCGGGTTGTACACATGGACACTAATTTAAACCACTTTAGGTAAAGGTAAAATAGAACATGAACTCGGCATTATGGAATTAATAGAGCATTTGTTTAAGCCAAGCTCAAAGCTATTTTATGATAGATGTGACATCCTGCTTACCATGAAGCTTGTCCACAAAGTTAGGTTGTTAAAACGTTCTAATAACGTGATAACAATCTTTAGACTGTTTCCTTATACTAAGCATTTAAACCGATTAGAGTCTCAAAACTGCCTTGTATCCTTGTTTTGCGGTGTCATCATACTATGCTCCTGTACCATTATAAGCCCGATATCTTGTAAATACCTTGAAAAATGTATCTCGCCTCACTTGAAAATCGCCTTAAAGAAAATTTTCTTCTTAATGAGGGTGAATGTTTTCCGAGGATAAAGTGTATTACATGATAAGTAGAACAGGTTTGTGGTTTATTGTTGGAGTAAGGTTCTAAAGATGATTAGAAGAAATAAGTTGAGTGTATGTTACTGTAGTGGAACGGGGTGCTGTAGGTGTTAAGCGGTCGTTCTGTCTCCTACCAGCCTGTGTATCTTATACTTTATACAGTGAATCATTTGTATTATCTCTTGAATCCAGGGCTTGACTCATTATGCATACACACAGAGCAACCTCCCTCCCTTTGCTTCTGTTCAAGCCCTTACACCCTCCAACCCGAGCCCTCTCAGTACAGTACCTACTTGTAATCTTCCTCTTCTCCTTCTTCTTCTTCCTTAACAAAACCAAACTAAATTCTCTAGAGTTTCTTTACTCTCCCGCCATTTTTTCTCCGGCCCTTGTCATCATCAGAATTTTCTTGTTCCCCTGAAGTCGATCTCATTAAATAAAAATATCTAATACAGTAATTTGGTAAACAAGTAATTGGTTCTTGTTTACTTAAGAATCTAGGCGCAGAGAGTTTTCAGCATTATGAACACTATGACATCTGCTTTAAAAATGTTTTTTACTGCTGCCTTTTACTATTCCTACCAATTCGTCTACTACAGGAATAAGTAAACTTCTATTGTACTGAATACTTGATAACCAAGCTTGAAAAACCTTTTAAAAATCATTATTACTGAACACGAATAAAACAAAATTAACGCCGAACCATTTCGTAACGTGACCCTATGAATGTTAATTACTCTTCCAAATTCTATCTAATATATGAATACGTAAAAGTATTTCACTTAACGTTCAAGACTAGTAAAACTAAAAATCTTTTGTTATACAATTAGTAATGAAAGGCTAGAAGTATTCCAGCATAGAAGCTACTCCCAATAGGTTTTTTACGATTGATACATTCTGTAAAACTTCCCGAAAACAATTAACCAGACGACGTGTGGTCATTAAGTTAAACATAAACAGAATATTGGATGTTTTATGATTGTGCTTTGACGTAGATTGTGTAAAACGTATCCATGTTGAAGAAATTATTGTATTCTCCATTGGATTTTCATAGGATTAATGAATTTTAATTACATTTTTTTACATGAATAATAGAGACTCTCATCTCAAATTCTAAACTTTGCATATACATAATTAATAGCCGATAAAGAATACATTCAACAAATATTGAACAGAAGGATCAACGTCCTTCTTTTCGACAGTGTTTCCTTTAATTGCTTGCACCTGTTATCTACTTTGTCTTATCCATTTCCTTTCCTTCGACAAAAGTTCCTCTTGCAAGTTTGACACATGTGGAAGAAAAGTTCGTTATTCGTCTCAAAGGGAAAGGAAACAACGAGGTTGGACAATATGTTTAATTATTATAAATAAAGAGTTATCAAATGATGAATAAAAAAGAAGTTAGTGTTTTGTGGCGTTGCCGTTGAACTGTTGAGCTAGCAACTGAACACACGGAAGGCATGCACGTCACAAGAACTCTGAGTGTCTGGCTCCTGTTCTTGTTTACTTCTGCTTATAGCCAACCCTTCCTTTACCCCGACCTACATAATTAATGTTGTGTACATGTCGAGGGGGAGCTCGCTCTCACTTTTTACGAGTTTTTCTTTGCCCCTTCTCCCCGGGTCGTTTAGTTGTTCTGACCGGGCAGGAAGGGACATCACTCTTACGGATCGATCACTATTCCAATACCCTCCCACGGCTCCTTCAAGTTTTCCATAAAAGCTTGAACTCTTCAATATCATATATATATATATATATATATATATATATATATATATATATATATATATATATATATATATATATATATATATATATATATATATGATAAATGAATATAACTTTTGAAAAAGAGAGTCATTACTTGGTCGTATAAAAAGGCTTACTTAATCCTTTATTCTTTATAAAGAAAAGCATAAGGTGAATTATTGATCTTTATAGATTTTTAGTATGCTACATTCAGTGTGTGTCATTTATGTATTTACATTTTTGACAAGCACACGTCATAAACTTAAAGCTAAATTAACAATTAATAAATAATTAAATTCAAAGAACTTCTGAGCACACAGAGTTCTAACTTCTTGACTTGGTGTTCTTCATTTATTGCTCTTCCCCCTCGTTCTTCATTTATTGCTCTTCCCCTTCGCTCTTTATTTCAAATGTTGATAATATTTGGTTTTAGACCCGTACAAATTAATAACTCTAGCTATACCGACTAAATTATCAAGACAGTTGACATTATGATATATAAATAATTAATATAAATATGCCATTTTTTTTTTTGTTTCTGTATTCTTCACCTTAGTTGTATCTATGTGCAAAATTTGGGGAAGATTGAATGACGGTAAGTGGTTCAAAATTGGGGTAATAGGTGTGCGACGAAACTTAAAAAGCAAATAAATTTGACGCCATTTTGTTTTATTTTGTTCTTTTTTTGGTTTCTGTATTCTTCACCTTAGTTGTATCTATGTGCAAAATTTGGGGAAGATTGAATGACGGTAAGTGGTTCAAAATTGGGGTAATAGGTGTGCGATGAAACTTGATAACCAAATAAATTTGACGCCATTTTTTTTTTTTTTTTCTTTTTGGTTTCTGTATTCTTCAACTTAGTTGTATCTATGTGCAAAATTTGGGGAAGAATAAATGACGGTAAGTGGTTCAAAATTGGGGTAATAGGTGTGCGATGAAACTTGAAAAGCAAATAAATTTGACGCCATTTTGTTTTTTATTTTATTTTTTTTGGTTTCTGTATTCTTCACCTTAGTTGTATCTATGTGCAAAATTTGGGGAAGATTGAATCACGGGAAGTGGTTCGAAATTGGGGAAACGGAAATGTGCGATGAAACTTACAAAGCAAAGTAATATAAGACCAGTAAAAAGTTAATTTTACATTTTTTTTTGTAAAAGTTGTGCATATTTGATAAGATCTACGACTAATATACCTTGATTGGTACCTCTTAAGGTAGGTTGGTGACGGAGTTGAAACTAAAAATGGTGGTGATCGATAATATTTATCGGTAATGACAACAAGGTGAATTATTTTGTCGGGAAATTTTCATCGCCTCATACTAAGGTATTTGCATGAATTATATAAAACAAAATTAGGAATAACCGTTAAGGGGGAAATTTTGTTGCTGGTATATTTGAACTCATAAAACCAATAAAGATTGCAAGATTTCAAAATTAATATATATATTTGTAACGTACTCTTCAGGAGCTTTCATTTGACATCCTACTCGAAATTATTAAATAAATCAAAATTTGGGCTCACACAACAACCCCTCACCCAACAACCCCCTCGGCAGAAGGGTTTCGAGATGGATCTACGAAACCCTAAAAATGAAGTAGAGGATACTTTTTTTTTATAAAAATCTTTTTTTTAATAAAGTATTTTATTACAGTGCAATATTACAGTCGAAAGAGTAATAATATTACTTCGAATTCACTTTATTATTTCCCATTTTTGCATCACGAAAATCGGTATATGCATCATATATTCGGGGTGAGTCTTATAATGGATGTATTCAAGTGTAACATATCTAACAACCTTTCTTCTACCAACTTCTCTTTCAAGTGTACCACTAAGATCTTGTATTTACTTTTTATTTCCAATTCTGTGAATATTGCCGGAATATCATTGTCGGCAATATTTCATCAATTCTGACTGCCTAAATTTGACGTCTGAACAAGATGGTAAAAAATGAGAACGGAAGATTTCCCCTCCCTTTAAAATAGGGGGCGACTTATATTCGATGCATTAATATTATTTCCAAATTTTTGGTTCGAAAGTCGGGATGCGTCCTACATTCGAGGGCGTCTTATATCCGATGCAATACGGTAATAAACACCTTTTATAATCCGTAAGTCCGATAAATTATATTTCAGGCCGAAAACGAAAGTAAAACAATCACTGCGACACTCTTTTACGATTTTCGATATAAACACATAATCTCAATCAACAAGAATTTCAAGTTGTAATATATATATATGACACAAAATACTAACTTTTGCTGATTTTACAACAAATATATATAGTTACAGATTTACGTTGACAGGCAGCACGTAACTTTGTAACGAATTTTTATTTATATAATCATATTATATGAGAGGTATGAGAATCAGCCCTGATGCCCTATGCTGGCACGGCTAGAATCCATTCTGTAATTCTGATGATAATATAAATAATGTATACGTTTTCCATTTAAGACGCCTTTAGGGATGCTAATTGCATAGTATAACTTGAGCATTCAATCCTGTACCACATCTTCGATTTGTCTTTTCCATCGGAAAGCTTGGATTTACGGCATTTCCATTGAAGTCATGAGGTAATCTTTTAATGTATTTCTACTTCTAGGTCATAATGCGCCTTAAGACTTCATCTTAAAACTACTATTCAAACGGATATCTAATGCAGAAATATAGTTGTAGCACTGTGTTATTCTATGCTGGAATAACTATAACAATGCAATTTCTTCGATAATTCTACACGAGGATATAAACGCCGTGTAAGATGTGTTTAGTATTAATGGATAAACATAAACAGATAGAGTTGCCGCTGTGAAGGGTTGAGTGAGTGTATATAAAGGATTAGAAAAGTCTATATATTTTAGCCTGTATAGCAGAGAATAGTATAATGTCTAAGTGATTAAAGGTAAATGTTTTGCTTGTGGTATTTGGTTGTCTCGTGTGGAATGATGTCTGGGGACAGAGAGAAGGCGAAGTAAGGGCCCATAGCTCCACAGCTCCACAGCTCCACTACTCCCTCCCGTTCCTCTCAGCCCTGCTTGCCTTTCTTTGCCAAACATCAATATTTGTCCTGGAACGAGCACCGTCAATGGCCCCCCCCCCTTACCCACCCCCGCTCCCTACAAATTATCTCTCAGTCTAATGCTGTTTAAAACCCTACCCACAAATATTTATATTACACGTAGTGACACACCTTTACCTCACCTTGATTTCCCTTCCCGCGGGGGCCTTCAACCTACCTTCTTTTCTTTTCTTTTTAACCCTCTCTCGATTGATGTTTTTTTTTTTTTTTAAATATTTGCGTTTCGATTAAAGCGATATTTAATTTTGTTGTGTATCTGTTATAAGTCGACTAATATCGCCCTGCTAATACACGCCCACGTCATCTCTACACTCTGTTTATATTATTATAGGGCAACTGTTATGCGTCCGTTGTTTACTCAGCATCTTTTATTCCGGACGATCGGATGTTTTATATTATATTCATGTGCTACTACGGGTATTTGCTTTCAAAATGTCACTTCTTGTTTTCAAATATATTTATTGTAAAGGCCCCCATACACGGTCAAAATGTTTGCGCAAACATTTTGACCGTTTATGGGGCTGTTTGATGTTTGCGCAAACATGGTGTTTGATGTGTATCCCTAAATTTGCCCGTCATCAGGTTTGCGCAAAATGTTTGATCGTGTATGGGGGCCTTAAAACATTGTCCCTACAAAAGTCACATTGGGCTCCCACCTAGATAACCGTACCAAGATGATCTAATAGTTTATATAAGGCTTGTTACCACTGATTACGAAAGTTTATCAACATATATGGTATGATTGGTATCCATGAAATTCTAACTTAAATTAGTAACCTTATAATTTTCCATTTTTTTGCTTTCTCATATTACGCAGTATACATAAAGGGAAAGTATTGCGATGACCGAAAATTAAATTTCGAGATTTTGACGGTTTTACACGTTTTGATGTCCTCTGACTTTATAAAATAATGTCATTCTGTAGTCAGTCGTCTGTCGTCTACGCAGGCGCGTGGAGCATCAACATCTTGCCCGATTTCGATAAAAATTTGGCATACATATTCAAAGAAATATTATCCCGAGAGGAATTTCAGCTCTAAATTGGGGGTGATACCCCCCTAAAACTCTGAGAATAAGTGAAAAATGAATAATTTTCGAAAACGATTCCGGTGATTTTGATATAGTTTCCGAGGTATTGCTGAAAATAGAACAGATTTATCTGAAAATGGAAACAACAAAAAAGTAAACAAGCATAAACATAAATTGATTAAAATAGATGTTATGGGATTTGAATTGAGTCTTACTTAGTATATAAGAAAGTTTCGTACAAGTTTGTTGTACCTACAGATTTGTTGACAAAAGATGTTTGCAATATTCTAGCATTGATGTCAATACGAATTAGCCGATGAAAATAGTTCTGACTGTGGTCAATCAGTAGCCAGCTTTTCGCCATTGTTAGGCCATCATCAGTGCGGATGATGCACGAACTAGAGTCAAATTAATAATACTTGTTTAATCAAAGCCAGCTTTCGGCCATTGTTAGGTCATCATCGGTGCGGATTATGCACGAACTTGAGTCAAATTATATAATAAAATGATATAAAGGAGTGAGTCTGTATCATATTGGTCTCCAATATGATATAGACTGACTCCCTTCATATTATTTTATAAATGTATCTGTAGTTCGTCCATAGTACGCACCGATGATGGCATAACAATGCGGCCTAAATAGGCCTACCAAAGGTCAAAAGCTAATTTGATTGATACGTATTATTTCCCGTGAATAGAATATTTCTTCAGATCTATTGATCTCTATCGACGCTTAGATTCCTTTAATTTAATTTATAATTATTCCTAATTTGCTTGTGCAGATTATGTTATTCTGCAGAGTCCGACCTTTAAACGAGCATTCATTATAATAATATAATATAGACATAATCATTATGTTAATACGATTTATCGGGTATAAATTAAAAATCTATTTCTTTTTTAAAAAGGTAAACTAAAAACGAAAAGGATTCTTAAATAAATTTGTCACTTTAAAAACTGAAATGAAGCTCAGATAGAGTAAGCAAACTTTAGACCAGCATAAATATCAGTGAAACAAACATCAAAGCTTCATCCTCAAACAAAATTACCCTTTGACAAATAACATTTTGGCAAAGAGGTCGATTGAAAATTCAAATTTTAAAATATTAAAAAAAGTTAATAGTATATGCCAACTCGGTGGATATAAGTTGATTTGTGCAAACCTTTAATATCTTTTTAACATTTCACCATTACAGTATTTATATCACCAATATAATATAATAAATACGTCTTGTATCACCAATATAATATAATAAATACCAGTCTTGTATCATCAAAATAATATAATAAATACCAGTCTTGTATCATTAATATAATATAATAAATACCAGTCTTGTATCATCAAAATAATATAATAAATACCAGTCTTGTATCATCAAAATAATATAATAAATACCAGTCTTGTATCATTAATATAATATAATAAATACCAGTCTTGTATCATCAATATATCATATACATTCCAGCTAAATGTCTCACATTCCAACATCTCTTTAATCTAGGGTTGCCAGATTTATGATTGTAACAACCGGGAACCCCCCCCCCCCGGGGGGATTTTGAAAATATGACCTCTCAAACAGCGGCTTTTATGCATTTCTGAGGTGACATTTGATTTCAATACTTTGTCATTTGCCATAAAAGTAAACTTATGGTGTAGTTCGTTGGCAAAAAAGTATGAATAAGATTAAATTAATAATAAAATAAAATATTATTAATCTGTGTGGTACACCCTTCTAAATTTACTGAGAGAGAGAGTAAAGATGGTTGATGAGGTGTAAGAAATGAAAACTCCTATTTCATAGTGTGAGACGTCTCCGTGGCGACGACGCCCGTGCTGTAAGTTATAACTTATCATATTATAATATATGGATCCTCAATACAGTACAATATCGGTATCATATAAAAAAAATCTTAGATTTATAAAATACTTCTTATCTATAAAACTAAAAGTAAAAAAAAGTATAAATACAATTTAAAAAAATAAATAAACGATATAAGTAGGGTACGATAAATGTGAGATTAAAAATTAATTTATAAATAATTACCGGGTTGCTTATTTATAAAAACCGGGACATTTTGGGGTCCCGAAAAGTGTCTTCGGGACAACGGAACTTTGAGTCCAAAACCGGGACAATCCCGGAAAACCGGGACGTCTGGCAACCCTACTTTAATCTTGATTTTGTGAGATCCTTTTTGATTCTTTTCTTTAACATTTCACTAATATAATATTTATATTTTTCGATTATCATCAATACAACAGAATAAATAATTTTGATCTTGTAAGACCCATTGATTCTTAATTTTAACATTTCACCAATACAATATTTATATTTGTCGCATATATAGTACAGTAGAAATAGCATTAGAGGTGGAACTAATTGCAACAAAAATGATTCTTGTTGTAAATGGTAGGTAACACGCCCCTAATCAACATACTAAAAGTATACATTCGTACCGTCGCGCAAAATGCGTTTTTTTGGCCGCCATCTTGAAAAAACATGAAAATTTAAAAAAAAATCATGTGTGGTATCAAATCACAGGAAATTTAATGCTGAAAAAGAATATGAGGTTGGTTTTTAAATGTAAAATGTTTATGAAGATGAAGTAGAGGAAGAAATATGAAAAATTATACCTCAATAATCAAGTATTTACACCTAAAAAGCAGAGGCCATTCCGTCATTCATGTAGAAACTTATGCAAACACACTAATTATCAAAGAAGCTTTAAACATTTATTATAAATTTTCCTTTTATAGTGAATAATAAAAAAAAGGTTTTTCAACACTACAAATGCTTTGTTTTTCTATCCAAAAACGTTAGTAAAGAGGGGAGAAATTTTTCTTGCTTTTATAGTAAACTAGCTTTCACCTCGCGCTCCGCGCGGGGCCCATGCTAGGTATTAGTGGCTATGTTTCCTATTGACATGTAGGCCTAGCAATTGAATAAAATGCCTAAATAGTTTTTTTTCAAGCCTTCTAGGAAAAAAATCAGGACTATATTATACACCATTCATTCCGTTTCTAAGAATATAATATTCTCCAAATCGTAGTTTGGAGTCTATATATTATATGTTTAAAACATAGCCAATAGAAACTAATTAATATGTATAGTAATTAATAAAAAAAAAACTAAAAAAAGGTATAATAAATAAGAAAATAAACGACGTAAAAACCAATTACACTGGGAAGTCATTGAACAATCATCAACCATAATGGTGCATTAATTTAATTACCAGTCTCTTCTCTGAATAAGGCAGTTGCACCAGTAAATATTTAATAACTCTGGTTTTAGAAAAAAATAATTGAATAATTAATACTCAATTTATAGACTGAGTGTGAGAATTAAGCACCCCAATCAGAAATGAAATCGGTCAACAATTGCGGACGCCATATGTGCTCAAAATATATTTTTTGATTTTTACAAAAAATCAAATTTAGCTCTATTTAAGGTAGATCCGGTGGAGTTACGATAAAAAGGACCAAAGTTGTAGATCTTTTGAAATCAGTTACCGCTGACACCCAATCAGCTTGTCGATACGACTTACTGTTTAGCCACAATAAGCCTCCAAAAAACTTTTAAGTGCGTCCACCATCTTTAATTTTTTAAGGGGGGTAAACAATTTTTTTTTTAACTGTTCGGATTTTTCCAGTCGTTTTGGGCCAATTTCCGACCAAATGCAAAGAACCGCGAGTCTCTAGGTGGTCTAGAAGTACCCAAACATTTTGATTAGCGAGTCTGTGGGGTTTGTTTACGGTGGGTCAACCTAATTTTTTTAGGTTGTTTTATATATACTTTTTTTTATAAAATTGTCAATAACTTTTGTTTTACTCAATATTTTTAGATGAAACCAAGCCTACAAATTGCGCAACATGTTTGCACAGACCCCTGAAAAAAAATTAATCGATTTCATTTAGCCAGTTTTGCGCCTATAAAGTCTGACTGGGGCGACAGACATACACACATACACGAAAAAAGTTAAGGCCGGATTCGGTTTTCGGAATGTGTAAAATAAAAAAGTATCCAAAAAAATTTCAATTTTGACCAATGTACAGACAAACCTTTAATTTTATATACATAGATAGAGTAGATGGTTCCTTGTATGGTTTAATTTAAATGCTGCTGTGTCTTAAGAAAAAAATAATAGCCTCCCTTTAGCGATATTTTAACCCCTCCTTTCTGTCATTCTCAAGCTAGAAACAAATTTTATTAAATCCAATAATTACTATTATACAGGCATTAACAATTTTACTGACATTAACCATTTATAACAACTTATTATCAATTTAAAAATAAATTTATTACTAACTTGACTGACTAGAAGATCACACTTCATTGCAATTATGCGAATTATTTAAAAAAAAAAAAAAAATAAAGTTTTTATTCCTCAATTTCCCCTAAAATATGTTATTTTCTTCCACTATTTTTACTTGTTTTCTTCAACAGATGC
Organism: Gerris lacustris; assembly: GCA_951217055.1. Classification (NCBI taxonomy): domain Eukaryota; kingdom Metazoa; phylum Arthropoda; class Insecta; order Hemiptera; family Gerridae; genus Gerris; species Gerris lacustris. The sequence goes on along the minus strand of OX578285.1, from coordinate 33,533,869 downwards.
AATATCTGATGAACTAGGATAAAAGTCCTTATTTATGTACAGTAAATTTATTTCGGTTCTGATCAGTTTTGCTAAAGACTCGATTAATCTAGCATCATTTAAGCATTTAAGGTGTAAATACTAGGTAATTAAGGTATAATTTTACATATTTGTCCCTCTACTTCATCTTCGCTAACATTTTACATTTAAAAACCAACCTCATATTCTTTTTCAGCATTAAATTTCCTGTGCTTTGATACCACACATGATTTTTTTGAAAATTTTCATGTTTTTTCAAGATGGCGGCCAAAAAAATGCATTTTGCGCGACTGTACGGATGTATACTTTTAGTATGTTGATTAGGGGCGTGTTACCTACCATTTACAACAAGAATCATTTTTGTTGCAATTAGTTCCACCTTAAGGTGTTTTTCCACTTATTTCTACTGTACTAATACCCCGTATATTACCTATAATAAATGACTAGTCTTATACCACTAAAATATCATGAATTCACCTAGATTTCTAATACGGTACCAAGTTATTATAAATTATTATTTAAAATTGGACACCAATCGAAAATCGCCTTTGAGCTCACCTTGCAACCTGCCTTATGTCTTGACGTATTTGTTTCCGGTACTTCTTCAGATTGTTACTCCCCTATGTTGTTTTAGAATATAAATGACTTTTACTGAATAACTATTAAGACATAGGTACGTTCAGTCCAATGTACTTTGGAACAAAGGAATATCACACTTCTGTTTTGATAAGGGGCGTAACAGTCTAAAATAGAACATTCCGTACACCTTCTTTAGATTGTTACTCCCCTCTGTTTTTTATAAGGGGAGTAACAATCTAACTAAGTGCCTTGTCTCCTATATTAAACCTGCTGTTCGTCTCTTTTAATAATTGTGTGGGACTATGCCATATAACCTGAGTTTTAGCCGAAAGGTAAAAAGGAGTATGTATCAGTAAAGGAAACTTTTAAACATCGATATCTTTCTGAAAATGCCTAAAATTCCACCTCGAGAATTTGAAACGTAACTCAATAAAATGAAATCTTAAAATCTAAAATATAATGTCGAAGTCGTTTAAAATAAAAAACCTACTTGAAGTTCTGCAGAAATTATATTTACTAAAGAAGAATGAAATAAGGGATGATGCGTTTTAGGAAAAAAAGTATCAAGAGATTAAACTAAACCTCAAATCTACCAAACCGAATATGTAACACAACAATGCCAACAATAGATACTAAGGATCAACAGTAAACATCGGTGAATTTTACGGAGGATTAAGATAAACGGATAGGGGATTTACTGTATTCTCTTGTCCCGCATGGATCACTTCTTGCAACTTTATTTAAAATACTATACTTTGTGTTTTCTTTTTGAATGGGCTGTCTGAATATATCTATTCACAAGCTATTGGAAACTGAATTCATTTTTCCACGGGTATTATTGCGATTCGTTAAGCGTATCTAAGATTTTTTATTTAAAAAAAAGAAGATAACTGGCCTTTGTGATTATTAAGTTAATACGTTTACCTGACAAACACTGTATATACAACATTTTACGGTTTCGTCAAATAAGTAAAAGTAATAACTTTTTGACCTACGCATAAGATTTAGAAAAAACGCGATAACTGGATAACACAGAAAGTAATATTAAGTAGAGAAGTAATGTAGTCCAAATTTACAATTTTTGATATGAATCCAATCTTTCCAGTGTGGTCGCACCAAGTGAAAAATTAGCAATCGTGTACTGTTTCACAGACCTTACTTTAAGTGTAAGTTCCTGACTAACATGAACCCGATTTATTATTCTGCTTTATGTACGGGAAATCCATAGAATATTAAGAATTAAAGTATTCAGTATGATTATAAAGCTGGCACATTTTCATCGGTATCGTAAGGTTTAGCAATGCCAACACTATAATAAGTATAATTGTTGCCCATATTTCTTTTATTTTCACTGTGGCATGTCAAAATAACTTTTTGAAAGGTCTTGTTTGGGTATAATAGAGACTTAGTCTCAGACAATGGTGTTATTATCTAAATAATAATTCCTTCTAAAATAATGCGTAATTCCTTCTCTTTTGAATTTTTTAGTGAACATTTTTCTACGACGGAAATAGAGAGTTATTCCTCCAGGAAGTAGGTAACCCAAATACCAATATAAAATGTTCATAATTTTCCTATGGACAACTACTTAAGTAACTATGTCATGATAAATCAAATCTACTAAACTCTCTTCACCTTTCTTAAAGAAAGACAATTTCCATCGCCCCTTAGAGCTGGAAATAATTTGGAGTCCTAAAAAGGGCTGACTGTTGATTAAGCGAATGATAATTTTCAGAAGTTTGAAGAGCGCGCTTTCTCCAAGGAGGTATCGATAATTTGATATCGATAGACTGAGTTATAGTTGAAAGTGGGTGGGGGCTAGGGCCGCGCAGCCAATATAAGCGAAGAATCTGTGCGCAGTCTTCTTCCCCCTCTCCTTTCCCTCCCAATTTCTCCCCCTCAGAATTTCTCTTCTAATTGTCATCCAACTCATATTGTTTGGCTGGATTAGATCTCGTTCTCTCGCTATCTTGCTTTAACGTTTCCATTACTATATTATATTATATTATATTATATCTATATCTATGTGTGTGTATGAGAGAGAGAGAGGCAAAGTGGTTTAATAGTTGATAACAAAATTTTTTCCTGAAAAAAGAGTGAAGTAAGAAAAGACTCTCCAAGGCTACCCCTGTAGAGTAATAGTTAAGCTTTTAAAAACTAGATTTTAGTGTAAGTTTAAACTTACTGATAAAGAAATCTTAAATAATTCGTAATCCTGCGTTAAGTTTAAGTGCGTTGTTTAATTGGCTTTACTTGACATGTTATTTGGCTCCCAGGTAGGGCATAGGACATCCCAAGAGATCTCTATCTGAGATGGTTGTGAAGGGTGAATTTCAGTTCCGTCCAGCATTTGCCTATGGGGGATGGCTCTTTTTCGATGGTTCGTCACAAGGTCACACATGCAAGTAATTTTCTTCATTTCATGGTATGTGCTTCACGCTGCGCGTTGCGCGTCTTTGTTTAATCGGTGTAGGCACTCTTATTTTTTACTGTTAATATACCTAAAAACTTATTTTCTATTTCCTAACTTGTATATTTCTTGCGCTCAAATTAGATACATAGATGTATGTTATTTTCATTTAAATTCGACTTTTAGCCGTCCTATCCTCATTTTTTTCCTTTATTCTTTTCAGTTGTTATGAACTTTTATCCGGTATGATTACTAAGATCATTAATATACTCTACTAATGTATTGTTGCTGAATCGTAAATAGAACAAATATTATTTGCGGAAATTCCGCTTTTGTAGTTTTATTTTTATTTCTTTCTTAAAATTAATTTTTCAACCCGTGTTGTTAACGTGAATAAGTTACCCATTTAGTTAGAACACCGAAACAGCATTATTCGAATCATTTCAAAGTGATAAAAGAAGAAATATTTAATATACAAGCTACTTATTCGATTCAAAGAGAGATTAAAAGTCTTCTAAAACATTTTATTTTTAATACAGATGTATATTTTATTTCTTCTTGCGTCTCTTACACTGAGAAAAAAGTGAGATGCAAATGCAAAAACTAAATATAGTCAATGCAGATTTGGTCACCGCAAAGTCAAATGCAATTGAAGCAACTGCATTTGGTTTGCGCCAATTATTTTTCTTTTTTTTTGTGGTTACTGCAATAAGTAGGGTTTAGTTAAGCCGGTTTAGTATCCCCAATTATAAGTTAGTTGTGGATACTAATTTATAATTGTTGTTACTATTTTTTATTTTATTTGTAGTTGCGGTAAATAAGTGAGTCTTGAAAATCTTAACGTTGTAACCGCATCTAATGAATTAGTTGAGGGCTGAAGTATCCAAGATTAAATTTGGTGAATATAGTTGAAGCAACTATATATTTGGATTTTACATAAACTAAGTTAACAACGCATGATTTTTAAAATAAATATTATTACATTATTAGAATAAAATAAATTTTCTAATTTAGATCTACAGAAAATATTTATATTATATTTTAATAAAATTGAATATTTTATATTTTGTTATTATTAGTATTACCCCTATTTGTTACGTTTAATCTTTATCTTTTCACCCGCGCCGACAGGGGGGGGGGGGGGGGGGGGGGAGAGGGTGCAGTGTAGGGATGCTCAAAAAGAATTTGTAATAGAATATTCCTAATTAAATTTTAAATCTAATCATTCGATTACCATCAGGAGTTGGAATCGAGCTTTGATTCAAATTATGATTAAATTCGATCAGTTCAACATTTAACAACAATTAACATTTTAAAATTAAAATGTATGTTTAATAATAAAATTTTGATCTAATCAATAATCGATAGGTGATAAACAAAATACTAAAAGACCCATATAATATACATATAGGATTAGGGTATTTCCATGTCTCGTATTAAATGTAGATATTTTAATTTAAACTAAAGAGTATAAGGGATTAAGTATTCCATGTGATTGGACTTAGTATTCCAATGTAGAATGTGTTTTGTGAATTCTTCTACGGATTTAAGATTTTTTTTGGGATCACCATTGCTGCTAGATACCATAAAAAAATAAGAAAAATTGCCAAATTTAGAGAACTTAATGTTTGTAACAAATTTAAGGTTTGTATTCTCTAGATAAAAATGAGACATTTTTACTCTTGGTAATTTATTTGTAGGGTCAATATTTTAGCGGAAATTCATCTTCAAACATTCTTACTTTGAAGCTTTGGGCGCTTATCGGCGACAAAATTATGGTTGTAGAAAAACCTTCAAAGAAGTAAAATGTCTTGCATTCATCCCTAGAATGCAAGACATTCATTACAAATACGTCTTACTATTAACTTTTTTTTTCATTTTTGCGATAGCTCATATTAGATGGAACACCCGAAGTGAACAATACCACCAAAATGAAGTAAATCACACAAAAAAATACTCACTCTGTTTTACCCCTTTTCACAAGAAAAGTACGCCAGGTTTCATTCATTTATGTCAAATGGTTCAAAATTTAAAGGGGGGAGACTTTAGGACCACCCTGTATAATAAAGTTCTAAAATTCTAGTTCGCTCCACTCGGCCTTGAAGTTTTTTTGTAGCTTAAATGATTTAATGTAGCTATTTGTTTAATATTGACTTTCATGATGATAACATTTACTAGCTATTCAGATAAAGTTTCTTAAAACAATCATAAATTCTTGTTGAAAGCTTAAATTTTAAAAGGGTGAAATTTAAATTGACATAATTTTGTACCCGCCTTCAAGTTTCCAACCAACTCCTCCAAAAAAAGTATGCCTGTTCCCTCAGCTGAACTTACATTGGGGGTTTGTTTTGGATCAAAGAACCGCAGGGCGTAGAGCGATAGGGCCTAAGATCTATTTAAGGTTTTTAGGGGCGTTTGCTGGAATTTTTCCCTAGAACCAGGACCACCCTGTCTGATAAAGTTCTGAAATTCTAGTTCGCTCCATTACCTGTGTTTTTTTTTTTTTTTTTTTTTTTTTTTTTTTTTTTTTTTTTGTTAAACGATTTAATTTTGCTATTAAGTGTTTAACATTGATTTTCATGAGGATAACATTTATTCGCTATTCAGAAATATAGTTTAAGGTTTCCAGGGCCCTTATTAAAGAACTCGGTTGTCAGAGGCCTCGGTTTTGCAGTATTTCATTTATTCATGGCATCTAACATACGAATTCGTTACTGAAAAGCTTGGAAAGTGAAATTGAGTAGCTCAAATTTGATGTAAAACTATAGTTGGCAGTCTGTTTTGCAGTATTTTTGAGAGTCATATCCGCTTTACTATAAATGTATTAACTGCAACTAAGCAACTAGGTACCCTTTTTATATTATTGGTTAGGACGAACGATTTAAAAAAAACTTAGTTATGGATAGTGTTTTAACAAAGTTTATAGTAACCGTAAGTGATTTTAGTAACGGGAACTAAATTTGCAGTCATTTATGTGTTGTAACTATAAAGATAGTCGGAGGAGCTAATGTTCTAGTCACCATACCTAAGTTTAGTTTCCGTAACAGTAAAAACGATACCCGTAACTACATGAACCACTTCCGAGCATGCGCAGTTTCATTTTACAACACCATGCTGGCCAGAGACAACTAGAATTATTGTCAGTCAGTTGTCATTTCCTTGCCTACCTCCGTACCGTGAACTAGGGGTGGTATTGTTTCTAGTTTATCTAGTACACAGTACTACCAGGTACAGGTACTCCATATTACTTGTTACAAGTACCTAGGTACTGAAATAATGTTAGTTTTAATTATATGTAATTAATTATTGTGTTAATTTAATTATTATTTATTATGTTATCGAATTATAATGTTATTTTTTTTCTTTTATAAACGAGTATAAAAATTATGTAGTAATTTTAATGCAGTCACCATGTATTATTTAGTTATAATTTTATTCAGTAATTTTATACAGTAATTAATTTAAAGTAATAATGAATAATTTCTTAATGATTTTAATTTTTCAATACTTTTATTTTTATAATAATTTTAATTAATACTTTTAAAATTATATTGTAATTACTTTTTGTAGTAGTTAAATGTTTACTTTTCTTTTATATATTTTTAATAAATAAGCTTAAACAATTTGTATTATAAAACTGTGTCCAGGCTAAATTGTTTTATCCTTAAACATTTAGCATCATTAATTTGTCGCATATTCTAAAACTATTAAAGATAAATAAATTTAAAAAAAAAAAAAAAAATACCTTGCTGAAATAACAAATATTAATAAGTAATTATATTTTTCTTTTTTTTTTCTTTTATGCATATATAAAAAATATACAGTAATTTTAATGTAGTCATTATATATTATTTAGTAATAATTTTATTTAGTTATTTTATACAGTAATTACTTTTAAAGTAATAATTACTATTTTTTTAATAATTTTAATTAATAATTTTAAAGTAATACTTTTAAAATAATAAATATAGTAATTACTTTTATATTGTAATTAAGTATAATGTATATTTTTCTTGTATATATTTTATAATAAATATGTTATACACTAAAACGGTGTCCAGGCTAAATTATTCTATTCTTAATTATTTTGCATCATTTGTCTTTTATTGCAACGTTTTATAAATTTTCTTTACTTTACTGACTTGTTTCAATACAAAAGTTTGAACTTTTAAGTAAGTTCGATGTCATGCTTTATGCTTTGAATACTTAGTCAGTAAAGCAATGAAATAAAGAGTCACATTCAATGAGTAAGTATGAATTCAGGGTACTAGTAGTAGTATAGTTCCCTGTAAATGTCATGGTAGCTATCCATGGTGGGACCTATAGCAGTATGCACCCTCCGATTGCAAAATAGATGATTGTTTATACTGTTGAGTGTCTCAGGTTATGCAATTTATTAAAAGCAAACAAAGTTATAAATTTAAAAAAGATTATTATTGGAAGCAATCTAAAATGCTTCCAATAAATTCTAAATTATTTTGCTCTCAATAAATTGCTTGGCCTAAAATACTTAACTGAATAAACAATAATATATTTTGTAATCGGAGAGGGCGTACTACTACAGGTCCCACCATGGATAGTTCCCTTAACTACTCTTTTGGTTCCTGCAACTATGCAGGAGCCAAAAGAGTAGTAGAGGGGAATATAATTATTGTTGAGGATGACAAACGTTATGTTTGGTGTGACTATATACATAATTGGGGGAATTACATTTATTTTTGGAGTCATTATGTTATACAGTAGCGGCAACAAATTTTGGAGTTACAGCAACTGTTAAATAGGCACAGCAACTATTGTTATAGTTGAGCAAACTAATTAATGTAGCTAGCGTAAAATATATATTGTTGGGGTCATTAATTACACAGCAGCGCTAACAAATTTTGTAGTTACAGCAACTATTATTTAAGTTCTGGCAAAAAAGTGTAGTCGCAGTAACTATAAAAATAATTGCCGTGACTATACAGACTGTTGACGGCAACTAAAAACATTGTTGCAGCGAATACAGATTTTCTTCCATTTAATAACAGTTACAAACTTTCTTGGTTACCGCTACAATACAAATTACAATTACAGCTACTAAAAGTCTATTGTTAACGGTCTACTAAACTCGACTTGTTGTCGCAACGAACTTCTGGTGGTCCCGGCCGCAACAATATTTTTGGTCTGCGGCTACCCAAAAATCGCCTCTTTTTTTTCTCAGTGTACTTGAGATAAGAGTGAGAGAGTGAGAGAATAATATTATTAAAATACTTTATATTGCAGGAGAAAAAAAAATCTCCCATTGGCAAAGGGTGTACTTGTAGGGGCAAGTAATCTTGAAAGCAGTCAACCAAAATCTTTCAGGGAAGATTGCTAATCCTAAGAAGAGAATACTGGGTTTTCAAATGTTCAAGGGAAAAAATACCCCCTCCCCTTCGTAGACTCCTCCCCCTATCCTTGCATGTTTATTACTCTTGTGTTCCGGCCTCAATCGTGCTTCCCAATCAACATGTTTATGCGGATCAATTTAATGGAAAGCATGTTTTTAGTATTATTCATACCTACATATACTTTCTTTCTTTGTTGGTAAATATAGGTATATAATTATTTTTTAAAAAAATGTTGTCAGTAGTCTTATTAAAATTATATTCTTTATCAATCGATAAACAGACTAATTAATTATTTAATTGCGAAAACATCATTTTAAAATTGGCAAGACTTACGTGGTTCTCCTTGTGTCTAGTTTCAAGTCTTAGAATGGTATTTATAGATGAGTAAATAGGCCGATTCCTTATCAGATAATGACCAGTTATTGGAACTGACCCATTTAAAAAAAATGAGATAATATTTCTTGTCTAGCTCTAACTTTATTTAGGTATATAGTTTTACTTTCATTTTTAGGGTTTTGTAGATACTTCTCAAAACCCTTATGCCGAGGGTGATGTGTCCGTCTGTCCGTCGCTCTTTGGTTCATAGGGCCCGAACCGTTTAAGCGAAAGTGCTGAAATTTGAAACACTGGTGCAACTTTTTGACCCAACCACAGGAAAATTATATAGAAGTTCAAAATTTGATATGCGCATGCGCAAGTCGAAAAAATGTGATAAACTCTAAATTTTTTATTTTTTTAAAATTTTGAGTCGGGTATCAAATGAAAGCTGCTGAAGAGTAGGACACAAATATATATATGCTTTTTTAAATTTTGCATTTCTTATTGGTTAAATAAATCAAAATATACCCAAAAAACATTCCCCCCCCCCCCAACCACTATATAACGGCTGGTCCTAAAATTTCGAAATAATTCATGGTTATACCTTATGGTGGGGCGATGCAAATTTCCTGAAAAATGTAATTTATCTTGTCTTTATTACTGACAAAAAACATTGTGACCCCCCGGGGGATCGAACCCGGGACCCTTGAGTTCGAAGACAAAAAAATCATAATTACATAACGGGTATGCTTACTCATCTACAAAACCCTAAAAAGTACTTGGACGCAAGTACTTCCCTGTGATTTTTATTATTATATATATATGAGTGTGTTGATGTTTTAGTTTGTGCGATCAACACATGATTAGATTATTACAGGCCGGCCACTTTAATAATCTGCTCGACATGTCATCGTTAGTGTCAAACATGTCTCAATGTTTGTACTTGTTTATTATGTTAAGTATACGGAAGAGTATCGTAACTAGGGTTTCGATGGTTTACCATCGATAGTTGTTACTTCTTTTAGGAGATTTAGTCAAAAGGGCCCGTACTTCGAAGGAAGGGCCCGCACTACTAAGGAATAGCCCGCACTACGAAGGACGTGCCCACACTATGAAGGAAGGGCCCGCACTACGAAGGAAGGGCCCTCACACTTTCTTAATCCAACACTGGTGATCACCATCATAAGAGTTCTAAAACTTTTTCTTTATCCATCAATAAATTTAGTTTAGTCCTACCGTTTCACGATATTTTACGATGTATTTTAATCTCTTTTACAGTTTACATTTTACCGGTAATATGACCTGGGTGATGTTTTCAATATTTCTTTAACCACATATTAATTTTTCAAGATTTTTTTACTCTTCAAACACTTTTAAAATCCCTTTCATCTTGTTCCGCTTGATTTAACCTTATTAGACATTTAAAATTAGGGTCTTTTAAAATTCTACTTGTTTTCCCTTAAGTTCAGATTTATAATACATTTATTCGACCTTTTAAATATTGCAACTTCTTTGACATCTGTATACAATTTATTTTCTTGTATATATGTTTTATACTTAAACCAAAATCTTTTATTAAAAAAAAAATATATATCTTTATATTGCGATTGAAAATATCAACCGTTTATTTTAGAACTAAACCTTCACCTGATTTACTTAATTATATAATTTTTAATTTAAATCAAATTATAATTATTATTAACTACGGGAAACAGCCAGAGAAAAATAGACTCCAGCGCGGGGATTTGAACCACCGGCCTCTATATGGTTCAAATCCTAGGAGTCTATTTTTCTCTGTCTGTTTCCCGTAGTTAATAATTATAATTTGATTTAAATTAAAATTTAATCTTTCTGTAGTATGAATACTACCAAAATCGTAAAATATTAATTTTTAATTATATAAGATTATAGGGATCGCACACATATATGACGATCTCTACTGCCTACCTACTGATCAGGTTCTATATGTTTTTAAACTTATGATCTCATTGAGTAGATGAGCAAAGGGTACGATCAGGCCCTTTAATAACCTAAATGTTTGTACCTATAGTATAGGGGAGACCGGGGCACGTTTTCCACATTTTCTTTCCTTGATTTTTCTGTTTTTTCCAGTTATGATTTAAAAAATGTGTTTTATATCAATGTAATCGTTGAAATCTGCTCTACAACCTCGTGCAACTTTTAATTATTAGGTAATAAACGGTTTCTTATAAAATTCAGTTATTACACAGAGGAAAACGTGCCTCATGTACGGGGCAAGTTTTCCAGTGCCATTAAACTAAATAGGGGCAAGTTTTCAAACTGCCAAAAATTGTGAAAGAAAGGAAATAAATAAATTTTATATCTGTAAATAAAGGATTAGTGGTTTATTAAAAGTAATATAAAACAACATCTTACTCGCTAATTGAACAAAGTCAGATATAAAGGATGATACAAGGTAATAAAAAGATTAGAAATAGTCTTCATTGTCTGAATCACAATGAATACACACAAAAAATAAAACTTCGCCATCAGTGCAATCTTCGTGCGCCCATTTCTTGCATTTTGTGCACCTCACCCAATTTTCTTTATCCTTAGATTTGGTAAAAAGTTCAAAGCAATAAATGCATACACAGTCTTCACGTTTTCCATATGGAAAACGTGCCCCATGTACAAGTGGCAAACGTGCCCCGTCGCCATTTTGGAACTTTAATTTAATCTAAACATGTCAAAACAAAAGTAATTTACAATATCAATCACATCACTAGATTAAGGAGATAGTCTTCTTTTAATACCATGTTGCAAATAAAGCAAAAACATAACTCACTTATTTTTTTGTTTACTTAACCAAAGTTTTTTAAAGTTTGGTTACCTATTCAAAAACAAAAAAAAATTGGTCCTGGCGTAACTAGTGCACTGAGACGACTGGAAGTGGCGTGATAAAGCATGGCGGACCTTCCGAGTTAGTCCGCGGAGCACATTTCTGGCGCACTGCTGAAATACGATCTGTTGGAAAACCTACCCCTATGGAATACGTGCCCCGGTCTCCCCTACTAAACTAAGTGGATCCTTCATTTCAGAGACTTGTTTGTGTTGTGGAGTTTTTATAGGTTGTTTATTTATGTGTTTGTTTAACAATATCTTGCTTAAAAATTTACCTATTTGAACGAAATTCGGCATACAGATGCACCTGAGCAATATGGCGGACGACTAAAAACATGGAATTTAAAGCTCATGTTATTTATTTATTTATTAATATTATTAATTACAAATAGTAAAAATCCTTCGACAGTGGCGTCACAGGAGAGACACTCTTAAAAATATAACAAAGAGAGAAATCTTTTACAAAAAGTAATAATGATATACAAAGACATTACTTTACAAAGATATAAACAATAACATGAAGGCGATATTAAAACTATAAGTATAACGCAGGCTAAACATAGTAAAAACAATAACAATAAAATAGATGCTAGAACTTAGAATAATATAATTTCAAAAATAAATTAGAAAAACGAAATAAAATAAAAATATAAGATGCAATCGAACAATATAAGATCAAACGTTTAAAAATGAAATACTATACCTATTAAAAATAACAATTTTAACAAATATTATTGACAGTGAGATTAAAGATAGAGTAATATTATAATTTTAAAAGCTTAGTACACAAGTAAATAACGAGAGGTAACTGAAAAAAACGAGGTAAATTTAGGTACTGAAATACCGAATTAAGACAAGTTAATGACATAACCTGAGCACATTTTAACAAGGGCTTAGAAAAATTTACACAAAAATTGATAATATTCTTCTTCAAAAATGTTTATTAAACATTGTATCCAGTGCCGTCCTAAGATATTGGGCGCCCATGGGCCCCCAACAAACAATGCACAAACAACAAACAATGCGCCCCTCTTCATAAGAAAATAACGGAATAACTAGAGGGAGTGAGGCATAGTTATAATACAAAAGAAGTAGAAAAAGTTATAACCATTATAGACTAAACAAAAAAAAAAAAAAATTATACAAGATTAATAAAAAAAATATATATATGAACAAGAAAAAAATAAAAAGCAAAAGTAACTTATTTATTTATATTCCTAGTTTTTTTCTTTTGCAAATTGATTAATAATATCACACACATTTAAGTTATTAAATAAGTCACTCTTAATACTTAAATCATTTAATTTGCTCGGTCCCAAAGAAGACCGTAAATATTTTTTTGTTCTTTTCAGTGCTGAAAAAGATCTTTCGTCGCTGCAATCTTTAGAGGCAATACTTAAAAAAATGCGCAGAGCTGTGGCGACGTTAGGAAATTTAGGCTCAATTTTCAAGTCGATTATTGTCTTTAAACTAAGTTCCGCAATAGATATATTCTCTTTATTTTCAAATAAATATACTTGTTTAAAATAAAGGCATTCCACAATAAAATTATTTTCTACATTGTCCTTATACGTTTCGTACAACTTTTTTATTGTGTCTTCATTTAAATTTTTTAAATTGACCAGAAACCCAAATATTGAGTAAATTTAATCATAGGCACCTTCTCTTTTGCACTTCTGCTAGAAGTTTATCAATAATAGCATAATATGTATTTATTTATTAACATTAAATTTATCTTCTTCCGATAAATTTTCGTTGTACTGTTTTTTTCTTTTGCTTATTCGTTTGTACTCATCACATCCGGACAATTTTATACCTTCAGATTTGGAAAGGTTAAATGATTCTGTATTTCGTTCTGACTGTACAATGGTAGTATTCTTTTGTGAAGTAATATATTAGTTTTATCTATGATTTCTAATATTTCGCTCCAAAATGCCATAATGTTAGCAGTTTCCAGTGAGAACTCATTTAACAAGCCCTCAGGTTAAACTTTTGTTGCAGGGTTTTGAAAATTATCTTAGTATATTTTCTTCAAACCATCTTTAAATTTTTAAAAACCGGAAATCTACTATAACCCTAATAAAAATTGCCCCCCCTAAAGGCTTGCGCCCCAGGGCTATAGCCCATTTAGCCCAATGGTTAGGGTGGCCCTGATTGTATCGAGAAGTTTCAGGGTATTTGTTAAATAAAAATAAATATTTTCCTTGTAAAAGTTCCGATTAGAATGTTTATTAAGCATAATATGAAGAAGTTTGACGTATAAAGGGGTTTTGAAATAATTGAAACTGGTTTGATTATAGTAAGGAAGAAAGGTTAAGCGTTTATGATTGCAATAAATCCTTTGTATATTGTATATAATATAAAATATAAATACAACTAGATTATTTAAAATATTATTTCCATAAAGTCATTAACTCGATTTATTTATCTATTCAATTATTTATTTATTCTTAAATTAAAATATAAACATCATAAATATGGTGTTATTTTTATTTTATAAATATACCAAGTGTTTCTCTCTGATAATTAATAAACAGATTTATCAAAGTCTAAACAATTATTTGCATTGAGGGAAAGAAAATAGAATAAATAGAAGTAGGAGGCTTGAATTTTGTATTCCCTATTTAATACTGTTGGAAAGGTCAAACATTACTGCAATTACCGATTTCTTTCTTTTACTATCAAATAGCTGACAAGAGTTTTAGAGGTTTTTAAGAGAAAAGAAGAAAATAAATAAATAAACAGTACATAACCTTTTGGTCCCTCTTTTTTTTATTATATTTATATAATAATATAAGGAGTAGAAGGGTTTCATAATTGGTTTTGGATTTAGAGGAAGTAGAAGTGTATATAGTAGCTGAAGAGAGAGAGGGTGCGTTAGAGCGGACATGTTTGAAGTGGTTTAGAGAGGGGATGAAAAACGGACCAATGAGAACCCGACTCGGTCTGCTTATCGATTTTCTGGTTGGTTCTCCCCCACCACCCTTACTAAAATCTATAGGGGTGGGGGAAGGTTGAGAATTCAACGTTTTCAACCCCCCTCCCCCGCTTCCTCTCCGCTCTAGCTCGGTTCCTCTAGCCTCTCTTTCCTTTATAAATAACTCTGGCTAGAACTTCATCACAAGTCTCATCTTTATAACTGTATAAAATATAATTATCACATTCCATCCCCTTTAACCTCTCCCCCTTATTTTTTAGTATGTTTAATAAGATAAAAAGTACTCGTTTAAAAAAACATGAGAACTAATTTTAGTTACATACAAACATTTATTTATTCCCTTTAAGGTCGATGAATTGACAAAAGAATCATTTATAAAGAAAAATGTCGCTTCCTCAACTGAAGAAAAACATTTGTTACTTTTCTTCTATTGTATTTTGTTTGATCATTATTCTCATCATGTAATAAACAATAGTTCAGTAATTATTAAATTAGTCTCTTTGATGTGGTTGAATAGAATTCTTTTAGTAGAGCCAAAAGTGTTTTACAAACAAACCAATTATAATTGCTAATTCATTCGCTTTAACATAGTCGATAAATTAAGTTAACACTCTTCTCATTTATTTACCCCAGAAAATCATTATTTCGTCTCTTCTAAAGTCTACCATACAAGTTATGGTATTTACCTGACAGTTAAACCTGGCAGGTATACCGCAACGTGTGCGGCCGGCCATACGTTCATCACTAACTCGAATCTAAAAAAACTTTTTACATCATTTAATTGATGAATATTTTAACTGTTAAATCAGTAGATCTTTCGTAAAACAGGTATCATTCTCAAGGGAGTTGATCATGACAGCCATTTGAAACTGTATATAGATAATTCTCAATGGAGATTGCCCACGACAGCTTTGCAACTGAATACTGATCATTCTCAAGGGAGTTTGCTCATGACAGCTTTGCAACTGTACAGTATATAGATCATTCTCAAAGGAGTTTGCTCATGACAGCCTTGTAACTATATATAGATCATTCTCGAGGGAGTTGATCATGACAGTAATTTTAAACTGTATATAGATAATTCTCAATGGAGATTGCTCACGACATTTTTGCAACTGAATACTGATCATTCTCAAGGGAGTTTGCTCATGACAGCCATTTGCTACTGAATATAGATCATTCTCAAGGGAGTTTGCTCATGACAGCCATTTGCTACTGAATATAGATCATTCTCAAGGGAGTTTGCTCAATCATTTGCAACTGGATACAGATCATTCGCAAGAGAGTTTGCTCACGTTGAGAGTCATTTGAAATTGTATCAGTAGCAAATGACTGCTCATGAGGAATTTCCTTAAGAATAATCCCCATAATGGGTTGGAAACCTAGGGATTGACAAAATCTCTGATCGCTGAAAGCTTTACTATAAAAGTATTAAGCTGTTCAACTATTAACAACAAAAATAAAATATAAATTTTAGATTTATAATCTTCCCACAATTTATAATTTATTTTATTCAAACAAGTCAATAAATTGACCCAAAAAACTTTTTCCTAACTGTTTATTTATTATACATTGAAAAAGTGAAGGCACTTGTTTTTCCTCAAATATTTATATATTTCTAAGATGATGAATTAAAGAACATAAGTTATAATAGTTTTATATTTATTATTTGCAAGATGTAAAATATATTTATTTCACTAAAGAATAAAGAGTTCAACAAAAAAAAAGGCTAATTTATATTTATACCTAAAAATCCAGATATTTTTTATTTAATTACCCTTTCCTTAGACTATGTATTTATTTGCTAACAGTAAGTCAATAGATTTATTTTATTGAACATGTCTTTTTTAAACTCTTATAACCCTCAATTGCTAATACATCTTGTTTATGGTTATCGTTGCATTATATTTGAATAACCCCATTACGTCGATTTAAATTTGTTTTAAAAATAAAATGTTTTTACTGTTATAAACGTAAAATAAAATAATTAACTTTTTTGTGTTTAATCTCTGAAATAAAAACGATAGATAATATAAAAAGGTAACGATCCCTTTTATTTACTTTTTCTTTCTTAAACTTGGAAAATTTATTCATTCAATTCATTGTCACTTGGTTGAAATCGGTCTTTATTCCATTAGCAGTTGTACTTTATATTACTAATATACTAAATGATTTTATATAAAATAGTCCGTGATTATTTTTGTTAATCTTATTTTATCGATACCTTAAAATCCACTGATAATACTAAAATTAAATTTAACCTCAGTCTAAAAATGCCAAACATCGATATGATCTAGTTTTCAATATGATTGACAGTTCAAGTTTTTGGTAGTATTCATATTACGGAAAGTTTAAATATTAATTTAAATCAAATTATAATTATTATTAACACTGGGAGACAGACAGAGAAAATAGACTCCAGCGCCGGGACTTAAACCACGGGCCTCTACATTTCCAGTGTAGCGCTCTTTCCAACTAAGCTACGCAGGAGAATGATTTTTCTCTGCCGTAACCAATAACTAGCCCCGAATCCAAGTTTCAATATTTCTTAAAGGTTAGCAAGTCAATATTTATGACATTAGAACTAGACCGAGAATTAACACGGTTATAATTATAAAGTACTCAATTAGTACTTGTACCTTGTACAATCAATTAGAAATTTAATTTTTAAGTTTTTGGTAGTATTCATACTACGGGCCTCTACGTCGCAACCCGTGGTTCAAGTCCCGGCGCTGGAGTCTATTTTTCTCTGTCTGTCTCCCAGTGTTAATAATAATTATAATTTGATTATGATTATCAGTATAGAGCAAATTTAAAAAACACTTTATTATGAGAAAATGATATAATCCATGTGATTTTCTAATATGTCACCGAGTATATCTTGGCAACTATGTACTTATACTAAGGATATTGTACTTGGCAATCTTCTAGATCCTATATACAAGATGCTTCCAACTTATGTCTTCTGTAGATTGATTCGTTACAATTATGAGGTCAGATGGTAAATGATACAGGATATCATTTCTACAATAAGTTATAAGTTGGCATAGTAATGAGAAAATTATAATATTCATGACAAATCGTAAAATGTCACCGAGTGTATCTTGGCAACTACTTATACTAAGGTCGTACTTGGCAATCTTCTAGATCCTATACAAGATGCTTCCAACTTATGTCTTCTTTAGATTGTTTCGTTACAATTATGCAGTCAGATGGTGAAACATAGATATGATACGGGATACCATTTCTACAATAGATTTTAAGTCGACATAGTAATGAGAAAATGATAATATTTATGATAAATCGTAAAGTATCATCGAGTGTATCTTCGCAACTACTTATACTAAGAATATCGTACTTGGCAATCTTCTAGATCCTATAAAAGATGCTTCCAACTAATATCTTCTGTAGATTGTTTCGTTACAATTATGCAGTCAGATGGTGAAACATAGATATGATACGGGATACCATTTCTACAATAGGTTTTAAGTCGACTTAGTAATGAGAAAATGAGAATATTTATGACAAATCGTAAAATATCACCGAGTTTTTCCTGGCAACTACTAGGGATTAGGGATATCGTATATCGTCAGGTCTTACAACTACACGCCACAAGATGGTTTAGACTTACGTCTTCTGTAGGTTGCTTAGAGTACAGTCGTTAACGACTGCAATCTATATGCAATCTAATCTCTCAGGAATAAACATGTTAAGTTATTCGGTTAGTATTTTAAGACAAGTACGATTATTTCCTCTGCTCCCGAATCGATTAAAACTAATTGTATTTTTTTAAATCGTCTGTCTCTAAAGGGTACAGAAACTATATTGACGATTGGATTTATCGCAGTAACAAGGTGAATACAAGTTATATTGGATTTTTATAGTGTTTTTTTTTTTTTATACTTTTCCTATATGGAGTTTGCATTTATAATGGGTTGTTACAATGGCTCGAGTACGTCTACTCGGATGGCATTGTTTTTTTGAAAAACCTTAAGCAAATATACTTGGCATGCCTCTTTTCCACCCTACTCTTATAATACTCATCGGCACTCGACACGCAAGTCGACATTCTTTCAAAAACTAATTTCTTGCATGCATTTTATTTTCAATCCGTTCCTTATACCAATTGGATACGTGTCAACAAAAGGTTTATATTATGTTAAAAAAAATTCTTTTATACTTTCCAAACCAACTGTTATTTTGTAATTCGAAGAACAAGTTAACTATTTTAACAAGTAGTAGAAACAGATCAGTAGAAAAGAGTCGACTTCCTGTCTATCACTTGTCACAAGTCTGTCGTATGTCCGCAGACAAATAATTTTTTGAAAACATACCGAATGACCGATAACTGTCCATTTGTGCGATGTATATGATAATATTTACTAGGCATCGCGTGGCTCTATCATTGAAGCGAGCGTATTGCTATGAAATACTGAATATTGAAATTTATTAATGACGATGAATGTCATAGTTGAAGATAAGTGGAAGAGGGTAGTGTGGGGAAGAGTGCGGGTACTCGGTACAAAGCTTTACATCCTAAACAAACCTATACACTATACGTCTATAACAATCTTAACCACCCGCGGTAGCTTTTAAACAATTATTATAAATGTATCTCTTCACTACTCAAAGACTTCTGCTTGTATCAAGTTGAAATTTTGCATGCCTGTTTCAATTGTGCATTAGATGGTGTATATGAAGTTTTATTAAAATCGTTACGTTAGAACGTAAGATATCGGTAAAAAGGTTGTTTTCTCTATTATAAACGTTTAGGTCCGCTTTAATAGTTTTAGCGATCTTTATTAATTCATAGCGGTGTCGCTGTTGGTTTTAGTAAAAAATGTTATTTGAAAAAAATGTTCGTCTCATCGAATAGATGATGATAGAATCTTTTCCCGTCCTGAAATTCCAATTTAATTTTTGTACCTCTCGTTTACGCGAGCGTTGCGCGCGAACTCTTGGACGGATCACGCTGTCCAACGAACGTAGCCTGAGTATTAGTAAGAGGAACATGTATACCAAATTTCAACTAAATCGGTCAATTTTTACTCAAGTTATCGTCACACGCGTAAACGTTACTGACAGACAGACAGACAGACAGACAGACAGACAGACAGACAGACAGACAGACAAGATGCATATTTCGTTGAATGTAAGAAGCTCGCTTACGCTCGCTTCAATTAAAAATCAGTCTACATATCATTATATCGGATATCGTATATATAGATAGTAGTTTAGATCTTTTGTGTATATTCTTTTTCGTAGTCGTCCGAAACACGGCCCACGGGTCGCAATCCGGCTTGTACCGTAGATCGGAGATCCGATGCACTAATCTCGTGTAGACAGTGACCTTGCTCTCATTTTGAAGGTCAAGGAATAAGACTGTAGATTTGTATAAAAACAAACAAACAAACCCAGACACACTCTTGAAACCTGCTAGATGGGCGTCTATCCAGTTGTTATATCTATCACGTAGTCTACACTGTGATAGTTTATGCAATAGTTGCTATCGTACAACAACTATCGCCGTATAAACGGGGCAATAGACTAGAAATTATTGGAGTAGAAAAACATGTAGGTACAACAACGTTGGAATATTTCTAAGTTTAAAACAACCGGTTTCCACGACACCCCTTTTTTCTCAGTCTTTATAAGTATTCTTCGGTACCACACTCTTTAATTTTTGTCTTAGGACTCATGGTCAAACTCCGAATGCTCCTTTTTTATGTATCCTCACCCTCGACAATGATCTCAATTTTCCTTTTGTTGAACTTATCTATATCCCGTTATCAGAAAGTCGACGAGACCTTATCCAATCACCCTAATCCTTTATTATACCTTCTTTTGGCTGCGGGGCAGTGGCCCTTAAGCCTTAAGTCTAGAAATACCTCTATCTATTCACTATTATCTCTATATAAATTTATAAAACATCTAATACACATTTCCCCTATTAAAATCTACAAAATATCTAAACTTCTTTTTTCTTTATTTACTTATTTATTTTATCTTAAACACATTATTATCAATTATTATTTATCTATTTATAATTTTTCGAGCAAAAAGGAGTAATCACTGGATTACTACCTTCACACGTTATCCAATGCCAAAAAGCTAACTAGGTATCAGCAGTAAAACTTATAAAATTGAAGTATTAAAAATACTGATCCTATTATTTGCCCCTCAAAATTTGAATTTTCTCTCTAGACATTTTAAGCCCCATTTACGTGGTGATAGTTCTCCCACGATAGAACTATCATGTCAGTTTACGTCATAGAACTATCGCGGAGGTTTCCACTCTACACGGCGAGAGTTAATATGTAATATATTATGTCAAAACTTGTTGTCTTGTACTCAAAGTTATTTCCATATCCTACACTTTTGACTTGGACACAGAAATAGAGCATTAAATATATTATAATGTTATATTGAAGTACATACCTATACTGCAAACGGAATATTTATATTGTCGAAAACAACAAAATCTGATATCAAATATGAAGCAAGCTATCATATTTGCTGCCTTTTAGATTTGTTATCACGTGATATAAAAGTATAAACAAACAATAAACTAACCAGCATCTAGTATCTAGCGTGGTAGTTCTTAATTCTGCCGCGTAAGCAGTACTCTGACTGCTGTGATAGATGACTCAACTATCTCGTCAGACGAGATAGTGTGATGGTTGATAGTTCTATCGCGACAGAAAATCTATCACGTAGTCTACACTGTGATCGTTTATGCAATAGTTGCTATCGTGACAGCAACTATCGCCGTATAAACGGGGCAATAGACTAGAAATTATTGGAGTAGAAAAACATGTAGGTACATCATGGAGCTCTAGATGTTCCGGTGGTGAGTGTTAAAGGTCTTGTGTATTCCGACTGCGTTCCGAAGGTTCCGTTCAGACATGTACAACCCAACCTTATTGGAACTTTTATATATATATATATATATATATATATATATATATATATATATATATATATATATATATATATATATATATATATATAAAGTTCAATCTAAGATCTTTAATGTACGTGTATTATCCAACTATCCTGATAATAACATCATGTTTATTAATAGGTATTTTGTTTTGTCGTTAAGATTTACCAAAAGTTGGTAATCACATATGGAACCATTGTGATTATTCTGAAAAACATAATTTTCTTGTCTCCGAATTCAAAAATTGTTTAAGACATCAGAAAACATTTTTGCTAACTACTATATCTAAAAAACTACTTGTCCGTAGTTTTTTTTTTTTTTTTTACACAAATTCGTCCTCCCATCTTGAATTATAATGCGCAAAAAACCCTAAATCATCAATGAAAACTCCCAAACAAAACTCCTGACCCTCGTTCAGTGAATGTAGCGTCATCAGTTCTCGAGATTTTGTGATGAATAGAGGTGGCTTAAAAATACTTTTTTTTATATAATACAAATATATGGCCGCCATCTTGAATTTTAACACTAGATTAAAGAATGAAGAGATAAGAATAACTAATTTCCAAATTGCAAGGCTCTAGATCAAATGGTTTTAAAGTTATTATAGGTAATCTCAAATAATAATTAATAAATCACTGTTTCAATTAAAAACGGCAGATCACAAAGAAACCTTGCTCAGTGAACGTATAAAGCAATAAAGGAATTACTATATCAAGTTTATGAAGGTGTGTAGTGTGTTGAATTGATGAGTAAAAGGGCTTGGCTTTTTAAATTAAAATTCGCTAAAACGTTTTTATCACAAAAAGTGAATTATTTCAAAATTTCAAGGATCTATATAAAATAGTTTGGAGGATATTGAAACCATACAAATTTGAGGAAATTACTGCCATCTTAAATCACAATGGTAGAACAAAATATCCTTTCACAGTGGAAGTATATATCATTGTAGCAAGCTTTGTTGCAAAATTCGTGATTCCAGAATTAACAGTTTTCGAGATATAGGTGTAATTATGTGGAATTTGACCTTAAAAGTAGCACATACATGGCCTCCATCTTGATAATGAGATTAATTAATTAATTTATTTTTCTTTTGTCCCTTTTTAAGGTCCGTAGGCAAAACCAAGGACCCTTATATTTTCCTGCGTGTGTCTGTCTGTCCGTTCGTCTGTCACCTGCTCTCACGGCTACACCTTTCGTCCGATCACTTTAAAATTTGGATTATATGTGTATAATACCTACCCACACATTTTAAAAATGTAGTGTCTCCTCTTCTATCTTGTTTATGTAAAGTTCATAAAATCTGAAAAAATTACTGAATATTCTTCGGCCAAAAGTAAAGATACCACTTTTTGGAAATTTCGAGAAAAAAACAACTTTTGTTTTGATTGACAAAATACGTTTTTTTTTTATAATTTTGCTCTTTTGGATGTATTAATATGTTTATAGTCCGATTCACTGGCAAAAAATACTTTATCAGAAGTTTGTTTATGTGTTTTGAGAATATCAGACCCATATAGGATAGTTTAAAGTTGGCTTTTTAGCATTTTAAAAAGCACCACCAATAGGCACCTACTACTTAAACAATACAGTGTTGCCTACGGACCCACGCTGTGTGCTGACTAGCACACACTTGTCCTGTTTATTTATTATATATTGTGTGGATAGGTTGTTCTAGGGTGTTCAATAAAAACTTATCTATCTCAAATTGGCTATATTTCAACCACACCTGGTCATCATTAGGCCTTGAGATAAAAAAGTAAAAGTTTATATTGAACCTAGAACGACGTAACCACACAATATATAAAATATAAAATTATAGTTGATTTTTTTTAAAATGACATAATAGTGACGAACCAAACAAATAGTGATAATTATATATATATATATATGTGTGTGTGTGTGTGTGTGTGTTTGTAAGTATAATATTAAGTAAATTACCCCTCCCTTCAATTTGGTTTTCGCGCTCTGTTCACAAAAAGAAAAATCTCGCTTAATAATGTGTGATGAATGTTAAATGACGAATACACATCCTTTAATAATAATTTATCTTCACCCGTAAAGTAGATAGTAATCAAAAACAAATATATGTATATTATTATGTTTTCGTTTAAAAGTATCCCTTCCCCTTCTCTGTGATGCAATGTGCAAACAATTAAACACTGAGTTTATAATCCTAAACCTTTTTATTCCCTTGAGGGCAGAAGCCCGAATCGTTAACAAAAACAAAAAGCAAATAAACTGCAGATCCCTTGCAAAACACTCTAACAAAACACAAGGACAATATACGCTTACTGGTGCTTGTAGTAGAGCAGCTAATAATACCTAATGTACAATAAATATACACCCTTGCGGTAAAGCAAAGCCTCGCGCATTTTTACTCTGTAATAATATCTACAATGTAATGACATCACAAACATTGCAATAAAACTTATTCGATTAATTAACCTAAAAATGTTTATTTACTCGACCTTTTTTTTTAGTTACCTATAGACATATCAGTTAAACGCTATATCTAAATATTATTGTTATCATTTTATTGTATTTGTTTTAATCAATACATCTGTTTCCTCGATATCTTTCTAAAAAAACCATCGCCAAAATGTTATCTATATTTCACCTAATTTATTTTATTATGTTATTTATATTAAAAATTTAAATGAAATAATATGAAATTGATATTATTTTTTGGGGTTTTATAATTTATGTTAACATTAATTAAGTAGTTTATATGGAAAGTATGTGGAATATTATGATGGTCGGTGGTAGTACTCTTTTATTTTTAATGAATATTTAATATAGGTGGATCCTCTTAAGGGTAAATAATTCCAAACAGTTACTTTGGTGGCGACGTTTCGACCTATCCGGTCATTATCAAGCCGATTATCAACGATATTTATTTAAGCATTACGTAGAATAATATTATGTATACACATTGCACTAGTATCAACAGAAGGGCGCAACCACTGTATAATCTACAGTTATGAAACAATATACTTTTGAAGTTATTGAGCTATAGCTACTCATAGAGGTAAATCTTACAAATTTAAATATTTTGTCAGAACTTATAGTTCCGTTGTCATATATTATTAAAATACATAAAGTCATCTATCGACATCAGTCATCTCCATTCTAGAAAACAAAACAAAAAACAACCCAACATGAACTACTCGTATTAAGAAACATTATCCAATATTATATTTATTAATTTAAATTTCAATTGGCAATGTCAAAACACCATTCATAATTTTTGACTGTTGTAAAATGTTTACTCGAAAATGGTGTAATCGAGTTTACCATTCATGTTTAAACTAACAGCCGAACAGAAACTACTCGTATATTAAGAAACATTATCCAATGGTATATTTATTAATTTAAATTTCAACTGGTGATGTCAAAACACCTTGCTTTTTTTTGATTATTGTAAAAGATTACCTTCTCGAAAATAGTGTAATCGAGTTTACCATTCATGATTAAACTTTATAATATATAATGATTTTTTCTAAAACCAAAAATGAGAAAAAAATTCTCTTGGATACACTATCTTGGAACACACACTTTATATATATATATATATATATATATATATATATATATATATATATATATATATATATATATATATATATATATATATATATATACAGGGTGGTCCAAAAGTCTCCCCCCCCCCTCTTAACTTTTGAACGGTTTGAGATAAATTAATGAAACTTGGGGAATCTCTACCATGCAAAGAGAAGTTTGTTTTCATGCAATCACCCTCCAGGGGCAACCACCCACTTTGCCCCCAGGCAACCCAACTTCAGAATTTCAAATTGGAATGTATATTTTTGATAGCATATTTGGATTCTACAGTGAAAAATAATAAACTTTTACTTGAAACTATTTTTTCTATCTCCAATATTTTGCCCCCTACAGGGGGGCAAAGATAGCGAAATAACCCTTCCGAAATAGTAAAAAAATAACACTTAGATCGTTATAAAATCTAAACGGTTTGAAATAAAGTAATGGAACTTGGGGGATCTGTACCATGTAAAGGGAAGTATGTAATCATCAACTCGCGTACTAGGGGCAACCACCATTTTGCCCCCAGGCGCTGAAATCTACCATTTTTATACTTTTGCCCCCCTATAGGGGGCAAAATATTGGAGATAGAAAAAAAAGTTTAAAGAAAAATATTTTTATTTTTTACCGAAGAATCTAAATCTGCTATCAAAAATATACATTCCAGGTTAAAATTTTGAAGTTAGGTGGTCGGGGGGCAAAATGGGATGTTGCCCCTACTGCGCGATTGCATGAAAACAAACTTCCCTTTACATGGTAAAGATCCCCTAAGTTTCATTAATTTATCTCAAACCGTTTAGATTTTACAACGTATTATCGGAAGGGTTATATTGCTATCTTTGCCCCCCTGCGGGGGGAAAAATATTGGAGATAGAAAAAATAGTTTCAAGTAAAAGTTTATTATTTTTCACCCTTGAATCCAAATATGCTATCAAAAATATACACTCCAATTTGAAATTTTGAAGTTGAGTGGCCTGGGGGCAAAGTGGGTGGTTGCCCCTAGTGGGTGACTGCATGAAAACAAACTTCCCTTGGCATGGTAGAGATCCCCCAAGTTTCATTAATTTATCTCAAACCGTTCAAAAGTTAAGAGGGGGGGGGGGGGGAGACTTTTGGACCACCCTGTATATATAATAAGAGAGCTGGGGAAAGTACGCAATATTCACTACGGACCCACACAATAAACAAAAAACTTTAAAGTCATATACGACTCCTAAGTCACACAGTATATTATCAGCTTTGGAAGGTACTATATATTATTTATTAAAAAAAGTTCATAATTATATGAATTTTGTACTTGGGATAAATATCCCTGTTTTATCTCATAATGAGAGAGATATACAGTTGAAAGTTATTTGTAAAAATGGAATTCTATACTTCATTCAGTTTTCATTCTATATTTCATTCAGTACAGTCATTTATTAATAAACTTGATCAATTTCATTGACTATACGAAAAATCAATAAGTAGAGAAGGAAAGTAGATTCTAACCCTTAAAATTTTAATTTACTCGAGCATCAAATGTATACAAATTTAATAGGACTCAATTTGTATAATACACACCACAAATTGTACTTAAAATATATATTTTGATTCATTAAACTCTAATTATTATATTTCAATAGTTATTTATCCTTTAAAAACTTTTAACAGGAGAATTTATTTGATCTTATGAAAGAAAAGTCAGTTTCAAATTTCATTTGCCTTTGCGTTCCGTTGTTGCACCATCTTATTCTTTCAAACTTACTAATTTCTCTTTAAATATTGACTCAATGTTTCTTTGTTTGTATTTATTTGGCAAACTTGTTATTCAAGTTTAATTCTTGATTTTGCAATGGAAATAAACGCATGCAGAGAAATAGGTTTTTTTTATGAAAGATAAGATTTCTTCTAACTCTTTTCAAATAAGTCTTTGTTTGCTCAAATCATAGATAATGTAACAAAATTAATTATTTAAGATTATTTGCGAGTAATTTAATTTGTTGATAATTTTTCAGCATGTTGTTTTTCTCTTTATTCTCATAAGCCTGGTACTTATAAAGGGATGGTGATGGGATTTTGATGTATTGTATTTTTTTTCTCCAAGAATACGTAATGCCAATAAGAATGAATGCCAGCAATGACTGTGGAGATCCTTAAAAAAAAAAATACGTGTGGTGTCGCGGGAAACCCGGTAGGGACGGAGTTCCTTACGCTTTTCATTGAATATATAGGTCCCGTATTACAACAGTCTACTTTATAGGTCCGATCGTACTCTTTATTCTATGTACAAATAAACTCAAGAATTCGGTATTTAGAAAAACGTCTAATTATTATTTTTCACAAAAGCAAATTACAAAATTATATCAACAACTGACTTTTCCTGTCAGCTTGTCAATGTCTTGTTTTGTGTCTCTTTTTATTAAGTTTTGGAAAAAAAAATATAAATAACTAAAAATTCAAAACATAAATTCCCCTACAGTGACTCCCCTTCCAGTAACGCAGTTACGGTTAGGGAAGCTGCTGTAAGTTTGAAAAAACAATTACTGTTACTCAAGTAAAGCATCCAAACATAACTCTAAACAAAAATAAAAAGAAAATTACTATGTACACAAACTTATTTAAAACGAATTTTTCTTTGCGGGCTTTTCTGATAGTTTATTATTCTTCCGCTGATCATTCCTTTGGGTTGGGTCGTTTCTGGTATCGCAGGTGAAGGTTGCAATGACGAAGATTTAATTAGCTCCGCGTTGTCTTCTGCAGACTGTTCAAGTAAGTAGGCAGGCTTCAAACGATCTTTTGAAATATTAACAACCTTTCCTTTGATTTCCAAAGAGAAATATTTGTCATTTCTGTCTGAAATTTTGAAAGGTCCATCATAAACCGGTTCAAGTGGTTTTTTAACTCTATCAATCCTAACAAACGCATAAGTGCAGTTAGCTAAGTCTTTATGCTCAAAAACAGTCTTTGCAGTCTTATGTTCGGTTATTCGCGGTTTTATTAAGGAAAAGTAATTTTACAAGTTACTCACGAAAGTCTCAGGATCAGCTTTGGATTTAGCTTCTTCAAAAAATTCTCCAGGCAGCCTATAGGTTTTCCATAGACCATTTGAGCTATTGATGCACTTGCATCTTCTCGTAAGGCCGAACGCATTCCCATCAAAACTGTTGGTAGGGTGTCCGTCCATTTGATTTGATTGTGTGCCTTTAGAGCTGTTTTTAAAATAATGAAGAGCTAGGGATGACAAATAAAAGTAAATGGCTGTTAAAAGAAACTAAGCAAGAGCCAAAGTGCAAGGAGGGTTGCTAGGAAAGTTATTGTGCCATCCGCACAAATAATTAATTTAGTTTATTTTCTGAATTATTATATTTTAGTTTATTTTTGTAAATATTATTTTGACGTTTCTGTCATTCTTTGTCAAATAAAGAAAACATTTTCAATGTGTTGTTAACTCGTATAAAGGATCTCTCTCAGTGGTGACCCCCGACGTTAGATTGAGTTAGAAAACAGCGGTGATCTGACTACTAAATATGAATCCGGATGTTAATCCCAACCAGCCAGCTGCAACGGGTAATAACGAAATCCATCGAGTAACGGTCAAATTACCACCATTCTGGAAGGACAATCCCACAATTTGGTTTCACCTGTTAGAAGCTCAATTCACCATAGCGGCAATAACTCAAGACTCCACCAAGTATTATTCTGTTGTTGGAGCAGTAGATGCTGAAGTCTTGGTACAAACAAGTGACATTTTAGATAATCCTACTTTAATCGATAAATATCTAGCTTTAAAAAATAGATTGTTAGCGCTATTTCCCGAATGTGAAGAGAGACAATTAAAAAACTGCTAAACGAAGTCGAGCTAGGGGATCAAAAACCATCAGCTCTACTACGACACATGCGTAGCTTAGCAGCGAACAAAGTCACAGAGAGCGTTCTCAAAACTCTTTGGATGTCATTCTAAGATAAGTAGATCCACTGTGGCCAGTCTTATTTAATTTGTAATTAGAAGTTTTAAGCTGGAAAATAAACCATGTAAACACCACCGGGTCTCTATTCCACAGGATGTACCGACATTTTGCCATTTTAGATGACCTGGTCATGGTGACAAGAAATGTACGTGTCCAGAAAGAAGCTTTTATAAGATAACCTTTTCCAGAAGGCAGTTAAGACAGCAGGTTTACAGATAACTACCAGGAAAACAAAATACATCAACTGAACAAGGAGAAGAACCACAACCATCTGTGTGCATGTGCAGAGTAATTATGAGTTGGCACAAGTTGAAGCTTTAAGTATATGTACATACCTAGGCCCAACTACAAACAAAGAAATACAGGCATCAGTGCGTATTTGCCCTATTGAAGATACTAAAATCAAAACTAAATTCAGAGTTAATCAGATAATTTAAAAAAAAATCATGATAACTATGCATTTAATATAGTTCATTTTCGACGAAGTCGGTCATCATTTCAGTTAGTTGTTACGTCATCAGTACCGATGTTATGCCAATTCTTCTAAAAACGATAAGATAAGCTTGAGAGTCTTAGCTTTTCCTTTAGCGCCAATATGTGTTATCTCATTTTTTTCTGAAGACTTTCTTTTATCATCAAATACTATTAGAATGAGATGGCAGATGATCTAAAAATGACTTTAAGCAATATATAAGTACATCGTATAAATTTGGATATAGCAAGCTAAAAACGTCTAAGCCCCCTTCCCCCATCCCCACGTTGTCGGGGGGGGGGGGGGGGCTGCTCCAGTGGGGTGTCAAAAGAATTTTTATTATTTATACAATTTATTATTTTATACACAGATAACAAATGAATATACATCCCTATGGTTGCGAAATTATTTTAAATACAATTTTTTTTTGGGAGGAGCGCAAATAAATGTTTAAATCTGAGTTAAGAATATTATGATATCAAAACTAAATTATATTTATTCTAGTTTAGTTATTATTCATAATATTATCTGTGCACACGCGTGCAGCCTAAATTACTTGGCCTATCTCGATCAAATTTGGTATGCATGTTCTGAAAAATAATACCCCCAAGCAATATCGATAATTGAATTTAAGCACTAAATACGGGAGTGCTAACCCCAAAAAAATATAAAAAAAACGTGACAAAATAATTATGTCTATCCATAACGTTCCGACTGGAATTTCATTATAAAATTATAAAATATAGTCCACATAAATACAAACAATATGAGCAGCACTGGTTCAGCTGTAAAAAACACATTTGAAGCCAATAAATCTAGAAAAAATCGGTCCGAGACAACTCAGACAAACTTTCTCATATAAAAGTTCATAAATACTTAGCCCAGTGTATCCCATTTATTAGCTTTGTATGTACATTTAATTATTATTGAACATTTCATGAATATTTATCATAAAAATAACTTCCCCTGCACGGGGAATCGAACCCGGGCTCTCTCCGTCCGCGTTTTAAGCTATTTATTCAGGAACTAGATCTTTCCCGGGAAAACAGCTTATATCGTTAGATTCGTATTTAAATGGACTACATTTTAGAATTTTTTAATCAAAATCGTCGGACCCGTTTTCAAGAAATAATTTTTTTTCACGTTTTTTCAGAGTTCTTAGGGGGTAGCGCCCCTAAATTTGGAGCTAAAATTCATTTCTTGATATCGCCTCGGGGTATGATTTTTCTGAACATGTATGCCAAATTTTTTGAAAATCGGTCCAGTAGTTTCGGCTCCAGGCGTCTGCACAGACGACAGACAGACATTTTTTAAAAACCACTTTTTTAGACTCAGGGGACCTCAAAACGTGTAAATCCATCAAAATCTCAAAATCGAATTTTCGCGCCATCACAATACTTTCTCTTTATATGAGAAAGTAAAAAACAATACTATAGGCATGCTATGGAAAACCAAATATCGGCAATTCGTCTATGATTCAAAAATTTGTGGAATTCTATGATATTATTATGTATTATGACTTATGACTTTAATTAAATGTTTTAAGAAACAAAACGCAGCAATGAGTTTATTGAACGAATTAGTTTAACGTCTCTACTCCATTTGTAGTGGAAAACCCAAGAGAGAAAGAAAGAAAGAGACGGGCAGGGTTTAATTTTTATTTTTTGAAGTTATACTGGGCGCATTATCAAAAATTGCTGGGAGGCGCCGGATTCCTTAGTTACGCTACTGGCAACAAGAAGAGTGGGTTTAAAAACTAGTTAGAAACTAAAGGTTGGTTTATCACCTCAGTTTTTCCATATAAAGAGGAATTAAAGAAAAAAGAATCATTGAAGAAATGTGGTTTAAAATAGTCAACAGGGATAAAAAAAAACTATCTCCTTCACATCATCCTGATGGCTATATTTCAACCTTCTGTTAGGTCATCTTTAAGCATATACCATAAACACTTAATTGAACACAAGGTTTCACTATTCGTCTAACAATGCCGAACATCCTAATTATTTACATTTAAAACAAATTTTAAAATTTCTTTACCTTAAGGTAAGTTTTCCAAGACGCGATTCCAGCGATAGATACTCAACGATAGTCGCTCAGCGACTATCGACTAACTCTTCTGAGTTTGCATGTTAAGAGTCGCCCAGCTAGGAAAACGGTGACATGCAAACTCAGAAGAGGAGTTCGCAGCGGTAATCGCTGGGCGACTGTCGTTTGAGCGTCTATCGCTAGAGTCGTGTTAGAAAATAAAGCTTTATGCCATTAAAAATTAACAGCAATAATTGATTCCATGTCGATTTTTGAAAAAACCTCCTCAAAAGCTGTCAATGTCATTACCTCCTTGGTAATTCATCTTCCACATCGTACTTTTCTATTAACAAAATTTTATAATCTAAAGTTAAATAAATAATATTTCCTATTTTCCACTTTCATAGCTAATTGTAATATGGGTATGGAAGTGCATATATTAACTATTAATATGACTTCAATGTTTTCAATGCTTCTATACAACTGCCGTTCTACATTTATGGATTCGTACCATGGAGAGATCGAAGCGATAGAATCTCCTTGGTGTCTTGGGAATATAGTAGGATGGTTGGCTTATGAGTCTAGTAATGTACTCTGGAAAATCGGAGCGGATATTGTGGTCTGGTAAAGGGGTTTATCTTGGTTGAGACGGGGGTTTAAGGTCAGGTTAAATAGGCTGTTGCTGAGCAGCGGTAAGACGATGAAGCAGAGATTAGGTAAGCTTTGGGAAGCGGGTTCCAGGGGCCGGAACCTTCTACCTCCGGATAGGCTTTAATCGGTAGCTCCGTAATACTTGTGCTAACCACTAACCGGCCCCAAACTCCGGTGATTACACCTCGCGGCGGTATTATCCTCTTCCGCCTTGTTCTACCCACCTGTTAATTACGCTAGTCCTTATTAGTCCTTTATCGTCTCCCTCCCTTCGTACTGATATTAAAATTTAATTTTGTCCGAAGGATCTGAACAAACTTTAAAGGGAAATCTTAGCCTAAACAGTTACCCTAACAGTTACTGTTTCAAAACCGGAAAAAGTCACAGAAGCCGCAAGATTTTAAGAGATGCTTATCGAATTACATCGTAATGTAGGAATATTACTGAGACTGAGGTTATAGTTATTTCACAATCGGCTATAAACACTTATTTCAACGTTTATTATTATAAAACTTTCTTCGAGGGAGATTGCTAGGTAATGGTTGATAATAATTGTACGTTAATTGTTTGCTTGCGCACAGGCAAATTTATCACTTTTCTACCCGTAACCTTTTTCTAACTATCCATTTTACAGTTCTTGGCATCGAAGTTAAAGAAAAAATCGACCTTTTTGGTTATTGTTTAAATTTAATTTGTTTATTACGTACCTATATAATTTTCGTATTTAATTACATAATATTATAATTAAGTACTTATTAATTAGTATACAAAGTCCATTCACATTTAGAGGATGCATCTTATTTTCCATTGTAATATTAACACCTTTTGAAAAAAGTAACTTAAAAAGTCGGTTTTAAGTTATGATATTAGTTTATATTTTTATTTATTAGTACATTTCAACTCCTCCTCATGCAATATTTCGCCTCTTCTTGAGGCGTCTTCAGGACTTGAAACAAATTTTAATTTAACTATTCTTATTAATCTCGCAGCTTCTAGCTGTTTTAGCAATCTTAGATCATACATTCAACATTTATATAGGTACTTAAAAACAAAAAAATAAAATTACTTAATTTTTTTCTAAGAGAATTAAATTGTCACATGTGAGTTAAGATAACAGTGAGCTTGAAAGTTGTTATAACGTAAACATCCATTTAGTATATTTAAACAAGTAAGGCGCGCTTCAAGTAAGTAGGTACGTGAGGCGATAATCGCCGGTTTCTGTACGATTAAGTTAACATTATTAAGTGTAAAATTATAATAGTTGCCGATTCTTTTTCTACACTTCAAGACCTTTAAATTGATGTATAACATGTCATGGTGACAAAAAACTATTATTTAATCGCTCTCCATATTGGCCGCCATCTTAGAAATATCAAGTGTGAAAACTCCAAAAAGTATACAGTTATCACAAATGCCGAGATGAACCTGTGTGCCAAATTTCATGTTCATAGCTATAGTAGTTTTATGAATTGAAACATGCCAACGGACAGACAGAGCCGTTATATAAGGTTTCTTTTCGTACTTCGCACAGAAACCTAAAAAAATTATATGGATTTAACTTTTCGGAAAGATTATTTTAATCGGCATATTTCTTGCATAGCTTTTGTCCTTATTTTTGTTTGGCTGGACCTTATGGTTGTTATTTGGCAAGTATTATAATCATATTATACTCGATGATTTTTTTTTTGTCGATTTCATTTATATAGTGTTAACATTATTTAATAACTTATTAAGATATAAAGTGATTTTATGATGTATGGGATGTTAAAAATAGCCAGTTGGATGAAAGAAATCTTAATATTGGACTGTAGGTGAATTTGTGGGTTGTGGTGGTATGATGCCGTCACTATATTAT
Organism: Gerris lacustris; assembly: GCA_951217055.1. NCBI lineage: Eukaryota > Metazoa > Arthropoda > Insecta > Hemiptera > Gerridae > Gerris > Gerris lacustris. Next base: position 33,499,918 of record OX578285.1, on the reverse strand, counting down.
TCATGAAAGGCCGTTGTCGGTAGAATATTTGTCCATTAGGATGGCCGAGTTTAGAGCAGGGGCCAACTGTTCACTATTGCTAAACACCAATTCCGCTGTTGAAACTGCGGAGAGAGTAATTATTCCAGTGCTGCAATGCTGCCGTCGGTACATCGGGAATATGTCATTATGTATGGGAGGCAAGTTGGAAAGCCCCGTACCCTGTATTTACTCGACCTCCCCGGTCAGTTTGTTTTGCCTGATTAGTGGAGTCGGACGTTCGGCTTCACGTGTGAGAGTAAGCTATTGCGGTACATGTCCTCGGAATCACCGTTCCCGATTGCGTGCCCTTTGCCTTCGTATTGTTTGTATTGCACGTTACGGACGTCGTCCCTCCCAGTCCAACAACCGATTGTTTCCCCACGTCCACGGAGTCTAGCTTTCGGTTCCGACTAGAACAATCGATGCATTTAACCCTTTAATCGATTGTTCGAAAATTGTGAGACTTTATAAGGTGATTTAAATAGTCGATTACAGTTCAAGACCGACTCTTACTGTGTTCATTCTTCTAAACCAAAGCGCATGCCCATGGCCATTGCATATAGACAGCTGAAAGTATAATAGTATATTAGATTACATCAATTACAAACATTGTTGTTCTTTCAAAATGATGTAATAAATGTTTAGAGTTAATCATTGTGCAGCCTAATCACCGCACAAGGCAATATCTAAGTTTAATTTATAGAATACTGGAAGCCTATATGTCCTCCACGGGCTGAATGTGCAACGGAGTGAGTTACTTATAGAATACTTGTATGCTATACAAAAAGAACAATGTATTACATCAATTGTCGATGATAATCTATTAATATTAATGATGTCAAAGGTTATGGCAAAAAAAAAATCGGTTTTCATTCGAGGGCATATACATAGACAACAAGTGTGTGTGTAGGGTGCATAGTTCTGTGCTTTTGAGACCACCCGGTCGTTTGTGATCCGTTCGTTTTAGATCCGGTTTAGGTATTGAACGACGTGTATTTAAACGGAACGCCGTTTTACGGGTTCATTATTAAGGTGACTCGTTCTTTCTGATCCGTTTGTATAAGAACGACGTATACATTGTTTTTATACTATACGGTATTTAAGACAGTGTTAAGCGTATGATTGTTTAAGAAAAAAACAGGAATAAAGATGTTTCTTTGTAATTTATTGAGAGTTCGTACTTGAAGAGACATAATAGGATGATACTTGTGAGCTCTTTACGTAGATAAAGTAAATGTTTATTCCTTAAGATGTAAAAGGGGTTCACTTGACGTTCTAACATAGCGACAAATTAGACACGAGTGTATTCTTTGAGAAACGTCTTTTTACACCTTAATTGTTATATGCTAGCAAACAAGTTGAACTGCCAAGGTAAATAATGCTATAGATCCAACGTAATTATCACTTTACGTAGATAATCGTTTTCAATTACTTGCCATTCGTTATATAGCTCGAGTTTAAATTCTTTGTCTTTTGTTTTTCAGCTATTCGCAAATAACTGTTTAATCTCCGTCCTTTCTTTAGAGTAAAGTGTCGAAAGTCGAATTAACCGATAAATTGGCAGTCGTCGGGCGTCCACTTGGAAGGAGGGCGTCGGCAATTACAATTATGTTTAAACCCGATAAGCTCTCGTGTAAAGAGGAAGAACGAGATAGAGCGAGATAACATTTTGTAGTGATTCGGCTTGGCGCGGGTACAATGGCAAGGGAAAAGCTGGCAGTCCCCGGTAAAGACAACAGTCCGATACTTAATTAACAACTCAGCCGGTCAATATTTGTTTTACTTAGATGGTAGAATTAATCGAATTACTTATGAAGGGTGGTTCCTCCAGCAGATGGTACCATCCCCATCCCCCTTCTTGTCAACGACTAAAATCAACAAACCTTCCTACCCTCTCCCCTATCACCAATTTTTTTTTTTTGGGGGGGGGGGGGGGGAACGGGAGGAGCAAACGACTCAACTAATAGAACATTCATTTTTTTATCTTCTTTTTTTATTTTTTAAGTTAATATATGAAGACAAACTGTCAATCAGCGTACAGAAGAAATGTTAATTAGAGTTTGATATGCACCACAACTAGACTCAATTCAATAAGTTAAAATTGGTTTTGAATTGCGCAGAATACTTTCTGCGTATTGTTATTATGGAGGTCCCCCAATTCTGTAAATAAAATATTTATACGCATTTATTATCTTATATTTCATTAGGTACGTCATATTTTTATTATTCCCTATTCTTCATCTCTGTAGATCAGCGTTTCCAAACCTTTTTGATGCTGATGCGACCCTATAAATTTCTCCTTAAGATTTTCGCTATCCTACCGTGAATATAGTGTATTGCATAGTCTAAGGATTGCTGGGAGTTATAACTTTCTTGGATTAGGCAGCTCATATAGGGTGATTTACAATTTTGGTTCTACCATAAAATGATATTTTTTTTACTCCGTTAGAAGAGGTTCCACTTAAACTTCCCTGTCATAAACTTCAATTATAAAGTTGTTTAATATTCCTACTCATTCCTAAATACTTATAGTTACTTATGTTATAGTTTGGGAGATTATGATTATTATTTTATTGTATAGTTCATTTTTAAATTAGTGGATTTTATATAATATACTATATGTGTTTAAGGATGTGTCGGTATATATATCTATGAGTGTGTTTATATATACATACCTGTATGTACCTATATGTAAAAATAAAAATATTTAAATACGTATACATTACTTTCTTTTAAACTCATGTATTTTTAATTGTTATTTTTCTTTTTAAAAAATGAATTGTGTTACCTGGTCACCTACAATTTTATAGACTGTTTTATTGCTTGAATACTATCCGCCTAGTCAAAGCCTACCAAGCTGTGTTTACACATTATTTTAATGTTTATAATGTTAAAATGCTCAATCAAATAAGTGAGGGTTGAAGGAATAAATATTTCAATTCCGATAAAAGAGGGTAACAAGTACATAAGCTTATATTGACCCTATGAAGGAGTCGAATAAATCTAGCTCTGAAAAAGCTGTGTAAAAGTGAGGGTGTACAGAATAGGGATGTACGTCACCTGGGGGCCCGGGGCACAGAGAGCTTTGATTTGAAATCGGTTTAAATTAGAAGGGAGTAGGCTCTCTGCCCGGGGCCGGCTCGTTAATGTTTGATCCCCTTTGATTGGGCCCTCGCGACAAAACCATTTATTCGACGGATTGTACTCCCACCGGGACATACACAACTCTTTATTTATATCCTTTAAACCCTCGTGTCCGCACCCCATAAGGCTTACAATAAATTCCGGGTCTAAATGCCTTTAGACTAATAGACGACACTTACAGGAGTAATTTACCAATAATGCCGGACCATTCAAAAGGAATCTTATTGAATAAAGCAAACCTAACAACTTTTATTTTATGTTTGTGAAGTGATAAACATCTGATAGGACAAGAATCAAATTAGTTATTAAAACCACAGAACAGAAAGACTTTTCATCTTCAAGCATATACGTATTTTGTGCTTCCTCGAGATACGTGCGATCTTGTCAGTGGTAGTTCGTACGTAACTATCCTTCCAGCAGACAAAGATAACGCAACGGTCATAATGGAGACAAACAGCTCCAAAGTCAAGATGAAGAATTCCTGGACGACACGATTTACCTCAAAATCAGGAACCCAATCAACAACACAATAAATGAGGTAATTAGCTAATCAAACTCTGCATCACGGCTATCTCAGGGGCTTCCGAGTTTTCAGTCGACGGATGACCTTGCGTATGATTTTTGTTTGAAACCATTTTTCGTCAACGGGGAGGAGTTGTTTTTCTTGTTTTCACAAGTTATTTACACAGATTCTGTGAAGTGAGCTTAACACTGCCATTTTCCGTCCGTATGTTTTGGCTTCCTGTAGACCATGTAGCCTATGTTGCAATTCGTATTTTTTATAATCTCCATGGGGAACTTGATGTTAGTATGGAGGAATTCATGTGCCTCAGGAAATCGTCGAGGGTTTCACGTCCATGTATCCATGCCAGGAAGATATCGTCAACACATCTACATCATTATAAGGGCTCTAATGACACTGACGCAAATTTTTTTTTCCTCGAAGTCTCCCATGAAGATGTTGTCTGCTACTGGGGACAGTGGGCTGCCCATTAGAGACCCATCCTTTTATTTGTATAATACTTCGTCAAAAAGATAGTAGGTCAACCGTTGACAGTTCTCTGCCAGTGGTGTTTTTTTCTCTAGCATCAGAGTGATGGTAATGTTAGTAAATAGCGATACCAAGTCGAAACTGACGAGTAGGTCTCGAGTTTGTAAGTTAAGGGATTTTAGTTTATCTACAAAGTGTGTGGAGCTACAAAGCTAGGATACTTTCCGGGGTGGGTCTTAAGTTTTTCTGCCAAGTATATATATAGCTATTTAGTGCGTGACTGATATATCACTGTTAATGGTGTATCTGATTTATGGATCTTAGGAAGTCCAATGATTCGTGGAGGGATAGTTCAAGTTTTCTCTTCTAATCTTCTTCTATGATGCAGAATTTGATTAGCTTGTTACCTCATTTATTATGTTGTTGATTGGGTTCCTGATTTTGGAGCTGTTTGCCTCCATTATGACCGTTGCGTTATCTTCGTCTGCTGGAAGGATAGTTACGTACGAAGTACCACCGACAAGATCGCTCGTATCTTGAGGAAGCACAAAATACGTACCACCTGCATTGCAAGCAACATTATGAAGAACTTCCTCCGAATAGTGAAAGACCCGTTACCTCTCAAAACCAATGGGGTATACTTGATTCCCTGCAGCTAAGGAAAGTCGTTTATAGCCCAGTAAGGCAGATAAATTTCCACCCGTCTACAAGGTCACATCAGAGCCGTTAAAAACAACGATTGGAAGTCAGAAGTCAGTAGTAGTGGTTAGGGATAAGCTGGACGGAACGTAATTATCAAAATAACTAGCTCCTGTGTTGAAGATTTCATTCAGCTACGTTATTTTTGGAACGATTTTTTTTCTTTATTAAATGATCTTCTAAGTAATTATTGGGAAAGATAATACCTAACGTAACTGATTAAGGATGAAACGGGAACGAGAAAACATCATCGAAACTAAGTAACTCGAAGGTAGCGTAGAAAACTCGTTTTGCTTACTCGTCCTTACCTAGGTCAGGTTCAGCTACAAGCAGAGACTGGTCCGAGCTATTCGGAGAATGGGACCGTCGTTACGCCAGGACAAATTCAAGTCAGAGTCTAAACTCCAGTTACTGGTGGGACCCAAATGAATGTGGGAAGGGCCCTGGGCTAAACGACGCTTCCACCAATACAGAAGATCGGACAAAAAGATCAGAACCTTTAACAATGGAGAAAGGAATTATGGCAGGTGTTTTTGCTAAAACGCTAGGGGACTTAGCTTTAGCGTCCTCGTTAGGGCACGGAAAAAGAGCTGTAGAAGGTGAAATAAAACCGCATGTGGTGCACATTAAATCTGTGCCAAATGATGGATTTCTACCCGATCTAATAGAGGCACTTGCTCCAGTTCATACAAAGAAAACCGAACTATCCATTGAAGGAAAGGCTGAGGTAGTTAAAGGCTGGATAGAGTTGGGGAAGGCCAAACAAAGGATACTAGCTTGTAGGAAGTGGAGAAAACAAGTGAAGAAACTGTACACACAGAGGATTTCCCGAGTAAGGTCTAATTTAGACCAACTAAAAAATAAAAAAAACAAAAGAGGAGGCTAAGGAATTAAAAAAACCTGGCCAAACGGGAAATCAGAGCCTTGGAGGACAGAAGAAAAGCAGACCTAGAGGTGATACGGAAAGTCAGTGCAGGAGAAATCGTGGTGGCTTTCTCTAAAGAGGAGAAACTTTTAGAGGGTGACCAGAGACATGAAAAGAATGAGGAGATACCAACACCTTTACCGAGGAAAATGACTCCGAGCCAAACTGCCCAGTTTATCCAGGAGTTTACAGAATCTAGTGAGTCAATATCTTCTACTAGCTCATCAAGCTCGGATGAAGAGAAACCTCATAGGCCATTAAGGATGAAAGAAGGAGCTCCGCGCAAGAAGAAGCCAAGTAAAGAAGCATTAGAGAGAAGCAGTAGCTATTGGAGAGAAGAAGATTTTGGTAGTGCTACTGTCAAAACTGCGTATGACGCTCTAGAAAGATTGGACCGAAAGGTCAGAGAGTGAGGTCTCTCTGAAAGCTCAAAATTAGAGAGGAATGATGCATACACCCTCTTGACAGAACTTGCTATTGCCCGGCAGGCCACAAGTGATCTCTCAATAGCTCTCATGAAAGCGAGAGGAATAATAAATTCAAAAACATCTGGCAAGGTTAAAGAGATACCTAAGGCTGGGCTTCCTACCACAGCCGAAATCATGACTCCAAGTAATCAGGTTGCTGAACCAGTCCCTGTAAAACGGAGTCTGGAAACAAATTTCAGTCTACCTACAAAGGTGTCTTTCGCAAGAGTAGTAAAAGACAACCTTCAATCAGATGACAATGCAACGGTAATAGTTACACCTGAAGAAGGAGAAAAAGAAAATAAGTGGGAGACAAAGAAAGGGAAGGGTAAAAACAAGACTTCCAAGACTAGGCCATCTAAATCCTCACTAGGAGGAAATAAGGTGGAATACGAGCCCCCAATAAAGAACAAGGCAGTCTCACCACCCATGGACTTGAGGAGGACAGTAGTAATAAGCCCAGTAAACGAATCTACCATCAAATGCCTTGAGGCACTAAGACATGTGTTGATGGAAAAGCTTAGACCTCTAATAAAGCACATCGATGTTGTTGGTATGAGGAGTAAAATCAAAGGCATTGCTTATGCCCTCGAATGCTCTTCAAGTGAAGGCAGAGATAAACTTCTTCACTGTGAAAGGCTAAGCGAACTTGGCCTTAAGGCTGCACAACCAACAATGCCTGGAGAGGCCGTAGAAATAGTTGGAATACACGTAGATGTCTCACAGGAAGACATATTAAATGAACTGTGGGAAAAAAATTTGCGTAATTTCGTTAGTGAGGAAGCATTTAAAAGCAAGGTATTCCTAAGATATAGTAGGCCTTGTGGATGGATAAAAGGAGGAAAATTTGTTCGTTGGGTGGTTGAGCTCCCTACTGAAATGAAGGAGAGACTACTAAAGGCGGGGTATGTGAGGATAGAGTGGTCTCGACTTGCAATTAAGAACCACGTCTGGACGGCAAGATGTTGGCGCTGTTTGAGGATGGGTCATCACAAATTCCAGTGTAAAGAAGTAGCTCAAGCGTGTACTCACTGCTCAGCTATTGGCCACTGGAAAAAGGAATGCCCTAAAGCCAATGAGGGGCCTACCTGTCTACCATGCAAGGAGAAAGGTCGCCCTTTTCAGCACAGTATTACGGACACAAAATGCCCAGAATATAAAAATGAAATTAAACGTCAGGCAGCAAATAGAGCCAGAAGTATGAATCACCGAGAAGATCTTCCCACTGCCAGTTCAGCTCCAGCAGCAGAAGACATCACTTCAAGAATTCGACCACGTGAGGAATCAGACGACTCGGACTCTTCTTACATGAAAAGGAAGAAAATAAAAGAGGGGGTTAAAGGAATAATAGTAAGAGAGGAGGATATTGAGCCCGAAACGTTTTTCTCCCCATAATGAGTGTTAGGTTTAATAATAGAATTAAGTTTTTACAGGCCAACATTCAGCACGGGGGTGCTGCTAGCACAGTTTTTTGTAAGAAATTTCTAGATGTAAGTGCAAATGTTGGCCTAATTCAAGAACCGTATGTAAATAAGGGACTTTATACGTGGTTTGGGAATTTCGGGGGGGGGGGGGGGGGGGGGTACTATTTTCTATTCTACAGATAGTGAGGTTCCGCGTGCCTGTATTATAACTAGGAACATTAATGCGACCCTTATACCGGAGTTTTGCCGAAGGGATATGGTGGCAGTAAAGCTTAAAGGGAGTCTGCTGGGGCATGGGAAGCGAGACATTATAGTTTGTTCACTTTATTTGCCCTACGACTCTATGGATCTGCCCCCTCCATCTTGCTTTGTGGATCTAGTCAGCTTCTGCACAGAAAATAAGTTTTCCCTTCTAGTAGGTGCTGATGCTGATGCTAATGCGCATAATTTAGTATGGGGTAGCAGTGACACTAACCCTAGAGGTGCAGCCTTACTCGAATTTTTATCTAGCACACAGCTTTTTGTCCTTAATAACGGAGCTGTCTCTACTTATTTCACAGCAAGAAGAAAAGAAGTGATCGACATATCTTTCTGCACAGAAGATTTACTAACATGTGTTAAGGATTGGCATGTTATTCAGGGTGAATCTCTATCAGACCATAGGCACATCCTATTTATGATAAAAGTTCCCCCTCCACAAGAGATTCGATTCAGGAACATTAGAACCACCGATTGGGTCATATATCGAAAGGTGCTCAAAGAAGAACTCGACAAATTAGGACACTGTCCCAACGGACTTAAAGAAACTGAGGACTACGTACAAGCACTTACAAAAGCCATAAGTACAGCGTATAAAACTAGTTGTCCATTAAAAGTCCGTTCCCAAAGGTTCTCAACACCTTGGTGGATTCATAAAGTAGAATCTCTTAGAAGACAGGTTAACAAAATCCTATACAAAGCAAAAAGAAATAATTTGCCAGAGCTGTGGGAGGAATATAAGTCCGTCCGTAGACAATACAAGGCACAAATCAAAAAAGCTAAGAGGGATGCTTGGCGAGCCTACTGTGCAGATATTGGGGGAATAGCTCCGGCGGCCAGATTTCATCGGATTCTCTCCAAAGCTCCGACAGATATGTGTAGTGGTCCCTTACTGCTTACTGGAGGCACATTTACTTCTTCAGAGGAGGAGGCCCTTAGATATCTGGTAAATACCCATATGCCAGGCTCCGATATAAGTGAGAACATTGAAATATCTGATTCTCCCACGGATCTACCTGTGGAAGGAGCTCAAGCCTTAGCAGACAATATCATTACAAACAATAAGGTAGAATTTTCAGTGAAAAGCTTTGCCGCATTTAAATCTCCTGGTTGTGATGGGATTATGCCAATAATGCTCCAACATGGCCTGGATCTGATAATTGATGATTTAGTTAAGATCTATCGAACCTTCCTTTCTCAAGGAACTATCCCGAGCTCCTGGAGGGAGGTGCGCATTGTTTTTATACCAAAACAGGGCAAACCTGATTTTACTCTTCCTAAATCTTACAGACCCATTAGTCTTACTTCGTTCTTTTTAAAGACCTTGGAAAGGCTGGTGGATAGGTGGATTAGGGACAACATGACCATACCATTAAGCAAGCAGCAGTATGCATATCAAGCAGGAAAATCTTGTGAGGCAGCTCTTCACCATTTGGTCTGCAAAATCGAAAGAGCCCTCAACAAGCAACAGCTGATGCTGGGGCTCTTCATGGACATTGAAGGGGCTTTTAATTGTGTTTCTGTTGAATCTATCAGCCAAGCTGCTTCTGAACATGGTATTCACTCAGTTATAGTGGCATGGATCAGATCAATGCTATCTCTTAGACTAGCTAAAGTTGAGAGAAATGGACACAGTATAAAAGTTGCTATAAGGAGAGGCTGTCCACAAGGAGGAGTTCTTTCACCGTTACTTTGGTGCCTTGTGGTGGATAGTCTCATAAAGCTTATTCTGAAAGATGGGATTTACATTCAAGCTTATGCAGATGACGTAGCAGTTCTGGTTCAGGGCAAGTTCACTACCACAGTATTTGAGCTGGCACAAAGAGCTCTTCACACTGTTGAAAGATGGTGTTATAATCACGGCCTCGGAGTTAATCCCGAAAAAACAGTAGTGACACTATTTACAAGGAAAAGAAAAGTGGAGGGAAGTACAGAACTTATGATAAGTGGTAAGAAGCTTAACCTCGCAGACTCAGTAAAATATCTAGGTGTAATTTTGGATAAAAAACTGACCTGGAAACTTCATCTTGAAGCGAAGCTGAATAAGGCAATGGCGGCCTTTTGGGTATGCCGGAAGGCCATTGGTCCCACCTGGGGATTACAACCTAAAGTACTGCACTGGATCTTTACTGCCATGGTAAGACCAATTCTTTCCTATGCATGTGTTGTCTGGTGGCCAAGGATATCGATAGGAACTGCAAAGAAATCACTTCAGCACCTTCAAAGAACGGCTTGTGTTGGTATACTAGGAGCAATGAAAACTACACCAACCCTGGCACTTGAGGCTATGCTATGCTTACCACCTTTAGAAATATACCTGAAATACGAAGCTATGCTGGCTTCATATCGCCTGCACTGTGCTGGTTTATGGATGGGATATGACAGTATAGGGCACAGTATAATATGGAATTCTATCACAGAAATCTGCCCAGAAGTAGTTATGTTACAGGACTCTATGATACCACAGTGGGATTTTGACATTAGCTGGGAGTATCTACTTCCTTCAAGACAAGACTGGGAACCTGGAGGTGATCCTCAAATGCCACCAGGAACAGACATGTGGTTCACCGACGGGTCCCGAATCAATGAATTATCAGGGGCTGGGGTTTTCTGTGCAGAACCCCAATATGAGCTTAGTGTGAGCTTAGGCAAATATGCCACTGTATTTCAGGCAGAGATATATGCAATTTTGGCCTGTTCTCAAATTATCCTGAATAATAAAATCTTTAACAGACAAATCAGAATCTACTCTGACAGCCAGGCAGCGATTAAAGCACTGGTTACACCAAGGTATACATCTAAGCTGGTTGCTGAGTGCAAAAGCTATCTTAACACTCTTGGACAACTTAACAAGGTACAACTGATATGGGTTCCTGGACATTGTGGCATTGAGGGGAATGAGATTGCTGACCAGTTAGCTAAATCGGGTTCCAATTCAACCCCAATTACACCAGAACCAGTTGTTGGCGTGCCACGTTGTGGAGTGAAAAATTCCATGTGGACATTTATGAGGCTAGATATGAAAAGAATATGGAACACTGCTTCAGGTATGCGACAATCTAAAATGATGATCCGGGAACCATCTCAGCATCTTACCAGATTGCTGCTCTCGCTCAAAAAACAATCCTGTCATCTTTTGACAGGATTTCTTACTGGACACTGTAGGCTAAATCGACATCTACATCTGCTTGGCCTAGCAGAAAGCCCAGTGTGCAGGCTGTGCGAGGAAGAGGATGAAACCCCTTCTCATCTTATTAGCAGCTGTCCTGCATTAACACACCTGAGGTGGAGAATCTTTGGCTTAACCATCCTGCCAATTGAAGAACTTAAGTTACTTCCCCTAAACAAGGTTCTCACTTTCTGTGGGTCTGTGAGCTTGCTAAGAGGATAGGGTACTATAGGATGGACTATTAAACCGGGTTTGCTCCTTGGATCCACACATGAGGTCTTATTGCTTCGGACTTTTTTTTATAAAAAAAAGAAGTCCCCCGGAAAAAAAAAAAAAAAAACGATCCTTTTTGTTTCAAGTTCCAAGCAAAACCAGTTCCAGATCCAGACAAGTTGGAAAGAATGCGCATTTTAATTATAGTTTTTACTTGGTCGTAATTAAAGTATCAACGCAATGAAAATAATAAATAGATGTTAATATTATTATTAATGTTTGTATTTTTTTATCGTTAGAGTTAAACTATTAAAAAAAACAACAACACAGAACTTGGACGAACCTGGACACATCAAAACTTGAAGTAAAAAAAGAGAAAACTTTTCTTTGGAACGTAAATTGAAACGTTCCAAGACGTTCCAAAAATAACAGGAAGCCAGATCCACCTCTGGTTTTGGAACTTGGAAAAGCAAGTTGTTGAAACTAACTTTTAATGTGTGACACACTTATAACTTGAACTTTTTAGAAGGCAGTATAAAGGATGTCTATAGATAAATATACTATAAACTGCACTACAGATTTTGTTTTAGTAGAAAGCTATATTTAAATATATTCTCCTTTGGTCTTTTTAAGGGTTAAAAGATAAATAATTTGCTTCCATCTCCTTTGTTTTTTTAAAAAGCAGCTATATTTCACCCTTACTTAGAGTTTCTTCAGGCTATAACATTTAATTTAAAAACTGTTTCAATATTTGAAACAAGTGGTGAAAATATTTAATTTCACAGTTCTTTTTTTTAAAATAAATATATATATATATATATATAATGTAACATTTTCTATTTAGAAAAACATTATTTTCATAATTTTAAAAAAAACATGCGCTTTAATTCTGTTTTATAAAAGTAATAAAAAAGTAAAAAATCACACAAACTGAATGCATACTTGGATTATTAAGGTCAAAATGCGAATCCTCCCTCTATCTCTTCCTTTTTATCCCTTAAAAAGACCAAAGCAGAACCTACCAATAAATAATCAGACAAGGGTTCACCACCGAGAAAAATTTCAAAATACACTATAGATGTTGTTGGTTGTAAAACTCATTAGCATGTGTTCTTTTGTACTTAAAGACCTACAGTATCCTAAGTGGTTGGTATACTTGTATTTTGGATGCAGAAACTCAAAACCTAGGTATCGAAAATCTTAATAAATTTTTATAGGCAATGAGAATATACACTGAAGTGCATGAAATAATTGACTCAACATCTTCATTCGTCCATCATAACTCTAAAATGGAATGTTCTCTTGCTTCTTCGTAATTTATCCAGAATCAGTCGTCTTTGAGATGATTACTTTATTTAACTGTTTTCTATTGATATCTCCGTAATATCGGTTTCTTAATAGCTGTTCCAAATACGGTTCATGTTTTTATAATGTTATCCCTCTTAGTATATAAGGTTCCCCTGAAAACAGGAATAATCGATCAATCGATTATCACGTTTGTTTATTTTGGAGAGCGTCTTATACGAACACCATTAATTATGAAATAGGTTAAAAAAATGTAGAGACATTAACAAATTACAAGGTCACGTGTTTCAATCGTATCGATGACCGTGAGGTAAAACGCGACGCTCGTATTTCTCTGACTCAGCGTTCTTTTGTCATTTAGAAGTACGTAAAAAGGGGTTAAACAGGGCTAAGTAGGTGGCGTAGGGACGAAGAGTGACAGTTAATACCGGGTTCCCACATTTACCTGGACGTGCACCACTTCTTCCTGAAAACAAAGTAATTATTAATTAATGCTATTATGATGAAGGGTATTGTGGCACAGTGCTAGGTGTGCGTATGAATGGGAAAGAGGCTATTAGAGGTGATGTCGGTCGGAAGGTTTGTCGCCTCGATTACACGTTATATGGGCTTTGGCACGAGGCGATAATTACATCCGGTACGGAGATGTACTAACTCCCAACCCCTTACCTGATGCCTCCAGCCTTTACCTAACCCGACCTTTTAAGGGAGTTTTTTTTGTTACTCCCCGTTTCCATTACACTACTCACACGATCCTAGATAAAAGCCTTTAGAGTCTCAAAGAGGGAGGTCCTTATGCAAAAGAAGGATATTTACCTACCTGAAGCTATACTGCTTCATTAAAAATAAACCCTCTAATGTTTCGTCTGTTCGATTTAACACAAATTCATAAAACTTTACAAAAAAAAGAAAGAGAGAGAGGAAAAAAATAAAAATAAAACATCAAGGGATTCGTGTATTCATTTCAAAATCAAAGGGTTACCCCCAATATTTACAAGTTACGGATACGCTCTTTTTACAACACAAATTAAAAAGTATTGACGCAGTCCGTTTTCCCTATTTATCGAAAGAGGGACCTTTCACTACTTCCAAATAAAATGTTTACTCGTTTGCATTTCGCAAACGGAATATTTATAACATCATCCCTCCGCCACTCTACAACCCATTGTTGGGGTAAATAATAGTTTTGTTAACTTAATGTTAAGGCGATGTTCACCTAGCATTGTATAAACATAATGGGAAGCTGCTGGAAAGAGTCAGCACCACCAGGTTTCCACCTGGAAAATTATGGTCCACAATCTCGCTTTCATAAAATATCCAGATGTGGGACATGGTTTTTGGACCTCCGACCTGGGTTTGTTCGATGGACCCCCCCTAAGTGAGTAAACAAAAAAGAATGTCAGACCGTGTAAGGTAGGAATCACAATATATAAATATCAAATTCTGCAAGTAGGCCTTAAATCAATAACAAGAAGATACTTTGGGTAATTTGTTTTTAATTATTGAATGTAGATGTGTAGCGTGCGTGTAACCTGTCTTCGTGTTTAGTTTCTTCTCGAAACTTGGCTGTTCATCTTCAAGGTTTTTAAGGTGATATTTCAAAGCTTCTACTGTCACAATAATAAAGACTAAAATGAAATAGACTATTTGGTACGAATGTACTGTTGTTCGGGAGTTGACCGTAACAAGGTGCGCCCATTGTAAAACATACCACTAAACGGTCGGATAAAGGAGGAAAAAACAGAATAGAGATCACAGTATGAATCTTAATCCGACATCCCCGGTCCGGGGATAAAAGGGGGAAAAAATGCTTGATGGTTTTTCATTTGTTAGGGTCGAGGGAGTATCCTATTTTGTGAGAAGGGGATAACCGAGGCTTAGTCGCCGTTGTATTGTACTCTTCCGCTTCGGATCGCGAGCCTTTTCAATCGATTCGTGTAGTAAGTGCTTCCTTTCGAGTTCCCAATAGAAGATAGGCTACCGGGGCAAAAAGTCGCTACCTATTGTCGATTAGATGTCCTCCGGAAGAGCTTTGTGACCTTCCACCAGTCTGTCCACATAATAACTTATCCCTTCAAGACGACACAGTTCATACCGTTTCTCACAGTGACTCCATCATTAAGATTTTTCTCCTAAAAAAAAAAAAAATCGTTCCATTTGATTAATTACCTGACATCGTGAAATGTTTTTCAATTAAATTCTAGTGTTTTAAAGATACGATAAACATAACCTAACAAGTTGATTCTAAATAGGCCATACATGATGGGATTTACTGAACCAAGTTGAACAACTTCATAATAAACTAAATAATGTTTCATTTGTTTATGTTTTTACAAGAATTATGGTTTATGGTTGTACTACAAATTGTACCGTGTATATAAAGGCCCCAATACACGATCAAACATTTTTGCGCAAACATGGTGTTTGCTCAAACATCGAACAGCCCCATACACGGTCAAAATGTTTGCGCAAACATTTTGACAGTGTATGGGGGCCTTAAGCCCTCTTAATATAAAATTGACTAAGATGTAAATAATCAAGGAAAAGTAACGAATAATAACACAAATATTTATTTTTATAATTATAACACGTAAAAGTAAAGAAAAATAAATAATAATTTATTCGGACGCTTAACTTTGCGAGAGTTATTCTCATCAATAAGAAACACATTTTAAACTTCTTCGTATCCGTTTTTGTTACAAAAGTATATCTTATTATTTTATATCGCGGAATTTGTACTTGGCTTTATTTAAAAAAAAAAAAACATTTTATTGAAATTTCAAGTGGTTATTTATATTATTTTTCAGATTATAAATGGATAATATAAACAATAAAAATAGACTGTTAGTGATACCGATAATAATAATTAAATTACTAAAAAGGAGAATAAGATTAATTATTTTTATATTTGCTCTTAGGTTTTATTAATGAATTCAGATTGGCTATATATTTGTCAAATAGGCTTTAAATTTGACATAACGACTTTAATGAAAGTTGAAGTTGAATCTTTTATTCGGCTAACATCGATCGAAGACATAATATTATTAAATAATAACGATACCGTGCTCCTAAAACTGTTCATACAAACTTTAACGAAACGGATAAAATGATTATTAATAGATCCAGATATAAATTATGGAGTAAGTTATAATATTCTATATAGGTAGTAATAGTTAATAAGATGAAATATCTTTAGCCTGCTCTTCATTAAAGGGCAGGCTGAAGAAGAGTTGATTGTAGAAGGATTTGTTTGTCAGTTTGTGGTATATGTACTATGTACTTACAAACTCTCTTATTACTGTCCAGGGCTGCTCCAAATATGAGACTCGTGCATCCCTTTCGTTCCAGGTGTCCAGTATACTGGACATCATTTTCAGGACAAATTTTAATCTACATTAAGTCATTTGTCTTTATTTTTGGGCCAACCTGATACCTTCTTTAGTGATTAACTCATCAGTGTTAACAAAAATAATTGTAACTATTTGATAAACATAATTTCGACAGGTGTTTTTCGTCCCAGCAACATGGCGTCCAGAGTTTGTTATTGAAATTTTGAACCTTAGGGTGAGTTCAAATACCTTGATTTTACGGATCATAATCATTGTAAACTGATATATCAGCCATTTAAGCTAATGTGAAATATCACTCATCGAAGTGACCATGATCATAGTGATCACATGTGGACTATTTTACATGTATATTTGGGATCTTGCAGCTGAGTCTGAATGTCCACTGTAATGGACATTTCATATTTTAAAAACGGCTGGTCCAAAAATTTTGAAAAAAATACTGAGTCATCTAGGGGTCAATAGGAACTGACCCTCTAAAAACAAATTTTTTACAATCAACAGAAAAAAATCGGGTGCGAAAGGGCTAATATGAGACCCGCCTTGTAGAGGCTGGTATGTGCTACAGCCTGGCAAGTCAAACGAAAAACAATAGTGTTTATGGCTATAAAAAATAAAACATATAAAACCGCTTTACCCTGGAGCTATGTGATGTTTAGTTTTAATTAAAAGTACGTGATTTATAATTGTACTAAATCACGACAAATACATGTTTTAAGTTCAAGTGGGTCTTCTCTAAAATTTGGTTTGTATGAACTTGTATTGATATATATTTACGAATAATAAGAGCATTATAAATAGGTTTTGTAATAAATAGGGCGTGTTTGAATTGACGGTGTAAGTTTCACTTCGTCATCTCTCATAATCGATGTAGCAATATATTTCGGTCGTAAATTTAAGAGAGGAATAGTGCATCGAACACAGGGAAATTATTGAATTTACAAATTGTAATTTGCTAGGTAACTGCGGTTAATTAGTACGGTAGCAGGTTCTTCGATACCTTTTTAATCAATAGCGAATCGGTTTGTTTACAAATTATTCAATGTGTCATCGAGATTTTATCTACTCTCTTCCTTATTTAACTAATTCTACAGTTAATTAACTCCTCTAATACAAATCAAAGTAGGAGGGGGTATATTTACCTGTGTGCCAGAGTGCCAGGAGCGTATAAAGATGTGACTTATGAGTTTGTCACGGCTCGGAGGAGACTGTGACATATAACGGTGGGTTTAGGCTACGGAGTACGGAGGCAAGTAGAGACAGGTTTCATTACTGGATGGAAGAGGCTTTGACATGTCCAAACATGCTCCCTCTTCTAGCCGAGCTGGAGACGGGGGCGGTAGAGGCGGCTAATCAGCCGTCTGTTTGCTTTATACCCTCTCTGTAATCTACTCTCCCTTTCTCACACAGACACACACGATAATTACCAATCTGCAAATTCCCGGGCGGAATTTCGAAATCCGCCTCTAGAGAGGAGGAGGAGAGAGGGGGGAGGGACGGGGGGGGAAGGGGGGCGTGGGCAACGCTCTCGATTATTTAACAACATTTACCCGCTCGTTTGCCCACCCTCTCCAATAACATTAAATAAATTGTTTAGTCCTACAAACTCCGTCGGCGAGAGGGAGCTTTTTACAAAAGATTAAATCAAACAATGTCCGACCAACACTTTTCCCTTGGTTTTTATATCCACCTCTTCTGTTACGGATAATACGTAAAAATTAATTTCAGAGTTCAAATTTACCTTACGCGCGAATTGAACGGGCCTGTTGAAACGTTACTAATTGTCCGTTCCACATTGATAATCATATAATGGTATTAGGATTGTTATTTATTTACCAAGTAATCGATACCTACTACTGTTTACACGTAAAAAAAGTAATACGATTTCATTTTAATACTGTAATCCACAAGAACTTCCTAAATCACCAAACGTAACAATGAATTTTTAAAACACTATTTCTGATAGTGATATTTAATCGAAGATAAATACAGTAAATTCAGCTTATGAGACCACCCGTGCAAAGGTGACTACTCTTAGTTGATCCTATCAGTAGTCAATTTATTTACTGTTTTTTTTTTTAAATTTATTATTATTTGTCATAAACCCGTTTAAAATTCGATGTATGCTGAAACTGTAAAAGAAATGCCAATCAATGACTAAGTTGAGCACAATTAGTGCTTTAGTTTTAAACACGGATAGAGTGTTATTATATTTAATGAATCTGTGAGCAATAGGCGTGGATGTCGTATGTTGGATATGAGAGGATCCCTGTTATTATCTGTCTCTTTGTTGCCACCTCATTACAATTACCTTGAACCACATTGTAGAACTAATCTCTTTTCACGCAGCAGCAATACCCTCGCAATAAACCTCACTCCACAACACCACCATTCACCATGTTAAATTGACCACATCTTCAAACGGGATAAACTGCTGTAAAAATACCGAAATTCGGAATTAGTATATCACAGTATCCTATTAGAAAAAATCATAGTGAAACGGTATCTTACAAATATTCTTTTTTTAACAACATAATTCGTTTCCAATTTGAATGATTAAAAAAAATACAAAACAAGAGCTACATACTTTTTGTTTGCATTTTTGGCATCATTTATCCATGCATCATTGAATGAATCAAACTCTATTAATTTAAGGTATGATATCGCTCAAATTTAGCGTAGGTCTAAATATGAAGCTACGAATTTTTTAACATTTTAAACCAATTACATAATTATTACATATGACATTTGGGTTCCTTTTAACATAATATATTGAGCAATAAAGAGTGGAAGTCGGCCACTCATTTATTATACTACTGAATGGATAAATTTTTATATATAAGTAATTCTGAGTCCCTCAGAATTATAACAAACATTAAAGATATGTTAAGCACAATTTTGCCTGAAGATAAAATACCAAATTACATGTATGCAATATGGTGCCGCGTCCCATCGCTCCTTGCTAACAGTTCAATACTTGCAAGAGAATTGCCCAGACTTCAGGCAACATTGTGCTTAACACATCTTCAATGTTTGTTATAACACTGAGGGACTCCTCCCAATTATCACCAACGCCAGCCCCCCCCCCCCCTCCACTATATAGTAATTTATTCTTTATTCTATCAAAACTATAATACCAGACATCAATTACTACCCGGACAACGACTGTTTTTAAGACCGTCATTGCATAACTTTCACCCAATAGTTTGTTGAGTTATAGATATGAAATTTAAAGTAGAAGAATGTAGTTTTCAGACCCCGCAAACCCCATATCTCTATTACAGAAGCTGAGCTGTAAGTGTTCAAAATGGTGCGGTTTTTTTGCCCACCCTGTAGATTTCATTCCTAATATTCTAAGATGCAGAGGTGTAACCTCTTTTAGAGCTAAACTTAAAACCTTGAAGAAACCAACTAGATAAACTTTGCCCCATGTGTAATATTAGCCGATTAGAATATATCTTGCACATTCTCGTATCTTGTCCCCCTCTTTCCCCCTACTGACAAACCATTTCCAACTTAGCGCTGAGGACTCTTCAAGTCTTAATACATTTATTTAATAAACTTCAGAAAATCGAAACCCGATTTTTTGTTTCAGCCATGTAAAACAACGTTACGAACTATATATTTTATAATAAATTTTTTTTCTTTAGACATATTTTATGGACTTATTACTCGAGATATAAATTTCTAGCATTTCATTGTTAATTTGTCGAAACCTTTAATAAATCAATAATTTATTAATTATGGAGTGACCAATATTTTCTTTCTTGTTCAGCATACTATTTCCAATCTTATTTGAATCTCTCTCCCGTAGATCTACTTCTTATCCCCCAAAGTGGGTGTTTTATCTAATATTATTTCTGCATTTCTTTCAATCCGGTATAAACTTATCGCTCATTGTGAGATTATTTCAGTGGCGTAAAAAAGGAATCTAGCATTCAAACGCAACTTATGAAAATGCGTCCCCTATAACTTCTTATACCTATACTTAGTTCTTATACTTAGTTTTAAAATTAACCCCTGCCTCTCTCGCTCTTTCATTTACCTTATTTTTCGGTCATTCGAGGACGATAATAGTTATTTGTGAAAAAAGTGCGCAAAGTGGCACTTTGCTGCACTCGAGAGAAATATTTACGTACGAGCCGCAGGCGAGGGCGGAAAAGTTTCTCGAGTGCAGCAAAAGACACTTGAAGCTCGAGTTGCACATTAAATTTTTCCTACAGTTTTTAATCTGTATATAATATATAAAATAATAGAGTGTTCATCAACATGTAAAAGGTTTACAATATCAACTAAACCAGCTGTTCTGCTTATAGCCAGTGTTGCCTTTTTTTGCCTGATTCAGCCAACCTGACCAAGCGCTTATTATTTTTCATCATAACACTTACTCGTCACATTTGATTTTTTTTTTTAGATTGTCTATCTTTACTTTTTTATATTTTAACATTTTATATTTGATATATAGTGTTTAAATCATGTAGTTAGTTAAAAAATATTCATTAGTTGTCATTGTTATTATTATTATAATTTGGATTATTTAATCTTTGTTTAGATTTAAGTTCTTTTATGTTTGTAAGTTGGAACACTGGAGTGCGGTAAAGTAAAATGAGTGCGGTAAAGTAAAACGAGTGCGGTAAAGTAGTAAGTGCAGGAATCTGCTGTTTTGCGTACTATTTTGAGTGCGATAACAACCACTTTATCGGTCAACTGTAGGAAAAATAATAATATGTTATCTATTTTGCCTATAGACCACTTGCCTAATATTGGATTTTCCTAAACATATTGACTTCATTTGTGTTTATAACAGTGCTGCTCTCTTTGATAAGTTTTTTTTTTTTTTTTTTTAGATACATTGGCCAAGTATGTGCTATAAGCACATTCAAGTGGTCTCAAAAGTGGGTTAATCAGCATAAGCGGTAACCGTATCAAGATGGCAGCCATAAAAGTTTGTTTTAGCTATAACTTTTTAACTACTTATAATAATGTCGTAAAAAAAACGCCGTTATGTGGATTTTTACGGTCCAAACGCAATGAAACTATTCCGAAGTGTCTAGCCCATTATTTCTTTAGACAAAAAAAGCCACTTTTTAAGGAGACATTCCGTAAAGACGAATTGGTACAAAAACAAAAGCTTCTTTTATTCCACACTAGTGCCGAAGTAAAGAAAAATTATGAAACGCGCATGCAGAATGAATACAACTACGAAAAGAATCACTTTCTACGCATCTAAACTGAGATAAAATGTTTAAATTTCGTATAAATCGTCGATAAAGTATATTTATGTTTTCACTTATCTTAATTTTAATTTGAAGGCATATCTAACGAGCACATATATAGTGGATTATGCGAAACATTCGACAATTCTAAGGCTCAGACATTTGACCACAACAGAAGTAATGTTTAAATTGATTTTAATACAAAGCTTTTGCCTTCTGATTAAACTACTACAAAATATTCCATTTAGTATTTTTTGTTCGAAGCTATTATCATTTCGACATAATTTTAACAAATTTTTGTTTGCTTTGAAGAGTCAATAAAACGTTTTAAAAGAGCTCTGTTCATATTCATGAGGATTTCGTGTGATCGAAATGAGAAAGGAGCTGGGAGAAACAATTATATTTTTTTGCAGAAAGGCTTGTTCGCTACTGTCTCCGAATGTTGTGCTTAGTTTACTTGCTGCCCGCTCCAAGCCTTCTCTTCCGTCGGATAAATTTAACTTTTAATTAAGGCCGATATTAAAGGGAAGGACGCTTGTTTATCTTTGATTTGTACAAACATTGAACTCAAATAATAACTTTATTATTTAAAAGTTATTTAACTGGATTTTTCATCTTTTCGTGTAACGTCGTTCATCTCAGTAATCGAATTTGTGAAAAACAGCGATCGCCTTTATTTAAACTATAGTTATAAGGTAAACGAGAGAATTCCCTTGCTTTTATAGTGCCTCGAGCCTTTAAGTAATAATATACAAACATTTACATATTTAGCGTACTACTTTACTTTATTAGTGTTGATAGAGTCTTCTAGAATCGTTGATTGTCTTGACTTATTAAAAATTGATGTTTCAAAGATTTTTACGTCCTACGCTCTTTCACATTTTGTTGTAATAAAGCATTCTTCTTATAAATTTGAACTTGATTTTGAACGTTTGGTGAAATCAATACTTGCAAAAGTGTGACAGCATTTATTTTCTATAGTGAACAGACCGACGAAAGAAGTCATTACAAGAGGTAAAATATATGTGGCCGTGGTCTCTATGTTGCTTACGTAAAATGTCGAAATTATAGTCTCAACAAAATTGCAGACCTCAAGTTATAAGATCGTTTAGTTTTTAGTTTACTTGCATATAATTATCCATTTAATATAGTGAATAATGATTACAGTTATACTGTGAATGGAATATAATTTTGCCCATTCCAGTCTCGTACTCTCTGTATACCTATATACAGTGCCTGATTTCCCACTAGGCAGCCAGCACCACCTAAGACGAGCATTAAAAGCAAGAAGAAAACCAATGTAAAGTAAATTTAAATATGTTGACAATTATGCAGTGTGTTAATTTGTTTATTTTAGCGAATTTTCGAAGAAAATGTAGCTATTGCAATGGCTTCAAAAGTTTTGTAATGCGAATTTTTGATACTTTTCTCCATGGAAATCCGTTTTAGACCGTTCTGAATCGATTCCTGAAATTAAACACTTTTTATTATAAATATATGTATGTATATAAGATGTGTCGCTCCAGACGATATCTCACCCTAGGATGCACTTAAAAAATTCAAACATATTTTAAAATGTCAATAATATCAAAAGAAAAGACCATTTCGTTGGCCAGCATTTTTGGAGTCCATTTAGGGGTCAAATTTTGACAATTTAGGGTCAAAAATAGCATAAAAACGTGTTTTTCCATTTTATATGAAAATATGACAAAAGTGTACGTAACAACAAATACTGTACTCTTAAAGAGCTTCCCAACGACATGCATCTTGAAGGGTATATATACTATTTTGACTTTTGTACCCCTTACCCCCTGTCTACCAATTTTTTTTCTTCACCCATCCAAATTCTAAACCAAAATTTTCCTATATTATCATAAGCCAATAATACGCAAATTTCTTTGAAAATTCGATCATTAAGTCATGGTGCATGACTGGTCTTTTTTATTTAGCTGTGGATATTTTTATTAGTGTAATAAAAATAAATATCCATTACATTCTTTTCTCCTTTCTGGACAATCTTTTGATCTGATATCAGGAATTAATTTACAAAGCCAGGTAGCTATGTAACCATAAATTTACAATTTTTTCTATTTATTTTTTTCCAAAAGATTTGAATAGGTTATGTACAATGTACCTACCGTAAAATTAATAAAATTAAAAAACTGTAACCGAACTGATTGTATAACCTAACCAACAATACAAATCATATTATAGACTAAATATTATTAAGAAAACATTTTCAAATTTTAGTCTGACGAGGGTGCCTGGTGTCTTGTGTGATCTAAACAAACAACCTTTGACCAAATGTGGTATGGTACGCAAAAATCAATTTGGTGACTTTTTTGCAGGATTTTTCCATAAATGAATTGTAAATAGGTAATTTTTTAAGGGGGTGGGGAGTGACAGTAAAAATATTGCCTAGGGGCGGAAAATTGTTAAATCCGGGCCCTGCCTAAATAAAATTTCTTTTCTTTACAAAACATTTTAAAAGTCAGTTGATTGAAGTCTAACGACACATATGAGGCAGTTTGCCCTGATCAGTAATACCAAACAATTTAAATACTTATCGGTAAAGAATATTCCTAACAAAAAAAAAGAAACACAATGACTTCATAACGAGGTCTGAAGATATCCCAATTAAGGGATGAAATATCACCTTTTTTAAAAAAAAACTTTTTAAAAATGTTTATATTAATCACCCTTGACTCTGAATCTCAAATAGGGTTTTAAACTCAAATAAGAAATTTACGTTCTTAATAACATTTAAAATTCTAATATTGGCATTAAACGTAATAGACAAATATATTTTTACGACATTTATGCGAACAATAACATTATAAAAGAAAAAAAAAAGGCGGATATCCACCTCAAACCACTGCCCAATTAACACTAAACCACTTAATATCTGTTTGATTTCTAGAGAGTTTTATTTTCGAGTAAACACTTTTTTTTAAAAAAAAGCCCACTCTTCAATTTAGTAATATGTTTTTACATCGATGAGATTTAAATAATTTAATCTTTCGTACCTAGTGCGAACTATTTAATGAAACAACTTGACAATGATCAATTACATTATAACTAACTACCAGAAATAAAAAAAAAATTATGTTTGAGACTCTCACGCATTAGAGATGTAACTTAAGTTCTAGAAACAGAATAGACATATGAAATCTGTGTATTAAATACACAATAACCCTTATTTAAGTAATGCATATTATATAAATCATTTATTAAATATGCAACATACACATTTATAAACAAGAGTCAATGCCGCCACAGTCAGATAACTTAAAAATAACTTAATTTCAATTAATAAAATATTAGCAAATAATGAAGAAAAACATGAAAACAACATTAATATATATATATATATATATATATATATATATATATATATATATATATATATATATATATATATATATATATAACTTACTAACTTACTCCATGGCGCTACAGGCCGGGGTGGCCCTTGGCCTCTCGAATTAATGCCTTCCATCTATCTCTGTCTTGTGCCAACTGTCTCCAACCTTGAGCTCCTAGGATACTCAAATCCTTTTCCATCTACTTCTTGGTCTGCCAATCCTTCTATTTCCGACTACGTTTTCCTTCCATATCCTTTTCACAGCTATTCCGTCATCCATTCTTTCGACATGCCCAGCCCATCTGATCCTTCCTGCCTTCACAAATCTCACTATATCTTGGTGCTCTAAAATCTCTTGTATTTCCCAGTTCCTTCTGATTCTCCAGGTTTTAATTGTCCTCAAACACAGGACCATAAAAATATATATATATTAATTGTTAAAATTTAGGTTTATAATGATACCCTTATATACCAATTCTGTGTACGGAAGAAATCAACTACTCCCGTGGTATAGAGGTTAACACGTGAGACTCTCGCTCCAGGCGTAGGGGATTCGAGACTTGTCCAGAGGGAAGTCGATTAAAATATCTGTCACAGGCGAGTCTTAAAACAAAAACTTGCAATTTCGTTAATATCACATCAAAAATGTTTCACTTGGACGAGTCTCGCAAATTTACTCTACCGCTAAAGAAGTTTCACTTCAAAAACTCTTAGATTAAACGAAAATATTTGCCTTTGACTAGGACTTTGTATGCACGTTTGTCTTTAGTAATTAGGGTGATTAAAAATGAGGAAATACTTTGAAGAGAGATAGTCGAATGCCGTGGAGTCTAAAAGTGACCAAAAATGTTTGACAATTTTCAAAATAATAACACCTACCCTTCTTAGAGATGCAAAAGGTTTATAATATAATATAAAGAATGCGGTAGAGCCGATTACTGTCAGTGAGGGGTAAATTCATTGGACGATTATGAAAGAGAAGGATTTTTATTGTTTAGCGTCGAAGTACAATAGTGAGTATTTGAGGGAGTGCTCTCTGCTGTGGGGGGACTCAAGCACCCAGATGCCGCAAGCCAACCTCTACAGTACCAAGTGCAAACCGGACAACAGAGACAAAACACCCAACCAAAACATAATACTCATTCTTTTAAGCGTCCCTTCCGAACTGCTGCTATTCTTCCATTCAATATGAACACTTTCTCATCCGACTTCCTTTAGCACCACTTATATTCCTTTGAATCAATAACAGTTCGTTAGCAGCCCAAATAGAGAATCGACTTCGATGTACACTTAGTAAACGCTCTGGAAGATAAACAGCAAATACATTTATCCACTTTTAAACAGTTATGACAATGTTCGTCGGTAATTACTCTATGAAGTAATTTAGTTAAGATATTATTGTTAACGCTAATAAATCTATTATTCTATCAAATTTTTCATGACATTTTAACCATCGACACACAACGTAAAAACAAAGTTGGATTTCTCAAATATAATACCACGTAGGGTTTAGCTAATAGAAGTATTATGCT
Organism: Gerris lacustris; assembly: GCA_951217055.1. NCBI lineage: Eukaryota > Metazoa > Arthropoda > Insecta > Hemiptera > Gerridae > Gerris > Gerris lacustris. Next base: position 33,473,843 of record OX578285.1, on the reverse strand, counting down.
GCTTATAAAAAATAACCCCAATACAAATAGACTACACATTCAGGGACGGATATCTATATTGTTATCAATCTTGTATGAATGAACTGTTCTACTTTCTATACTATCCTCCTTAGCACATTATGTTCAAGTTATGTTACATCATCAATTAAGCAGGGATAGCATTTATTTATCATTTTAGTTGTGACATATTCGTTATACGACAAAATGTTTACTAATAGAGTCTTTTGTGCAATTTAATTTATTATTAGTATTATATTAGACGGGCTCATTGTCTTTACCTTAAATGCTACACTCATATTCCTATCACGGATTTGGACTTCGAAGAGATGTAAAGTAATAAATTTTATCTACGATTGATACGAAATATAAACATTATATCTCTGTTTAGATGGGTAGAAAGTGAAAGTCTTTTCGTAGCACTTTTGTGAGTGTTCCTCTTTTTTCCGCCCTAGGTCGGAAAAAGAGGAACTCTTCACCTTAACGCACGATTAGCGAGTTTGTTTACATTCAAATTTGCTGTTTGTTTAATTAAATTAACTGTTTATATCGAGTTTTTAGAGAAACAATGAGTGATTTAAGTGATTATGACGATAATGAGGAGAATAATACGCCTTCCGAAATAATTTATTTGGCACAAAATACAACTTATGAATTAATATCTTAATCATAAGAGAAATACGTACTTACATACAGGATGTTTATTATTTTTTTTTCTGTATTTATTATTAAAATCCACAATCGTAGATAAAGTACGGTACGCAACTCGTGCGAAAACTGCATTTTGCTTTGCTCGTGTGGTTTTACTACCCTCGCTGTCGCTCGAGTGCAAACTCCACACTCGCATGCAAAATGTTACTTTCCGCACTAGACGCGTAATGTACTATTGAGGCAATATTGTATCTACACGACAAATATTATTTTTCTTCTTATCAGTACAATTATTACAATTAGCTTGGTGCGTAGGCTTCCGCGGGTAGACTCGTCATAAACAGCTTGGTTTTCCGGTGAAATCCGCGACACAAAAGGGATGAAGTCCGACGTTTCGCTTCCACTTCTGGAACCATCTTCAGGGGTGTGGTGCATTGTGATGTTTACTAGAAGCAACAAAAAGACATACTCAAAACAAGATTAAACGTAAACCAGATTATAGAGATTCATCCGTCTTAATAATTTTTATTTTAAGCTATTTACTGGCAATAGTTATGTAGATGTTAAAACTTGAAGGTCCTAATATAATCAGCATCACTTAGTTTAATACTGTTCGCACTCGAAAAAATAGTGTCACTGAATTAAAATTGTGAGATGAAATTAATATTCAATCGAAAATTGTCGGGGAATAAATAAAAACTCTTCATATCAATTTACCGAAATAATCTTTAGATTACTCTTATTATATAAAACCTGATTTTTTTTTAGATCTAAGTTATTTTACCCCGAGTACAAGAACGTTTGAAAATATATTGTGTTGTATACATTGAGTATACTGTGTCTAATCGAATCGATGTAAATAAATGTGCAGATAAAAGATTTCGTATGTCGGCTTTGTTTTTTCATGTAGAACTACAAGCGAAGTGTCTTTGTCATGAGGTTAAGTTGTATCTGGAGAGTAAAGACGCTACGAACCACATTCAAGGTAAAGGTAAGTGAATGAATGTCGGTCCCACTGTTGAAAGTAGATCATGCATGTAATCGAGTAAACATATTTAGGGTTGCAGTGTATTGAGATGCGTGGCTGGCACCTGCATTGTGTTGCTGGGCTATTGGTAGCCACTGGACCGTGTAAATTCCGAGCCCCTCACGAGTCAAAAGGTTGCACAACTGCGGCTTGTGGCCCCTAGTTCTGGTAACCCGCCCCCTTAACTTCTTACTTTCATGTCTCTATAGTTTTCCTCCCCACCCTCCCGATGCTCTATGAAATCTGATTTTTTCACGTCACTTATTGTTAAGGGTTGAATAATAACATCGCAATTTTAGCACGATAATCAAAAGTCTTTTTTATCTTCGTATTTTCATTTTGACGCGCACTCAGGAAAAATATAGCTAACTCAAAATTATAAGCTTTTCAAATCCAAAATGGTGGATAATCCTCGTCATTCGAAAATAATATGTTTTTTAAATTTTTAGTGGGGTATCAAATGAAAGGTATTAAAGAGTAGATTAAATAAATATATAAAACTTGTGGAAAGTGTTTAATTTTCCATGTTTTTGTCAAAATTTTGCGTCCCCCCCCCCCACCTCCTCCCCCTTACACTAACTAATTTCATGTTCACAATACCAACGAAACCCTTTTTACGTGAGACTTCACCCACTATCTCTTCTTTTCTTTAACTACGGTGTGGCACTTTATAATGTATGAAAAACCAGAATGCAGCTCTCAGAATGGCCGTAAGCGTGCCCACCCTGGCATAGACTGATACGGTTTTGATTATAGATTATTTTTTTAGTATAGATTGTGTAGCAGTAAAAGAAACACTGTCCTCACCTTATAGATATATATCTGCATTTAATAAATAAAAGATTAATTCATCACATAACAGGGGGAAAAATTGGTACGGAACAAAACTCGTCTGAATGTGGGGGTTTTAATGAAAAATAACAATTCTTCGAATTTTTTTTCTTTCCCCGACTTCGTAATTGTTCAAATTAAAAAATATTTGCATAATTAACATTTCCATGGTAATATTCTTTCCCCCCGGTTCTAATTGAAAAAGGAGTAAGGAAAAAGTGGAAGAAATGTGTTTTTTAGCTGAGCACGAGTTGGTGTCGGTATTGGAACAAATATTAGCTGTATAAACAGAGTCTGGGTTTTCTAGTATTAATTAACTGGCCAGTCATATTAAAGAAACTCCTCACTTATTATTTTAATAATATTTGGACAACTTACATGTGTCTTTTACTACTTTCACTCACCTTGCACCCACTAAAAGACTTTATATTAAAATATTTGTCTGTTTGTTTGCTTATTTCTCTTAGACCGATATGAAAACATCTTTCAAGGACGAGTAAAGAAAATATTTGAAAAACTTCAAGATATGTTTCTTTTTTCTTATCAGTCAAAGCAAATAAGTAGAAGAACCAAAGCAAATAATCAGATAAACAATAAATGTTATCAGTTAATAAAGACTATTTAGATGTGGAAACATCACTAAACGTTGTCTTTTAAATCTGAAATTTTCTAAGCCAGTATTGTCCTCGTAAATCAATGTATCCATTCAAAATATCGATAGTGTTCTTAGATAAAAGATAATTTTGCGTTTGTTCGAAATCATTACCGAATTTTTATGGTCCGTTCACATTTTAAGATAAACAACGTTGGCGGATAACAGATCACGCTGCATGTTTTTTTACCATGACATTCGAAACTTATTTAGCTAACATACCAGGCTACGGATTTCTTGTCACCCGATAAATTATCATACAATATAAACACTAAATGCCCCCATACACGGTCAAAATGTTTGCTCAAACATTTTGACCGTGTATGGGGCTGTTTGATGTTTGCGCAAACATGATGTTTGACATGTATGGCCTAAATTTGCCCGACATCAGGTTTGCGCAAACATCATGTATGCGCAGAATGTTTGATCGTATATGGGGGCCTTAAAAGGATGTATTTCCCTTGAAGAAAGGTTTCGGTAATGCTCATTTCAAATATAACTAATCGTTTTGTATGTATTGGTAATTGGTAAATCCCGCTCTATTATAGCTTCGTGCTCCTGTATTTGCTCGTACGACTTTCAATTTATTCTTCTGGACTTTGTTTATAGTAATACTTTAATTTTTTGTCCTTTTGTTTCCTGATCTTAAAGAAAGAATAATTGATTGAATTTTATATATTTGTGTACGACTATAGAATTAATGAGAATTCGGACTCTTTAACATGTTTAGTAGTAATCAGTATTGGTTTTACACAAGACTCAACAGATTACCTTGCACAAAAACTAAAATGCCTTGTTGCTGTGCCACTGGAATTTTCTCTTATTATTTCGATGTCCATAAGTACAAATACTTACCATTTACCTTCCTCACTCATACTTATTTGTTTTTAAGAAAATAAAAATAAATAAATTGACGGTATACATACAAAGGGTTTGGGAGTTCGTTAATAAATATAATCGACCCAGCCGTATATAATATATTCAAGATGGCGGCTATTCAACGCCTTTACATGCATTTTTATTGTCTAAAGGCAATGAAACTTCTCCGAAGTTTCTAGCCGAATCCGTTCCTAAAGTAACAGTTTTTATTAGAAAAATATATTAAATATTCCCAATTCCATATATCTTATACATTTTCAAGATATTTACTCACAAAATAAGTGAGGGATAACAAAAAATCCTTAAAAACTGTTACAGATTTGTTAAAAAAACGCAATTTTCAATGAAATGTGGCGCAATAATGAATTGTAACAAAAAAACCAAATATATGTTTGCAATCAGGGCGTCCTTCTCTTTCCTAACACCCTACGCCCTACATAATGCATTACCGTTAAAAAATGCAACCCCTTAAACTTCAATCCCTAGTATTTTAGGGATGATTCTTTAGGCTTCCCTGACATTTTCCTGTGATTGGGTTATTACATATCACATAACTGCAATTAAGAAGGAGTTCAGGTCCGTCTCAGGCAGACGGACGGACAGACAGACAGACAAGAGCAGGAATCCATAAGGGTCCTTGTTTTTGGCAAACAATAATGTCGGTCTCTCAAACTTTGAATATTATTTTTTTCTTCTTTTCTTACAGGGCTAAAACGGAATATAATTTTTTTCTTCTTCATTTCTTACCGGGCTAAAACGGAGTATTATTTTTCTTCTTCTTTTCTTACAGGGCTAAAACGAAATATAATTTTTCTTCTTAATTTCTTACCGGGCTAAAACGGAGTATTATTTTTCTTCTTCTCTACACGCGCAATTAAAGGATGAAAGCGATTCAATAAAAAAACATTATAGTTTAGTGTCTAGTCGGTACTATCTGGGGAGGAATAAGGACATGGGCCCTTGTTGGGTAGGCTAAAAGGATTTTCTCTCGATGTGAAGGGTCTTCCATGTATTAATAAAACCGATTGCCAATAACAAATCGTCATCTCTTTGTGGGAACAGTTCGATTGTTACGGTGTAAAAAAATCTGTATGGTACACTGTGAAGTGTGAGTGGTGGCTAAGTAGGGCGGTGGTGTCTGCGGCGCGGGTGGGCATTGAAAAACTGCCTTCGGATAAAGGACACAATGGCCTCTAGAACAACACTCGGCAGTGACACGCTCCCTATTATATACCAGATGTCTATCATCATCAAAAATACAGTAACACATTCACCCGTCCCGATCCCTCTCTCCACTTAGTACGGCTAGCCCTTCCACTACTTGTCATAACAAACTTCTGAAACGACGCTCTCGTCCCCAACCACTCCTTCCTCAGACCTACCTCTCTCATACTTGAGTTCTGTTTTTAAGAAAAATAAAAAGACCGATTTCGTTGGTCCCTCAGTGAGGTGGTCCGTCCGAAACTCCTCCAAACATCATCTCCGGCACAGACTTAGAATATTATTTTTCTATATTTATTTTTTTACCGGACTATTTCACTTCGGTCTTCGACTTAAAACCTTAAGACGAATCATTCGAGAAGTACTCTTTCACGGATTTAAAGAGCTCGCTCTCACGCTGCTTGTGGATCACAATGGATTGTGGGAAGGATGATTATCAACTCAAGAAATAGAGGCATCAAGAACATTTCAGCCGACTGAGAGGAGGAAAAGTATTTTTACTATTTCTTACCTAAAGGAAAAGTATTGTTTTTTCACGAAATATCTGAAACCGAGATTTTAACGGAATTATCTGTTTCGGGTGCTTTCAAGACGATTTAAGTTGTTCACTCCAGGGGGAGGTTTTCCTGACCTGGCCACGAAATTGTGAATAAGAATAAAATAAAGAATAAAAATAGATATTTGTTTAGTAGACTGTAGGTTATATTTATAATTTATGTACAGATAATGATGATGAGCAACTAACATAATAATAATGGCCTAATAACCGTCCTGTAATAACCCTGGCAGTTGATCGGACTAAAACCCAAAAGAAAAAAAATATCTGATGGAGATGTGAGGTGAAGTGTGGTGCCGAAAAGTGCTTTATTAATTAATTATTGATGAAACTTTTATTTAAGTCTGGCCCTTTGTTGTATATATTTTTACCAAAATATTTGCTTCAATACTATCGGCTGTGTCAAATTTACTTTTATTGTGCAATCCTCATGCAGAACATAAAAAGGATTTTTTTTTAGGAAGTTAGGAAACTAGGAAGTTGCTAAATGGACCTGATTCATGACACGCTGCGACTATTTTAGCCACCCTTTTCCCACAACACAAATCCAACCATTATTCAGTTAACACTGAAAAGGTTAATAAGATAATAAATTAAAGGGAACGAAGCAGGTGTAAGGCTGTGGAAGATGGAAAGACTCTTGGAAAGGGGAAGTGGCGCAGAATCTGGACAGAGGGGTCGTGAGGACCAGGAGGAAGCGGTGAATTCACTTCGAAGCAATGAATGAAACAGAATGGGGAGGATGGGCTCAGGATGGGGAAGGTGAAAGGAAACATTGTAATATCGGGATGTGGACGTTGCCTGTACACGTCAGGAATACGAGGATAGTCGGTCTTGCTTTATACCTGGTTCTTCCTTTTATACATTGTACCCAGTATAAATAGAAACAAGACTAAGAGTGAGGTTTGTCCAACTGGCTCTTTGTACCGACTCAAACCTCCCCTCGAGCCGAAAAGCTTCTACTAAGTCTGACAGTAAATATCCTCTTACCTTAGCCGTTCTCTTAATAGTAACCCCCGCTGTTTGCCTTAACCTCCCGGCCTTTCCACCCTATCCAATGTTTGTCCGACAATATTGCCGAATTACGTTTTCTAAATATCTCTTTCACTCCATCATTTTATGTTCAGTCCCACTTCGCGTGCTGGAAAAACATAATATGGATGCTTTCCCATATATTTATAACATAGAATTAATAGAGGCTATAAGGGATCAATTTCTATTATCGATAAACGATTTCATAACAAAAAATACTATTAGAGTTGTTCGAGTCCCGGCGCTGAGGTCTATTTTTCTCTGTCTGTCTCCCCTTGTAAATAGTAATTATAATTTGATTTTAAATTACATTTCTATTTTAATTTCATTGGAATGAAATAAGAACATAGAATTAAATTAGGGTGCGTATTGCGTATACATTAAATCAGCCCAATTACCACCTGGGTCCGATTTCTCCTCAAATAATTTATCTGAATATGTATGCCAAATTTCGTCAAAATCGGCCCTGTAGTTTAGGCGCCTGAAGAGACAGTCTTTCCACTTTTTTGGACTTTAAATTACCCTATAGACTGCAGGAAACCTATGCATGCTTGACCCTTAACATGAACATGTTTTGACCCTTAAACATAAATATAAATCCTTGTATGGTCCTTCTTTGTATGGTATTTATATGGGACAGTCTCGTTTCACCCAGTAAATGTATACAGTTCACGAACGGTTGAAATTGTAACAGACATTTATTAAAAACAAATTACATGATTTTATTCAATAATATATATATATATATATATATATATATATATATATATATATATATATATATATATATATATATATATATATATATATTTTTTTTTTTTTTTTTTTTTTTTTTTTTTTTCTTCCGAGCTTACGGAAGCTATGTGATCGTTCTGAAGAACGAAAATATTTTATGTCTCCGATTTCAAAAATTCCATGACAGCAATCCGTTTCAGACATCAAGGATTATTTTTGGTTCCGTGTCGCTCAATTTTTGCGATCCAACATATCTTAAAAAATATACATCCGATTTTAATGAAATTTGTATGGTAGGTCACAATTAGCTCATTGTTGGTCCCATATAAGTTTCAACTTTCTACACTCATTTGTTTCTCTTCCACATGCACACAAAAATACATTTATTTACACCTATAGCTTCAAAAGTACCGAAGATACCCCCAGATTAATTTGAACCGTCTGCGCTCTTACACTTTTCCTAAATTGATACTTTAATTCATGTAAAAATCAAAACAATTTTGACAGATTATAAGAACGGGGGAAACAATTAAACAAATAAGATAATAATGGCTTGTAAAAGTATAAAATCAATAATGTACGTGATAAGATGCGAGGAAGCTATGTGCCACATTAATTGGCTGTCTATTTTTATAAACAAAAGAACATAAATTGTTAAAAAAAGAAGAAGAATAAACAAATTAAACAAAAATATTTGATCTGTTTATTGACTAATTTGAGTTTATGTTTGGATTTTTTTTCCGAGTTTATTTAATGTGTTTAAATATTTTTTATGCACTAGAGGGGGGGGGGGGGGTGAAAGCTAGAGCCAGGAGTTTACAGTACAAGTATTGACTGAGTATAAACACAGACTATGTGTGATTTGGGCGAGATTGCCGAGTTCAACTGTTAGACGTATAGTGTTAGATTCCAAACACTTGGGTAAACCTTACTCAGACTCTAAATGGCTAAATTACCAGAAAGATTCCCGTTCCTATGTACTTAACCCTATCCCGACAAATATTAACTATGTACTTATTTATATTGTTATTTGCCCCCTCCTACAGTGGTGTAAACCCCCTACTCTCCTATCCTTCCTTATATTCACTTCTACAAATACTAAAACTTAAATATTATTACAACAAATCTTTGCCCCTTCCCCTCGCTCCCTTGAAAAGAGTTAATCGTGTTGTTTAATGAACACTCGCTAGTAGTCCAAACAAACGATAACATTCCTTTCTTTTTTATTCTATATCTCTTTTTGATAGATTTATAGTATTATTGTTTAATCGACAATTATTAAGCAAACTTTTTTTAAAGTTATTTATAAAAATGATTCAGTTTGTTTTTTTTCTTTATTTTATATTATATGGAAAATTGCTACAATAAAGATAACTCCAATAGAGAGGTCACCACGTCAAATTCCATGGATAGATTAAGTGAACTCAGTAGAACTGATAATAACATTAAAATAAGGACAGATGAGTATCATAATCGTTCATCTAGCATAAACATTAATATAATAATATAAAACTAAACTATAGCAACTACATCGTAGCAGGTAATAATCAAATTGTAACCAATAACGTGTCGTTGAACAATAAAATACATGTGGTGACGGGGGGCACCCAGTAGGAAGGAAGTTCCTTACGCTTTTCATTAAATATAAATTTTAAAATCACACTGCTAAGTATAAGATATACGATGTTAACTACTTATACATGGTGGAGTTAATAAAGAGAAAAAATTAGGAGTAACTAAATATTTAGGAACGCGGCAGCGTTCCGCCCTGCCAAGTCAAAAAGTCAAAATTTCACAAAAGCTGCCAGTGTATATATACTGTAGGTGACGAACTAGGGTTTTTGAAGGTCTGCAGCGTGGAATACATACAAGCTACCTAAATAATTTTTAATATCTTTGAAGGCCGTGTCCTGTAGATCAAAATAAAAAAAAATATGTCGAAATCGGTCAAGTAGAAGTAGAGAAAAATAGGTTTGAAAATGGTAGTTTTGATGACTTCTTATTCTTATTCTTATTCTTCCTTCATTTTACGTTGACGCACCTACAGCCTAAACTACTGAACCGATTTTAATGAATGAGGGCTTTTTGGATTCGTCTAGAGTCCTAGTGCATTCCTAGATCAAAAAACATTATAACTCATCCCTACGCTGAACGCGGAGCGAGAAACCAAGCTAGCGAACAGTCACTTTAACGTTGACGCAACTACAGCCTAAACTACTGAACTCCGATTTTAATAAATGAGGGCTATTAGGATTCGTCTAGACAGGGGCGGATCCAGGGGGGGGGGGGGGGGGGGGCGAGGGGGCGACCGCCCAGGGCCCCTGGTCGGTCAGTACTACTCAAAGTTCACTGGTTGTATTCCACGCATCCTCTGCAAAGAAAGTAGTAGTTGCATGGGGTCATTCCTTGAAAGCTTAATTTGTATATTACTTATTTCTATTTTATTTACTTTTTGATAATGGGAAAGATTTACAGCAATGATCATTGTGGCATCGAGAAGAGCCTTCAACAACACTGTTAAAAGGCTTTCCTCACACCGCCAAGGAGAAGAAGCTGATAAATATCTAAGTTGACAGTGTTGGGCCAGGAGAAAGTGCCAACATCACTTGGCGGGACAGAAAGTTGATTTCACAACTTTTTTGGACCACAGACTTGGCGGGGTGTTTTTTTACCACACAAGTGGTTTTTGGTCAGATTTGTACTTAGAGGAATTAAGGCAAAATTAAAAAAAAAAAATTATTGAAGCTAGCGTCTTGCAATATATATATATGTATTAAATATTGAGAAAAAAGTTGTATAGGGAATAGTTCTGTTCCCTACCTACCCGGCCTCAGTTTAAAATATTATAAAATATATCACTTCACTACGCAAAAACTTCTGCTTGTTTGAGGTTAACATTTTACATGCCTATTTCAATTGCACTTTAGAGATGTGCATGAAGTTTTATTAAAATCGTAAGATATCGGTAAAAAACGTTGTTTTCTCTATTTTAAAGTTTAGGTCTGCTTTAATAAATTTAGCGATCTTTATAACTTCATAGTGGTTATTTTACTAAAAAGAAATATTTTATGAAGTCGTTTGTCTCATTGAATAGATATAGTTAGAATTTTTTCCCGACCTAAAATTTCAATTTTACAATCAAAGCTTACGTTTACGCGAGCGTTGCGCGCGAACGCTTGGGCGGATAACGTTGTCCAAGGAACGTGTCCTAGATCCTAGATAATGGTAAAATGAACACGTGTACCAAACTAAATCGGACATATTTTACTCAAGTTATCATCATTGGTAGATTTCGTGACGGTCGGTTTTGTGGCGGGGGTTGTACAGTCGTTTTTTTCGGATTCACTCCCGGGCTCCAGACACTGTAACGTGCCATAACGAACTTCGTTGTAGAAATGATACGGTCCTGTTATCACTGGGGTTGACGTGGTGAACCACCAGTTCAATTAATGTAACCCTATTTTTATTTAAGCACAACTCAGCTTTAGAACTGAAGTTTAGGACAAAAGTTCGAAAATTGCTCGAGTAACTGAAACGTTGCCTCGTAGTATGAAACATTGTTAGTTTTCTTTTAGGTTACTGTTCGAAGTACAAAAATAAACCTTATATAACGGCTCTGACTGTCTGTCCGTTGGTGTCTGTTCGTTGCTATGTTTCAATTCACAAATTCACCTACAGTCCAATATTAAGATTTCTTTCATCCAACTGGCTATTTTTAACATCCCATACTTCATAAAATCACTTTATATCTTAATAAGTTATTAAATAATGTTAACACTATAAATGAAATCGACAAAAGAAAATCATCGAGTATAATATGATTATAATACTTGCTGTGAATTAATATATTATAAAAGACACGAAAGGACAAAAGCTATGCCAGAAATATGCCGATTAAAATAATCTTTCCGAAAAGTTAAATCCATATAATTTTTTTAGGTTTCTGTGCGAAGTACGAAAAGAAACCTTATATAACAGCTCTGTCTGTCTGTCTGTCCGTTGCCATGTTTCAATTCCTAAACTACTATAGCTAGGAACATGAAATTCGGCACACAGGTGCATCTCGGCATATGTGACAACTGTACACTTTTTGGAGTTTTCACACTTAATATTTCAGGATGGCGGAAAATATGGCGGGCGACTAAAAATAAGTTTTTAGTCACCAGGGCAAGTTATACATCAATTTAAAGGTCTTGAAGTGTAGAAAAAGAATATGTAACTATTATAATTTTACATTTTACACTCAATATTTTCAAGATGGCGAGCGACTTCCCTGAAATCTCCTATGCTGCCAACAACACGACATGGCTCAAAACTAGATGCTATTTTTTTCACCTTGGACCTACGTCAACTGCGGGCTCACATTTAAGTCTGGACAAAGGGCCCTAACACCTCACCCTGGTCTACAGACTGAAAGGAGAGCATAGTCAGGGCCATTGGGGACAATTTCCGATGTCCCCGATCGCCCGGGTCGAACTGTGATGATTCGATATTTTTTACAGTTTAATATATTTCGTAAATCACGCAAAATTGTAACTGAAATGGGTGAAAATACCGGCAAAAGAAGTTCATACTGCATAATGTCGGCTTTTATTCGATGTTTTATCTTACTTTACGACACGGAAACAGTGTTTAATCAAGTTTCATGAAATTATAAAAAGTAATACCCTAGATACGAAACATATAGATGTCACCGATAAGTAACGAAAGTTAAAAAATTCACTCTTTTTTTCTTTTTCTCAAAAAAGTTAATCGGAATTGTTCGGGAGTAGATAGAAATCTCGGCTTTGCGGTAAATGTTTCCTTTTTTCAAGACCTTTCCAAAAATGTATCACTTTATGGGTGTTCCAATTTAAAATTTCAAAGTTGAATCCAATATGGCGGCAACCAATAAGCGGAAAAAATGATTACCCACCAAAAAAGTAGTTTTTTACAAATGATTAAGATACCCGCAAACGGGAACTTAATATCTCAATTATAACCGGAGATATTAAGCCGTTGCTGAACTTTTGGATCTGGATCACCCTGTATAATAAGTTTATTCCTTATAGGAATCATTGCAGATCGAGCAAATAGTTGTTCAGTTATGCCAGGTGTACAATTAAACTTTGCCTCGTCTACCTCTAATACGTTATTATTAAATTCGACAATGGTGTCACCCAAAATAACATTTTCTCTGTCAAACTTGACTCCGTAAATTGTATCAATATCATAGGTGTTATTGTTTAATAATTTACCAAGGTATTTAATAGTAGTGTTATTCATACCTTGAAAACCGCACATCTAAGATTGACTTCTTTTACGCAATCGGTCTTAGACAAGACCATTTCGGATGACACCCCAGATCCTTCAGAAGTGTCCCTTTCGTATAACAATGGCTGTGGAAAATCGGGTATTCGCGTCACTGACTAGGGAGACTCTATTTTTGTTTTCATACTCGTCCCTGCAACTGGGGAGGGAGCCCTGAGTTAACAATAACAATATATATACACACACACACACACACACACACACATATATATATATATATATATATATATATATATATATATATATATATATATATATATATATATATATATATATATATATATATATATATATATATATATATATATATATATATATATATATATATATATAGAAATAGGTAAAGATATAAAATAATAAGGTAGAGCAGGAATATCCGGCTATACAATCGCTGATCGCTGACAAAATCTCTTCTTGTACATATAAATTAAATAAAAATAAGTATAAGAGAAACAAATATATATCACCTATGTAATAGGGGATAATCGCTGGGCAAGCCTAAGACTGTAAGTCTATCAGACTGCAATGCTCAAAAGGGAATGTCCTGGCAATTATAGCTTCGGTTGTGAAACATAAATAGTCAACAGGAACTATAAACTGAGTGTGAAGTCTATAAGTAGAATTGCATAAGTATGCTAAATGCAACTATGCCTTGAACTGCAAGTGTTTAAACTTCTTCAATTTTTGTTAAAGCTTGCACTAAATGGTTAATATTTAAATCTCTAATAATATTCAGCGTCCGCTTTTGGTCTTCTTAAAGTACTGACTAGTTTTGAATAACCGCCCTTGCATTCACAATATCATCAGTAATAGCACTTCCATGGTTGGAGCCATATTACAGTCAAATTCGTATTATTAAATAAGTAGTCCTTATCGATATCGCTAAACTGTTTTCAAAATCTTGGCTTCTTATTACAGTTTTTACAACCCGACATCATCTCCAGAAATAATGAAGGAAGAACTACTGACAGCTGTATTTAAATCTAGAAACACCAAATAAACAATAAAACAAACTACCCGTGTTTTTTGTTGATCTGGAACCTGACCCTAACAAAAACAATATATGCAAATTAACAGAACTATACTACTGTAAAATCAAAGTTAAAGAACCTTACAACATTCTTAGTTCAATAAAAGCGATGTCAAAGCCTAGGTCATACGCAGAAATATTGCAATTACGCCTTTACATGAGTAAAATGTACTGCAAGTCACCCCAACACCCAATTAATCTGTTCGATATAACTCGTATTTAACTTTCTCATATACGAGTACATAATTAATTAAACATTTTGTAAAAATAAATCCTCCCTGGCGGGGAATCGAACCCAGCCTCTCACCGTTCGCGTTTACCGCTATTATAGAAGGAACTATATTTTTCCAGAAGGAACTATATTTAGAAAGAACTATATTTTTAAAAACTACTTCTATGGTTAGATTCATTTTTAAATGGTCTTAATTTTAGAATTCTATAATTAACATCGTCGCAACCGTTTAGAGAATTTTTTTTTCCAGAGTTTTGGAGGTAGTGCCCACAAATTAGGAACTAAAATTTTATTTTTGTGATTTTTTCTAAACACGTATGCCAAATTTTATTTAAATCAGCCGCGTAGTTTATGCTCCACCTAAACCTTAGTTTGTACAGATTACAGACGATAGACATTATTAGTGTAGTGAATTTTGATAAAATGTTTATTAATAATTAAATGTAACCAGGAGGTGTTATTTATATATATACTTTTCGCTAAAATGTTTAAGTTATTTCCTGAAAACTATTAAGTTTGATAATAGGTAATGCGCATTTAACAATGTTAAGAGATTCTGTAATTTGGAGTCTCGATCATCAAATATGGAAGGGATTCTGTTGACGCGACATTATACAGAATGACGTGCTAGAAGATGCCAAGTCAATTGATTGAATTAATATGATAGTCGGTGTCGAATTATACTCAAATATACGTAGTTAGTGACAAAAAAGCAAACAAATGTGGGTGATGCCAGAGGTTTGTTGGAGAAAACAGCTGTGACAACAAGAAGAAACAAGACAATGCCATGTATAACACTATCCTATACCGGCTTTAATCACATCTCATATTAAAGCTAACGAGAGAAAATCATTATTTCCACATTAATCGGGTTGTGCGACTTTCGTCATGGACCATTATATATTCACGGATTCAACAATTCACCTGTAACAAAAGTGAGACAATAAAAGCAATCCGGCATAGAGATTAGAAACACAATGAACCTCATGCCTAGATAAATTCACATGAAAAATAAACATTTTATAAGAACTGCGAAATAGAATCTCATGTCATATTTCTGCCTAAGGCAATTTTTGGTTCCTAATCCCCCTCCCCTCCGCCTAACTCACGGGAAAAAGCTTTTTTCTTATTTTACTGAAATACTAACACATTGATTTTTACTTTTCTGGTGTTTTTATTTTTTTACTCGTAGAATACCACTCGCATGTACCATTTTGTGATCGTCCCAAGACACCGTTCTTTACTTTCTCACATACAGTATACGTAGTTTTTCTCACATAGTATACGTAGAGAGAAAGTATTGTGATGGCATGAACAATTGATTTTTAGATTTTGATAAAATGTTCAATAAAAACTAAAAGTAATTACGATAACTCAAGTTTTATTGTTGTTTTGTAACTGCTGCAAAGATCAAATACAGTACCCAAGAAATCTGGAACCAACTGATAAATGGAAAATACTAGACCTAGTATAGTTATGTACTCCCGTATGAGAAGAAGATTAGTATCTCAAACATATGATTTTTGTTAGAATATGGACATGGACATTAGTGGTTTCCAATTGAACAAATGTATGAAGCGTTCCAATAAAGTCACCTTTGATCACCCTGCAGTGCACGGTGCACGGGTTGGGTCTGTCAGACCCACACTGACAAACTAAATAGTAAAATACTGATAAGGACTGATTGTATTATGTTATCCCTTCCTATACCTTCAACTCCTTTTCACTGGAGTTTTTTTTATCGAAGTTCCTTACGGCACGTTACAGCGTCTGGAGCCCGGGAGTGAATCCGAAAAAAAGACCGTCACAAAATCTAGCGTCACAAAACTGACCGTCACGAAATCGACCAATGACGATACCTTGAGTAAAGGATGACCGATTTAGTTGAAATGTGGTTCACATGTTCATTTTACCAATTCTCAGGACAAGATCGTAGGAAAACGTTATCCACCCAAGAGTTCGCGTGCAACGCTCGCGTCTACGTAAACTTCAAAAGTAAAATTAGAATTTTAGGACGGGAAAAATACTAAAATAATTTATTCAACGAGACAAACAATTTTTTCAAACATTTTTTTTTTTAGTAAAAAAAATATCGACCCCGCTATGACGTGTTAAAGATCGCTAAATTTATTTAAGCGGGCCTTAAAAATAGAGAAAAAACGTTTTTCCGATAAAAGTTTTGTCTAAAGTACAATTTAAACTGGTATATGTAAAATTTCAACCTGATACAAGCGGACGTTTTTGTGTAGTGAAGTGATATATTTTATAGGATTTAGCGAGGATTAGGACGAATTAGGACTATCTACACTACAACCATCTTCTCTAACTATAAACTCATCATGATAACAATTTTCTCAATATTCAATACATATTTATTGCAAAACGTTTGCTTCAATGCCCAAACTCTGCTTAGTACATATAGTTAGTTACTTTTAATTTTGTCTCTTTTCTAACTCCGCCATGTATAAGTAAAGCATAGTATGCTTAGCAGTGTGATTTTATAATTTAAATTTAATGAAAAGTGCAAGGAACTTCGTACCTACCTACCCCGCGACACCGCACATATTGTTTTAGTTTTTACATCTTAATCACCCTTAGGTCTGATAGAGCCAACCCGTGCACTGCAGGGTTAATCTTGGGCACCTCATTTTCCATGTCGGGGTAAAACGAGTTGGACCGGCCTCATCGGAAATGTTTAAAATGTCTATGAATAGATTTCCTTAATTGTTAATATTCTTTAACTTTGTTGTTTGTTATTGAGATAGGTTGAAAAAATGTTCAAAACATTCACACTTGTTTACAACTTATTCTTATTTAGGCCTTCATTTCCTCATACTAGGACATTTTCAACTCTTCTTCTGGCTTTTAATTATCTAGCCTTTCGATTTTCATTTTAGCCTGGTAAAAACTCTTACGATCTTGGTCTAGGCTGATAGAGCATTTTATTTGTATCTACCAAGATGTTCATAAATAAATTTGAGAATGATATGAACCCGATTAAAGTTGCCGAAGTTAGTTTTAACAAGTTTACTTTTAGTTGTCCAAGTTTAGTTTCATTGATTATGAAAATATTTTACTTAAACAAAGGTTATTTTTCTTCTTACTTGTTTTCGTTTACTCGGTCAAGAAAAATAGATATTTTATCTATTTTACGCGGGTGATTACATCCGTATCTTGCTCAACACTGTCTAATCTAGACTAGCGTGATCTTTTTAACTACGTCACTCAACTCGTTTCTCGATAGTCATATAGTGATTGTTACATTTTCTCGGAAACATATCATTTGTCAACTATCGTGTTAATAAATAAAAATTGACACAGAAATTGAACCTGGTAAGCATACTCACTCAAGGATTATCAAGGGGATAACGCCCACATTTTCCAAACATTATCTCACAATATTAACAATTTTCAGACTCTTCTCAAAAATCTAGTTCCTGAAAAAATACCTATAAAAGCTGACGACGAGAGGGTGGGTTCGATTGCCCGCCGGGAAGGAGTTATTTTTATAGTATAATTTATTAAAATAAATACTCAATAATAATTAAATGTAATTATGATAACTCGAGTTAACCGGTTGTTTTAATACTACTGCAAACCTCAAATAGAGTACAACGAAGTTTGTGGGACTTCGCATTCCGATTAACATTTTCTCAAGTAAAGTAATTAAAGTAAGCCATTATTCCCTGAGCGAAAATGTTGGTTCTTGAGACGAAGCCGAAGGAACCATTTTCCCTAAATACCGAGACGCAGCCGAGGGAGATAATTATCGCGAGGGGAATTATAGCACTTTACTCCCGAGGTACATACAATATTTTATCTCCAGTAGGGAGAAAACGCATCTTCATCCATTGCACAGGTTTTATTTATTATTTTAATAAATAACAATAATTATTGTTAGCACTTTTAATTGCAGATATAAGAGATTCAATATTATAAACAAATAAGAATTGCATTTAAACTCAAATAGAAGTATATTTAGATGCAGGTTTAAACAATGATAAGCGCAAATTACAAATAAGGTCGAAAAAGCAGTGTTGCCAACCTGATTTCAACAACTTCACTACATTAGCCATTCATTCTCTACTATTTATAAAAAAAATAAAGTTGGCAATCCTTCTTTTTCTCCCTATTTTTTGAGTTCAGGGAAGAAAAGACTTACTTTAGTCCCTCTAAACTAATCCAAAATTATACCTTTTCCCCCTACTGGAAATAATAGTTATTTACGCACCAAGGGAGGAAAGTAAGTGATTGCACCCTGACCGATGAAGTTGGTTCCTGAAGCGAAGCTGAGGGAACCATAACGCTCACTCCCGAGGCGGAGCCGAGGGAGTTAATTATCGCGAGGGTGCAAGTGATTTTTACTCCCGAGGTACATACAAGATTTTACCTCCAGAAGGGAGAAAAAAATATGGAAAGATTTTAATTTTAAATTACATAATTAAACAAAAAATACATATTAAATGTTGTTATGTTATAATATTAAAAATTCTCTAAATAAGTTTAATCACGTTAAAATTAAATTATAGATAATAATTATTTGAATTTCAATGCTAAAATTAAATGGGAGAATCAGCTGGAAGATGAGTCGTGAATTGAATGGTGTTGACAATTCGGGCACTTGATAAATCTACTCCCCGTTATCGTCAATAATATGTAACCTGCCTCACATTTCTGGGCTTTGGCAGTCCAATTCACCAAATACATATGTTCTGCTAGTTTTCAAGCCAGTCGAGAGTATACTAATCACTCGATAAACCCTCATTGTCCGGAACTCAATTTCAGTTTTTTTTTTTTTTCTCTCTCTCTCTTTTTTATGTTAACAAAGTAAACGAAGATTTTTAATACAATTTCGGAAATAACGTGTTTATTTTTAGTAAAAACTGTTAGAGAGTTGGGTAAGAAATTCATGTTGGAGAGTTTAAGTTAAACCGATTGTTTGTTTTCCTTTTGGATTATTTAAAATATTCGATGTTTAAAGTTTTCATGCTTCGATAATTTTAATATTTCTAGTAAACTTTATAAAGAAGTTTATTTTTCAATTTCATGAAATTTCGTTTCCTAATAAATCGACTTAGTAATATTTATAATTAACTTCTTTTTTTTCAAACGAAGAAATATAATTTATTTATGTTTAGCGTAGTTAATGCAACTTGATAATAGACTTCACGATAAACACATGAATAGGTTATTACAGATATAATAATCAACCATCAATCACTTTACTCATCTACTGGATGTCATCATGTGTATGAAACATGATGATGATGACACTCGCCTCTCTGGCATTCCGAAATCTAGATAAACTAAACCATATATGTATATACATCAGTTGTCAATACTATTTATTGCTAATTCTCTCTTCTAATTTTAGTATTAATTGCTATCTTAATTCAATGTTAACGTGATTAAACTTACTTAGTGATTTTTTATTATTATATCTATTATCTTGTTTAAAATAAATATCAAAATATTTACTTTTTTTTAATAAAATACTTCAATATTAAATTCTTATTTAATTATTTGTTTCACATTTCTTTAGATAAAATCTTTTATCGCCCTCCACTTGTAAACATTCCTATCCTGAGCGGTCGGTAAAGTTCCATTTTACTGCC
Source organism: Gerris lacustris (assembly GCA_951217055.1). NCBI lineage: Eukaryota > Metazoa > Arthropoda > Insecta > Hemiptera > Gerridae > Gerris > Gerris lacustris. The sequence continues at coordinate 33,454,075 of OX578285.1, read as the reverse complement.
CTGGGGCCTGTAAAAATGCATGCTCTATCTTTACAGGGCCGCTAGTAGTTCGAGAAGCGGCCGCTTCCTGGCTGGGCCGTGGCGTGCAGGAAGCGCTAGCAGTTCTCAGCGTCAGCTGTTCAATTAGTAACAACCAATATTTTTCCTTTTTAAGTTTTTGGTAGTTTTCATACTACGGAAAGTTAAATTTTAATTTAAATCAAATTATAATTATTATTAACTACGGGAAACAGACAGTGAAAAATAACTAATATTGAACCAAAAAAAAAAAAATATTATATAAAAAAAATATTATATAAAAAAAATTATATAAAAAAAATAAAAATATTGAACCACGGGCCTCTATAGAGGCCCGTGGTTCAAATCCCGGCGCTGGAGTGTATTTTTCACTGTCTGTTTCCCGTTAGTACAAATACTTATGTCTAAAATCTTAAATAAATAATAACTTTTACGTTTGCTTCTTTGTCTTGCCCGCATGGCATTACAGTGTTGGTGTGGTCTCTGAAAACGTTTCGGCAAGTCTTCATTTTTTTTTATGTAGTCCTCATAAGCGATGCGTGGTATTCCGATTAGACGCGTTATTTCTGGTTTTGCCTCATCCGAGAATTGCTTAATTTTGGTCTTCGCTCTACACATTATTGAGGCGTATAGTAAATTGTTGAAATTGTATTAAATCTACTTCTAATTAACTTGGTTAGTTGCCTGTTAAGGTAAATAGAGCATTGCTATCCATTACACATTGATAGGACCTCATATTATGTGTGTGTTCTCGGCGTCATTTGAAATTAAACTGCCTAATTTACTACAATTATTGAGCTATAAGCCATCGTCAATAGCGAATATTACAGAGATGAAATAGGTTTGTTTATACATCCGTATTGAATACATTAGAGGTCGAACTAAAGTGACAACCTCTCTAATTATAGTTGCTTTAATTATCTTGGCAAACCTCGGTTCTGATTGGCTCCTATACAAATTTAATTGGTTTTGAAATTCCCACGTTTCATTTAATGAAGCCATTGGATAAGTTTGGTTCAAGCAAATCATTCATTTTATTCTCGAGTTAAAACTGTATTTATCAAAAATTTAGATTCTAGATTTTATTAGTTGCTTATTGTTTATACACAAATGCCTAGCAAATAATTGCCGCAAGATGTTTCAATCTTTCACTCGACTCTGATCGGAATTAGTTTACCTATTCAATTTTAGTTCTTCTTATCGTTGTTACCGTTATTTATGGATATATTGAGATAATCAACGAGAATTTCTTATTAACTGAAATATATTATCGTGTTTGTCGCCCTTGAATTAACTCCATTTGTACATGGTTTTTATTCTTCGTTTTATCTGTTTATGTTAATTATTAACTCTGGACGGACATGATTAGAAGATTGGAGCTTCCAGAGGGACTGAAGCATTCAAGAGGGACTTCACATGGATCCCAACAATAACACTTCTGTAAAAATAGTAGTGAGATCATAGGTTTAGCCAAGTTTCCCCCTGTCCAAGTAATTTCTATCTAGGTATACATTATCCAGTACAAGTAAGTGAGTTTTCTCTGTATATCTCCCGTAGTTATTGATAATTTGATTTAAAGTAAAATTTAATCTTTCCGTAGTATGAATACTACCAAAAACTTAAAAAAGTAAGTGATGTTGTTTGACTCTCCCTCAAAAACTCAAATATATTTTCTTTCCAAAACCACGCTACACGTTTACATAACATTTTATTTTAAAAAAAGATTTTAATATATGCCATAGAGAAAATATCAATTAAATAACAACAAACTCTTTAACCTTTTTGTGCTGCGTTATTGCCAAGTCAGAAAATGTTTTTCAGCTTAAACGTGTAGAGTGATTTGGGAAATAACGGTTTGAGTTAGTGAGAGACAGAGAATAGAGAGGGGGGACAGACAAACAACATCACTAACTTGTACTGGATAAAGTAGACCTAGTAGAACTTACTTGGACAGGGGCTAAACCTATGATGACTTGACTTATTTTTTTACAAAAGTGTTTTTCTTAGGTTTCCATTTATTTCAAGCACCTATTTCCTTTTTCTTCTTGCTTGCCTCAAAGCTTACAGAAAAATTAGAAAACTGAGCATGTTGATTGTAACACAAGTTTGAGACAGAACTAAATTGGAAAATTTAGCAGTACGCGCTTGATTAAGAATGCTTTCACACAGGTTCATCTTGATTTGTCCGCATTCTACGTTTGACGACCGCAGACCATCACGGACAATCCTTAATTGACCGATCCTTTAATAACGGAAAATCGTGGGGGTTTGACATTATAATGATAATTATAAATTAACTGTTATATAAACTTGTGGACTTCGTACAAAATAAAAATTCGGTTGTGTTTTGTTGTCATTCTGTGATTGCAAACATTTAATTTTTAAAAATTAATTTATTATTAAATTTATTTATTAGTACAAGCATTATTATAATATTGCAGATTGACTATAAACTGAAATAAAGCCATTCACAGAAATCATCTATTTAGATAATTATCCATATCCAATGTCCATTATATTGTCATCTTCTGTTTAAATATCTGCTATTTTTTGACCATATCCTGGTCATAATCATACCTACAACATCGATAAGAATTTTTTAAATAATTTAATATTAAATAAGTGGCAGAGTAGTATGTATTTCTGTCTTTGGAGTGATGTTTACAGTTTCTGAAATTTTTGGTCATGGCAATGTGTGCTGCTTGATGTTGTAGGTATGGATATGGACATATTGTCCAGGAAATGGTCGAAATATAGCTGTTTAAGCAGAAGATGTGTTCATTTAACCCTTTGTAGGTCAGTGCCTAATATATTAGACACTCTTGAGGTATTAGTCTTATACCCTTAATGGGCAAGTCATATATATTAATATGTATAGCTACTATATATATATATATATATATATATATATATATATATATATATATATATATATATATATATATTAAAAGAAAAGGTACTTACCGTCGACACTTGCTTGATCTGAAGATCACTGGACCGGTTTCGGCTGTACGCCATCATCAGCAGAAGAAGAAGAATATAGATCCTCCTAGAGTCGATATGTATAGCTACTATATATATTATATATATATATATATATATATATATATATATATATATATATATATATATATATATATATATATATATATATATATATATATATATATATATATATATATATATATATATATATATATATAGTTCCAGAAGTGACATATAACAATACAGGTTTTCAAACAAAAACACTATCGATATGACTTTATATTGACGCAACAATGCTTTTTAAATCCATCATTACAAAATCAGACTATAAAACAGCGGATACAAACTAAACCAAGGATTTTCTGGGTGTCCCCTTAAGTGGACACTGACGCACTAAGATATCCATTTAGAATTAATTTCTGTGTCTGAATTTATTTTTAAATGGTTAACTTATGGAAACCATTATTGATATAATGAATTTTATTATTGTCATCATTAATTTGTGTGAATTTGTGAAATTCATGATCCACCACGAAAGCCGACGCTAAGATAACCATTTAGCAGAAATAATAACTAATGTCGTTACTTCATTACTTTAACAGAAAAGATCTTAAATTAAACAATTGTCTTAACTGAGAGGTGAAGAAAAAAAAAACAACAATTTAGAAATTCCAATGACGTTTTGTTCTAAGAAAAAGACGCACAACACCTAGCGAAATAAAAAAAGGAAAATAACCGGACCAAGTTTGTCTATTAACACTTAGTGTTAGAAGAAAGGAAAAAAAGACCTTAAAGCCAGAAGGGGAGGGATAAAATGTTGACACAAGAGAGAACGCCCATGACTGAAGCGGAACTTTTGAGACGAGCAAAAGGTCTTAGTCTCTATTGACACACGGACAAACTGAGCTATACTGCCTGCAACAACCGGTATTTGTGTCAAGGTATAGTCGTGTCACCTTTAAGTCACAACAGGACAGAGGTATTCACTTAATGTATTCTCTTGCTATATGAGCCCGAGACTATTTTAAAGTGTCTTCTAAGGTTGTGTTTAACAACCTATGGTAAAAAGATTATAACAATGGTTCCGATAAAATCCGATAAAATTTCATTTGAGAGTTTAAGATTAAGAAGATTAAGTAATTTATCGAGAGTGCTCAAATAAATGTTTAATAAGGAAGAAAATGTCGAATATAATATGCAAGGGGTTTTTGTTTTTATTACACTTATTAATTATAGTACATTATATACAGTAGGTACTATAGCTGAAGTACCCGATGTTGCCCAAGATTGAGGGGTTGATATTCGGTGGTATTTTTGGGGGTGGTCATATCGGAATAATTGTATCGTATAGTAATTGTATCGGGCAATAATTGTAGATTTGTAGAAATGACGAACCTACATGCATTCTTCATAGGGTTGCCAGATTTCTGAATGTAAAAGCCGGGACACCCCCCTCCCCCTCCGGGGGGTCCGGGAAAATATGACCTCTCAATAAAATTAATTTTGAAAATATAACCTAATTAAAATTAGGTAATTTTGAAAATATGACCTCTCAAACAGCGGCTTTTATTGAGCTGAGCGAAGCGAAGCTCTTATACTACACTTTGCATTTTTGCATTTCTGTTTCTTTTTTGCATTTCTGTTTCTTTTTTGCATTTCTTTGCATTTGTCATTTGTCATAAAAGTAAACTTATGGTGTAGTTCGTTGGCAAAAAAGTATGAACATAAGTACACATTTTTCTTTTAATACAAAATTTAAAAAAATAGTAAATGTGATACAATAAAAGTTGTGCACCTAATCATTGTAGATTAAATAGATCAGTATGCAATATTATTTAAAATCTATAGTAAACTGTCATTCTATGATAATAGTTTTTCGTTGTTGCCCCAACCTCAGACATTGGGGGGGGGGGGGGGGGGGCGTCTCCGTGGCGACGACGCCCGAGCTGTAAGTTGTAACTTATCAATAATGGACTAATTAAATAATAAATAATAATAGGTGAACAAAATAAAATAAAGTATTTATTATCAAAGATGAATGAAGAAAAATAATTTCTACAATTATTTATTTTTATTAATTGTTATTAATGATAATGTTCCATTTATAATTTACAAAAACATTGTAAAACACGGTGACACGGTACCCCCACCTAACAAAGTCTAATCCCGGGACAATCCCGGAAAACCGGGACGTCTGGCAACCCTAATTCTTCATTGTATAGCAAGCCTATATTCAAGTTGAAATCATCTGGAAAATGTTGGTCCTATAAATTTGTTTGTCCAATCTTCATCTATTATAAACCTTAGATTTAGTGTGACTTGTAAACGCTAATTGCAGTTGGATGTGCAATATGCTATGATTCTAGCTATCCTGTAAGTGTCAAGAAATTAAATATTGTGTAGAAAATGTACAAAATTGACATAATATCAAAAATCTAGCCCTATCCAAGAAAAAAACGGAAGAATATACAAAAAGTCAAAGTCCAAATTTGTAGAGCTTGCAAATTATTTATTGTTGGTATGCAATCTACAGATATCCCTGTAGTATAGATGCATTATTATATACATATATCCCTGTTGTATAGATAGATTATTATATATACAGATATCCCTGTAGTATAGATAGATTTTTCTATATACAGATATCCCTGTAGTATAGATAGATTTTTATATTATACAGATATCCCTGTAGTATAGATAGATTTTTATATTATACAGATATCCCTGTAGTATAGAAACATTATTATATATACAGATATCCCTGTAGTATAGATAGATTATTATATATACAGATATCCCTGTAGTATAGATAGATTATTATGTGCCCTTCAATTTTCTTCTCTACGGTCTATAATAGGGTATATTTAAAATACAACACATTGCTTTTAAATGCAATATTTCACCTCTTGAGGCATCTTCAGGCCTTTAATTTCGTTTTCTATTTAAACGTTCTATTAAACGTTTATTATTTAAATAATCCTAGTGATTGCTTTTTTAAATAGTCTCCTGCTAGCTGTGCAAATCCACATTGTCAAACAATTGTTGTTTATATATGTCAACAAAAAATAAAACTATTAAATTATTTCATTTTCTCGTTGAGAAAACATGTTCTTTATTACAGATTTTGACAAGACCCTGTAGTATAGATAGATTATTATATACAGATATCCTTGTAGTATAGATAGATTATTATATACAGATATCCTTGTAGTATAGATAGATTATTATATACAGATATCCTTGTAGTATAGATAGATTATTATGTGCAAGTATGTCTGTATTATAGATAGACTAGGTCACTAGGTGTGCAATGCAGTTGTCTTCTTGCAATATTGAGCTGAGCATGCATTTTAATATTAAATTGTATTAATGCGTTAAAATTCATATGACATTAGTTTGTTTGCATCACGCCATGATCACATTTATCAAAAACTTGCCATACTATTATTGACCGGAGATGTAACTCCGCATTGCTTTTTTTTAAGAATTTGCATTTGATAGATTATTTTATTTGGCTCAATAAATAATTAAATAATTAAAACAATATTATTCAATATTTTTACTAGCGAAGTAATGCAGTACGCGGTATAAACGCAGTGTAATATATTAAATAGCTGATAGTTAACATTAAACATTTTTATTTATAAACACCTGAAATCGGATCAAAAATAGTAATATTCTGTTTTCCTATTTTAGCCCCCTCTTAAATGAAAATATGACAAAAGTGAACATAACAACACTAACTGTACTCTTAAAGACCTATCTAACGACATGCATCATGAAAGGCATATACTATTTTAACTTTTGTACCCCTGTGTACCAATTTGGACCATCTCAGATTTATACCTTCCTGTGGTTGGTCACTATGAACGTGCCGAATTTTGTGAGGATCGGTTCAGCCGTTCAGGAGGAGTATGTGTCCAACCAAATGCAAAGTGTAGTATAAAAGCTTCGCTTCGCTCAACTCACTTAGGCGGCTTTCACACTGCGGGCGAGACTGAGCGAGACCGAGCGAGGCCGAGCCGAGCGTTTTTGTTTTCACACTCCGGGCGAGACCGAGCTAGACCGGGCGAGGCCGGGCCGAGAGTTTTTGTATTCACATTGCGCGCGAGATTGAAGCCGATCGGCCGATTATCTTTCAGTCCGCATACAACCGTTTACAATGCATTTTTGGCGGCCGAAAACGCTTAGCTAACAAAAACGCTCGAAAAAAACGCTCAGTCTCGCTCGGCCCGGTCTCGCTCAACGTTTAATGTGAATAGCCCCATGCTAATACATGTGTTAGTTTCTCAAGCGGAATCGGCCTCGCTCGGTCTCGCACGCAGTGTGAAAGCCACCTTATTATGTGCAGATATCCCTTTAATATAGATAGATTATTATACACAGATATCCCTGTAGTATAGACACCACAGTAAAACTTTTCACATAAAAAATTATAATATTGTTTATCTTCGATTGTTACGAAATATATACATTGTATCGCTGTTTAGATGCATAGAAAGTGATTCTTTACGTACTCGTTATTCATTGCGCATGCGTGTCTCATAATTCTGAAGAATTCCTCTTCTTTACCACCCTAGGGCGGTAAAGAAGAAGAATTCTTCAACTTTACGCACGATTAGCGAGTTTGTTTACATTTAACAAAACTAATTTGATGTTTGTTTAATAAAAGTAACTATTTATATCGAGATTTTGTGAAAATCAATGCGTGATTTAAGTGATTATGACGAATATGAGGAGAATAATAAACCTCCCAAAATAATAATTAATTCCGCACAAAATACAGCTAATGAATTAATGTCATCTTTATCAAAAGAGAAATACGAACTTACATACAGGAAGTTTATTATTGTTTTCTGTTTTATTATTAACATCTAACAATCGTAGATAAAGTACGGTACGCAACTCGTGCGAAAACGGCATTGCATTGCTCGTTTGGTTTTACTACCCTCGCTATCGCTCGGCTGCAAACTCCACACTCGCATGCAAAATGCTACTTTCCGCACTCGACGAGTAATGTACTATTATTGCTTGTATAAGAAACAAGCATGTATAAAAAATTTAAATGACAAGATCGCACTGAGCTATGACTAATGCTAAACGGACACAAAACTAAATGCTTCAGGCTTAGAATTAACCTTTTACCAAGGGTGTTAGGTATCATGTTCTAATTTAAACCAGTTTGTAAAGTCGAGCTACGCTATTGTCGAGGTGGTTGTGAGAGGTCTAACGTTGTTACCCAGTGTTACGGCAATACGCCCTGTTTCACCTGGTACGGTGGTCCATTGTTCCAACGCCAGCACGTGTCCCTTTACAAACTTACTCCTTCAAACGGTTCTTCATTCATTCATTATTTTATGACTTACCCGATGCCAATAACACCTACCGACCATTATTTTCCTTTTACTGTAAACATTATTGTAAAACATACTTTTAAAATGTTACCTTCTTGCAATTCTGTCTGAAGTTTAGCTGTCCCATGAAAGTTATAAAAGGACGTATAAGTCGAAATACACAAAACAAAATTCTCCCCCTCCCTGCTACCCTATAACGGCTAGCCCAACCTTTTCTTTAATAATTCATACTAATACCTTGGGCCAAAGAAAATTTCTAATGCACCAAAAATATCATTTTGCTAAACTTTGAGTGGGGTATCAAATGGAAGCTACTGAAGTGTAGATTACAAATACATATAACATTTCGTAATCATTGCAATCTTTAGTTGTTTTTCAACTCAAAATATACCAAAACAAATAAAATAAAATTACCCGTCACCCACCCTCTTAAGAGCTTGTCCTAAAATTGTGGAAACATTCATATTACCATTTTATTGGCCAATGAAAATTAATTTACCTTGTTATTACCGAATATAAAAACTAATATAAACGAATATAAACTACCGTTTTATAAAAACGTTGTGACCCCTCGGGGGACCGAACCAGGGACCCCTTACTCCACTTGATTTTATTTTTGGCGCCTTCCATTTTGTTTTCTTTTCATATAGGGAAAAGAATAACGTATTATTTCATAATATGACAACGAATATGCATAGTAACCTACGAAACCCTAAGAATTACTTCCATGCAAATTATCCACGAGGTTTCATGTAATTTTAACAGATTAACTTTTTTTAACTTCTTAGTTTCATATTTAAAATCTTTTTGCCTAAGAAGTCAAGTTTTAACAATGGTTATTGTTAGGCATCCAAAGCATTGATTACATACAAACAAATAAACAATAAATCCTTTTTTGCATTAAATGTCGATTTAATCTCAAGGGGGATGAGGGTATCAGTAGTTGTAGAAAAACCAAAGAATTACAGGTACATCTAAATTGTTATGTAGATGTTCTCCTTACATAAGACTATCCTAAGCAGGCGACATGCTAATAAATCTAAATCTTACTAAGAAGAAACCCCCTCCAAAACTAGGAGCAATCCGATGTTTTCATTGCCCCAAGGTTCATTCAGTAACTTTTAACCAACCCATTATAACCTGTTTCATTGAGTTTCATCAGTGTGGTAAACTTGATAACATAACTTCGTAACGATGTGATTTACCCAATCAACGAATTAAATCGTTCCCTACCAGATTTTGAGCAAATTCTTATCTTTTGTGCCTGCTCACTAAAAAAAATTTACTCTCTATTTCTTTGTGCACTCATGTGAGACTATGCAAATACTAATAAGAATTGTATCTCTGTTTAGATGCGTAGAAAGTGATTCTTTACGTCTTTGTATTCATTGCGCATGCGCGTTTCATAATTCCTCTTTTTTCCGCCCTAGTGCGGTAAAAAAGAAGAATTCTTCACTTTTAACTCAGGATTAGCGAGTTTGTTTACATTTAACAAAATTAATTTGCTGTTTGTTTAATTAAAGTAACTGTTTATATTGAGTTTTTAGTGAAAACACTGAGTGATTTAAGTGATTATGACAAAAATGTGAAGAATAATACGCCTCCTGAAATAATTAATTCGGCCCAAAATACAACTTATGCAATAATTAAATCCCTTTGATAAAGATGATGACATAGTCATCTTTATCAAAAGAGAAATACGAACTTACATACAGGAAGTTTATTAATTTTGTTTTCTGTATTTATTATTAAAATCCAAGAATCGTAGATAAAGTACGGTAAGTCGGCAACTCGTGCGAAAACGACATTTTGCTTTGCTCGTGTGGTTTTACTACCCTCGCTGTCGCTCGGGTGCAAACTCCACACTCGCATGCAAAATGCTACTTTCCGCACTAGACGAGTAATGTACTATTTTTGTGTGTCATAAACAGCTTGGGTTTCCGGTGAAATCCGCGTCACAAAGGGGTTGAAATCCATAACATTTTGTATTTTTGTGTGTGTTAGAATTCGGTTTGTTTTCTTATCTTGTTAAATGAAGTGATCCCCGAATACTTTTTTGTATAGTTAGTTTGTTAATAAAGTTTAGTTGTGGTTAAAAGTTGACGATGACGGACAGGGGTGACGGAGTTGGTTGAGTAGGGGCGTCCTGTGCCTGGGCAGGAGAAACAGTGGAAGTTTTCCCTCTACCTGGGAGGCCTGTTGTTTTTACCTCCGGCCCAGGGAAGATGGTTTCTGAGTCAACACTGTTGGAGAGGCCGGCCTCTGTCACACGGGATGTGCTAAAGAGCAGCTCCGCTCCCCCGCACTCCCCCGTTGAATCAATAGAAATTTAAGAGCCGTCCGTCCGGTGGGGTCTCGGTGTGTCTGTGAACGGGGCCGGGGCCCTGTTTGTTTGCTCCATTAACTGCGTTCGATGCACCGGGCCCCAGTGTCAACACGGCGACCCCAACCCTCCGACTAAACGCATTTAGTATTATTATTAACGTCACCGGCTCTCCCATATTCTACACTATAACAGAAATAGTGATTCACTGCGACCCGACCACTTCACTCCGTTCCCTCGACCTGTAAATATTTGTAAAACCTTCTCCCGGCCCTTGTTACACTACTATTAAACAGCCTTTATTTTTATGCAATAGCCTCCGTGAAATATTGTTGCGTATGACTTTAGAACGTGCTTATGCTTGGTAGACGATACTTAATTGACTGTACCACTAAATATTACACGTTGTTTACTCTTCCAATATAACTCTTCAACTTTCTTTGATTTTTAGTAGCTGCTTTCAGCTCGATCGAGTGCATTTCTTTAAGTAGCTTTGAATCTTCATTTAACCTCTCAATAAAATCTTCAATATTGTTTTATACATCACAAACTCTCACTTTTTACATGCTCATAATTATTATTTTATTAAATAGGTAAGTATAATGTGGCTGTCATCTATTTATTGGTATTCTCTTCAATTAGTCTGATAAAAATTAATATTAGTTAACTAGCCTGCACTACTGTTTCATCATTACGCAAAAAAGTTAAAAAAGTTTCTTATACATAATTTTTATTATTTATAAAATGTATCTTGACTACATCAAAAATCTCTCTCTCAAAAAAAAAAAAAAATTGTTACTAGTCTATTTTTAAACCGACAACTGATATTATGGACAAATGCTATAACCATTCCATGGATGGTCTGAAAATCTAATTTTGTTAAATTTTTGTTAAATGTCCATAATAATTAGGAAAGTGTAGAGTAATGTTTGGGTGGGCGAGAAATTAGAGAATTCAAGAAGTAATATAGTCTCATGTGGGAGGAAGAGGGAGTAATTGCCAAAAACGAAAAAATCTCGAAAAAAGTCTAGTGAATAACATATAATAACACGTTTTTAGGGTTTTAAAAAAATGAATCACTCTATTCCTTTTCTTTTTTTTTTTTTTAAATATCGATATTTTGCCCTTACTCAGAGCTTCTTCAGGCTGGTAACATTCTTCATAACATTGTCTATTTTGAAAAATATATGATTTTCTGTCCAGGGAGAGACTGTAAAGTTGTTTGAAAATGAGAAAATAGGATCAATATTTAGCAATAAAGAAATATTATATGGTAGACCGACAATAGGATTTAACCTGCTTGCTTTTCAAATAATATTTACTTGTTCAATGAATGGGTTGAGAGGGTTGGATTTGGTTGAGAAGCGTGATGCAAGTGGCAAGTACTGTGCAAAAAGCCGGCCTTGCCGTCTGGTCCGTGAGCAAAGCTATATTGAGGAGGGATCCCTTGATCCACAGATAAGAGTGCTGTGTAGCCCGTGTGCTGAGACGTGACCAGAGAAGTTGACAGGGAATTAGCACCGTTGGACTGGACTAGGGCCACACCAACACCGTTATAGCTGCCCATACTTAAGGCTTTACCTCCTCATCCTACTTTCCTTGTACGCCTATGGCCTTTACCGCATTTATGGTCATCTGACATTATTCGAGATTGAAAAGTGACGCGCTGTTCATATTTCGTACTAAGGGCTTTATATTAAATTAGTCTCTTAGCTCATTTGTTTAATACAATTTAAAACAAAAATGTATACAATGATCGTTACTCTATTTAAAATTTTTCAAATTTGTTGTGTTCGATTCCAATAATTGACGCGATGTCGTTACTCGATGGATGAATTCCTAGTCTTTTTAAAAGTTTATAAAAATTCTTGAAAATCTCTTAACTCAATATCTCACAAAACAAAATATCTCCCTACACTTGTTTCATATTGCTGATTTTATTCCAGTGAAGAAATTTTTGTTACATTTAGAGAGCATTTTTTAATACACAATTCTTTCAACACTTATGTAACAAACTCTATTTTTTCAATCTTCATGTTTGGAAATTAAATGCATCAACGATTCAAACAGCATTATTGCGTACAGCTTTATTGTTTTAAAAGTATATCTTATCGTCATCACTCGTCCATTAATCTAACCTCCTTCAACCATTACCTAAATTATGGTAATTTAAATAATCATTCTGATAGAAATAGCTCATTGTATATTTTCTTCCATTGTAATTGGTGCAAACAAGAGAAATTAAAGTAAAGAGTTGGATTAGTTTTGTTTCTATAGGTGAAGAAAGGCCGGGGTAAGGCAAGAGTCTTTCTCATGTTGAAGCAAGCGAGTGCCTACCTCTCTTCTGCCAGATTCTCTACTCTAGCCTTGTCACTCAATTAGGCTTTAGCTCAAGCAAAGCCAAATACATATTTCTATATTTAGAGTCTCTCTTCCCTGCCAGTATTGTTTCTGGATCGTTAGGTCAAATTTTGTCTCCGTTTGCTTTTTCGAGTTTCCTCAGTTAATTCAGCGAAGGGGCTTCTGGAAAAACACCTCGACTCCTCTTGCCTTGGTGTTTACTCATATCTCTCTCCCTTAGCAGAGGGTTTTATTTTCTCACGGAATTTCAAGTCTGCGATACCGCCCTGAATCCCTCCGAGTAGTGTTAATAAAACCCTGATTCTCTGGATAATGAGTGAATTGTACAGGATTACACTTTGTCAACGACCAGCAGTTAATTAGCGTAAAATATAATAGTCTCGCTAAAATAATATTAACTGTGTAATCATTGAAAACGAAAAAAAATACTATCGTTCGTATGAAAAACAAAATACCCTAAGTAGTATTCCACTGACTAATCACTTTTATCTTATTCCTATAAGTTTGTTTTATTTTTATAAATATATGCAATAGACAGTGTGTAGAGACTTATTGTTTTAGATCATTTTTTGTTTGGGAACCTGATTTGTTTGTTTTCAAACTATTGTATTGAAATGTTCATTTAGATAGAATTACTCTGAGTGTCTGCGAACAAGTTTAACTTTATTTTGTTATTTCGTAAATTAATTTAACTTATTATTATAAGTCTGAATACTTATAAATTGGTGACCTACCACGTGATTGTTCTTGATCTAAGATCTCAAACTTTAAGATTATTTTCGTGAGCAATTTTTTTAATTTAATTATGTTGTTTGTTTATTTTTTTAAAAACAAAAAATAAGACAGGAAAAAATTCTAATATTTCCAAAGATGGCAAAGTTGCAGTGGCACTTAAATTACCATTATTTTGGACAAATAGCTCAGCAGTTTTGTTTATCACCATCGAGTCCCAGTTCAACATCCAAAATATAACTAATGAGAGAACCAAATATGATTACGCTGTTGCGGCTTTACTTCAAGAAGTAGTCATATCTGTTTTTGACATTTTACAAACCCCTTCTGATATCCCGTATACAACGCTAAAAAAAAAGCACTCATTGAGTGTAATTATCTTAATGAAAATCGACGTATAGAAGAGTTATTGACGGGTCAAGATATTTATTTATTTATTATAATTTATAGAGTCCTCTTCAGTAATTTAGATATGGGTCATAAGAAACCCTTTGATTTTTATTTTTCACTTAAACTCTTAGTTGGAACTTCAAAACTGGTTTCCGACGAGTTAATGCTGAAACGTTGGACCCGTAAATTACCTGTTGTTGTCCAACCTGCTCTCAAAACCAATACAAACAAAGATCAGTTTCCGACCTACAAACTGTGGCTCACAACATTTTCGAAGTGTGTCATGAAAATCAACAACCTTCAACATCTTTGGTCTATTCGGTTAAACCTGTACCGGCTGGTATCATTCCTATAATACCATATGATTCCTGATTTGGAGACAACGCTTCCAATTGTTTCTCCTTGTACTTTCAAGCTTAAGCAGGAAAAATAAATATTACTGTTACCGAAGCTATACTTCTAGCCGCTTATTTATTAAAGATTGCAATACACGCCAGTTATTGATACCGGTTCGGATGTTTCTGTTATACCTTTTTTCCTGACTAAATTTTACCGCAAAGATCCTTTATAAGCCCAAATTTTCTAACATTCTCAAACATTATCCAACACTTATGATAGAACCGAATTTCAACGAGCCACTAAAGCAGCCATGTGGAGATTATAGGCGACTAAACGTTGTCACCGTTGCGGATAGATACCCTTTACCATATGACATGTGCAGGAATTCTCCCATAATCTGGCTGGATGTACATTTTATTCAAAAATCGATTTTGTAAGGGCATACAACAATATTCCAGTAGCTCCAAGAGACGTATATAATACAGCTGTTATTACAAATTTTAGCTTATTTCAGTTTATACGGCTTCCATTTGGCCTACATGACCCAGCAAAATCTTTCCAGCGTTTCATGCATCAAGTTTTAAGAGGCTTGGATTTTATATTTGTCTACTTGGATGACTTCTTAATATTTAATAAGTCAGCAGAAGAGAATGAGCGCCATTTCCATTTGGTATTTTAGCGTCCAAATGAATACGGTCTTTGCATCAAGGCATCAAAATGCATTATCGAAACCACTACAATTAGTTTCTTCAGCCATGATATTACACATGAAGGCATAAGACCTTCCATGAAAAGGGTATCGGCTTTATTAGACTTCCCAGAACCAATTCTATTCGGCAAATACAGCGTTTCGTAGGTATGCTAAATTATCATAGATTCTTAACAAGATTCCATTCTTACCAAAATTTAGTGCGAAACCTCTACAAACGGCAGCAGACCTTTTATTCCTTTAACTCTGAGATCTATAATAACATGTTTAATCGTTAATCAGGTCTATAACCTTAACCATCCTGAGTGCGAGCGACCAGGAAGAAAATATGTAAAAAAAATAATTTTAGCCTAAAATTAATTCCGACATAAATCAGTGGTCCAGAAATTGCATAGACTGCTGAAAACTAAAAGGAAATCGCTATGTGAAATCATCTTTGGCCTAAATTGTAATTCTTCCAGGACGATTCCAACATATCCACATGGATTTAGTCGGCCTTTTACTGCCGTCCAAAGATTTCAAACTCCTTTCTACCATTGTGGATCAGTTCCAAGCATTGCTATCATAGGTCAATTCAAACCAGTGGACTGAAACCCTACCACTAGTTCTGCTTGGAATTAGGACAACTACCAAGAAAGATCTAAATTACAGTCCAGCGGAGCTGCTCTGCGGCGAATTCTAGCATATTCCAGAATAATATTTTAATTCTCTTCGCCAGGAACAACAGGACCAGACCCTGTTAACATCGTCGACAGGTTGCGCGAAATTTTTCGACGAATGCGCCTTCCTGACACACGGCAAACCAACCGAGTTTGTTCCTAATTAACCTTAGTCCACCCTATGAACGTCGCTTTAAGGTCATGGAATGCAAAGAAAAGTAGTTCATTATTGAACGTAAAGGGGGAAAAAGTTGTCATTTCAATAGACAGGTTAAAACCGGCCAATGGCCATTTACAAACAAGCACTCCATTCTGGAAAAAGCAAGTTCACATCTCAACGAAGCTGGAAGGGGGTAATGTAGAGAATTATTGTTTCAGATAATTTTGTGTTTGGCAACCTGCTTTCTAAATATTATATTAAATTGTTTTTTAGACAGAATTACTCGGAGTATCTATCGAACAAGTTAAACTTCGCCTTGTTATTTCATTAATTAATTTAACTTGTATTACAAGTCTGGAGTACTTATACAGTGTTGTAACTGTGGTATTTTGTCGACGAATAATTTAAATATATGAGCGTACTTACTCTATCATGTCGTATTAAAACTATCAAATGAGATTGCCGACAAATTAAGATTAGTCTTAAAAGTGAGTCTGTCACAAACATTATTCCGTCTGACACAATTTAAGTTGTTCATAAAAAGATCTATTGCTGGCCATTATCATTATCAATGTTTAAATACCAGGTAAAATCAGGAGAATAACAGTTAAACTCAATTAATCTTAAACACACAATATTAACTGGAAAATACTTGTGTAAACCATGTTATGAAAACATATTTTTTGGTTGCAATTATTATTGTTTAGCTGTGTTGATCATTTCGATTGAATCTGATCAAGTGTATTCATGGACAATATGGAATTCCCTTTCCATTTCTGTATTAATATTAATTGTTTAATATAAATATGCGGTCCAAGTCTTCCTTCGCGGAATCTTGGTGACGAGGTTTTTCTTTTTTTGTTATATTTATTCTTTTTCGATAAATTCAATTTTTTGTCAATGATGCTTCTATATTAACTTATTCGTTTACGGAAGCGGAAAGAATGATAAAGTTAGAGTTGAATGTTGTCGGCGGGTGTTCCATAATTTATGTGACTAGGAGAAAGAGGATGTCACTGGTGAATAGGACACTGATGACTGGTAAGGCAGGTGAAGTCGATCGCATCATGTTTCATTATTAGAATGGCTTTAGGAGCGGAGTCCAACTGTCGGTTTGACGCGTGCCCTCCTGCTGACTCAGGTACCTTACACCTTTGTACATTACTTCTATTCATCCTCTTGTTAGCCTCACTTCCCTATAAATACTGACTTTTTCATTAGCGTCAGCCCTACCGGGTGCAGTCCATTACACTTAGCTTTATGCATATTGATTGTTTCATTTTTCGACTTCATACAGCTCACTTATAGAATAATCTAACGGCCCATCAGATCAATGTTATAATGAAATAGAATTCTATTCTAGCCGCAACTTTTTTACCCTGCCAAAAGCCAAGGTTCTTATTTAGGATATGTTGTACATGCCTCTTACCAGCAGGAGGTGAAATTTTATTCACATCGGTTATGAAATAACCTCTAGGTTTCTAAACAAATTTATTAATGAAAAATGAAACATACCAGTTAAGTTAATATAATATATTCTTCAAGGATACAACTTAAATTGTTTTATGATTTATACACTTCGTTGAGTTTCCTATAAACGGCCCAGAAATCATTCATGTATATTTGCCACGTAATCATAAATTTAAATATGCATCATAAATTATAAATTAAAATAAGAAACTATTGGGATTACCATTTTCGTTTTTCATTTTTGATTGCAATGTGTGTAGGCTTGATGTGTTTCTGCCAACGCGTGCGCTTTGATAGTAGGAGCTTGTTTACTTAAGTGTAAATGGCAAACAAGTTATATATTTATAGAGCAACTTCCAATCTAAATAGCAGAAATTTATATATATTTCATCATAGACTCTAATAACACTGTTCTGAAAAAAAAGCCTCAGAATGAAAATGTCCATTTCTGAAGTATTTTGGTGTGCTGAGTCCGAATCTGAAGTCATAATTTCTCTTATACGTACAATTTTCCCGGAAAATGCATCTAAAGTTCGGAAAAATTGTGTTTTTGGGGGATTTTAACCCAACTTATCGCCCAAACTATTTCGTAAAAAAAATACTATTGGTTTGATTATCTTTAAACTACGAAGAACACGAATCAAAAGTCAAGAAAAATCTGTTGACCTTACTTTATAAGAATAATGAAAAATAAGAAAAAAATCGATTTTTCCTCATATTGAGTCTTTGTATTTCTATTACTTTTTCAGTGGTACAACAAATGTTTTGTGAGTTTTTTCTGACATTATTCTGGAGAATTGCAATATATGTGACTGAAGGGGGGGGGGGGGGGGGGTCTAATAAAAGTACAATTACACATACAAGTTGTGGTTTTGCCAAATTTGATTTAAACAACCTCGAAAACTTAAATTCGTAAGTAGAAATTAGATGTCACTATTTATTTAATAGTTATTTTTAGGTAGGTCAATTAGGGTAAAAGTAGTAAGAGTTAACAACTCATAGTAGTTAGAAACTGGCTATATTTCGTCCCCCTCTGGGACATAATCATGCCTAAAACATCATTACATATAATTAACCATTTTGTTTTTAAATAGGATTTTTATAAATAAAAGAACACTTAACTTATTTAAACATTGAAAATTAAAATTAACATTGAGATCATTACCTTATCATGGGTGGAATTAGTCACATATACTCAAACAAAGTTGGTATTGTCAAAATAAGTAATGGAAATACATTAAATAAATACTCCTTCACACATTGATCCATAGACATTGACAGATTGTCTATGGATCAATGTGTGAAGGAGTATTTAATTTCCATTACTTATTTTGACAATACCAACTTTGTTTGAGTATATTATGTGACTAATTCCACCCATGATAAGGTAATGATCTCAATGTTAATTTTAATTTTCAATGTTTAAATAAGTTAAGTGTTCTTTTTTATAAAAATCCTATTTAAAAACAAAATTTTTAATTATATGTAATGATGTTTTAGGCATGATTATGTCCCGGAGGGGGACGAAATATAGCCAGTTTATAACTACTATGAGTTGTTAACTCTTACTACTTTTACCCTAATTGACCTACCTAAAAATAATCGAAAACTTAAGGTTCAGATAAACTTTTCTTGGGCCTGAAAGTTTGTTAAATTTTGCAGAACAGTGTAATTTAAATGTTATCAGTACTTATTAGTATGCAATAGTATGAGTTCTCGTTTTTATCTAAGGAAAAGGAAACTATTAGGTAAGTATGAGAATTGTTAAAATAATTTATGTTACACGATGCAAATTAAACCGAGATTTTCAACTAGTCAGGGCTATAATTTATACTTAAATTGCGTTTGAGCAAGGTAAGATATGTCTGTTTGATAGTGTTGGCTTTATTGAGCAAAATTAAGGTCGGGTAAGTAAAGGGGAGTCGAGGTTTATAATAAATTAATGCTTGTTCACCTGACAAAGGATGTTATAGCCCTTTCACTATCGACTCATTATTATTACATTATAAGCAATGCCTATTTATCGAAGCTCTTTGTTTGATTAATCGATACCTTGATAAAGGGAATTTACCGTATTGCCACGGGCAACTTGTGATTGGAGAGAAGAGGTTTCCCGTCCAATATAGACTGAGAGAAGTCAAGGGAGGAGAACTAGAACGCCAGTAAAGCCGACAGCCATTGCTCTATTCAATAAAGTGTAGCTGTTCTTTAAAGTCCAACGTTATCAATAAGTTAATGATTCTGATGGAGAACAGAAAATTCACAGAGTTCTCGTTGGAATCTGTAGCTTGTCTTTCAAGAAGCAGATTTCATTATGAATGTTTTAACTGTCTCATATTCCGTGATGGAGATATCAATCTATTAATTGACTAAGACCAATCCTTTAGGCTTTTACCATTTCAAACTCGCTCTGACTTAATTTACCTCGCTCACTCAAATAAGTTTTACTGCCTCCATGGATAGAAATGCCTAAAATTATCTTTCGACTGCGGATTGGAAAATGTATAAGCAGGCTAATAATTCACAATAGCAGTGCTTTTCAGGATTAAAAAATATACTGAAATAAGTGAATGAGAGAAAGTGATAAATGGAAGGCTGCTATATCTATTAACTGCAATATATACTGCTATTACAATTACCTGCAAGTTTGTTTGTCAAATGTCAGCTCAGTTCGTCAACAAAGTTGAATTTATTTTCAATGAAACTGATAAGAATAGAGGACCCTCTTTAAGGACCCTGAGTTTTCTATTTGTTCTGCTGTTTACGTTAATGATTCTAAAACAAATTTATTCACTAGTCTATTAATAACTGTCGTAATCGTGAGGAAATGAAGACTAATCGAACCGAGTGGATGAGGGTGGCATTTCTTAAGCCGGGTCCACACTATATAACAAAACACGGTGTAACACGTTATATAACTTTGTTTCAGGAAATGATATAACATGTTACAAAAAGTCTTATGAAAAAGTTATATAACTCCATGTTATAAAACATTTTTCTTGTTGTATAACCATGTTACATGTTATCCACGGAGTGTCGGAAACATCAAAGGACGTTTTATAACATTTCTCCCTCCCCGCCACGTGATAATTTTTGAAATGCTCTGTTTTGACATCTTGAACAAATACGTCAAACTCCGGTACGAGTCTGCACTCGCAAAAAACCTCAGCGTAACTGCTAGTCTCACCCTAGCCGGTGTGGCATCTCTAAATGAAGTGTCCTTTCTGCTTATTTTAGGGCCGATGTTTAGCAGAAGGAATTCAAAATCAGAACTAGTCATTCATGCAACATTTTTAAAGCTCCCATCAACGTAAATATATCCACTCCGTGGGTACAAATCATCTGCCCTAAGATCGTATAAAAGTGAGGTTCCACTGTAAACTTTTCGAGCTTTTAATGAAGGCCGAACCCAATATCTGCGACAATTTTTTTGCCGTCTTCGTCTTGCCAAAATGACACAGGCTGCTGCAGTAAGCACTTCGCCGTCCTCACTCCACGACATCATCAGAACTATATACTTCACATGCTGTTAAATATTTTGTTATGTAATATTTTATATATAATAAACAGCTTGGTTTTCCGGTGAAATCCGCGTCACGAAGGGGAAGAAGTCCGACGTTTCGCTTCCACTACTGGAAGCAATCTTCAGGGGTGTGGTGCATCGTGATGTTTACTTGAAGCAACAACAAGACATACTGACGACTGGAGAGAAGGACGGCGTATTTATAGTTGCAACAAGCAGCGTCGCGGTCACTTCTCAACTTCAAACATCACCCGCACCACAAAGGAACACCGACAAAGGCGACACCTGCCCGATTGCGTCATCCCGACAAAGGATAAACCGGACTCAAACAACCCTCGGGGAATCTAGGTATAATCTACGTTTCAGAAAGCAACTATAAATACGCCGTCCTTCTCTCCAGTCGTCAGTATGTCTTGTTGTTGCTTCAAGTAAACATCACGATGCACCACACCCCTGAAGATGCTTCCAGTAGTGGAAGCGAAACGTCGGACTTCTTCCCCTTCGTGACGCGGATTTCACCGGAAAACCAAGCTGTTTATTACGAGTCTACCCACGGAAGCCTACGCACCAAGTTATTTTATATATAACTTGGTTATATGTAGAAGTAGTATGGACAGACAGGTTATTTAACAATATTATTGAACAAGTTATTTAATGTTTATTCAACTTCCATCAACGAAGTTATATAACATGTTACATGTTATATGGTGTTTTATTATACCCATTATGGATCATGTAGCTAAAAAAAATGTCATACTACCAATATAGGTATTGGGCTTTGAGCGTATGTTTGTCTCGTTTAGTTCAACAGTAATGAAAAGATTGCGTCTATCCAGGGGACACCACTTGGAGGTGACACAAAATGATGATATATATATTTATATAATATGAAATATCTAGTAAAATAATTTAAAATTGATTTGTGCTTTAAATGATTTTCCTTAAGATTATTATAATGTTGAGAATATTTGTAATCAATGCTAATTATGCTGGTGTGAAAGGCAATGTCTAAAATGAGAGTCGGGGTTCTTTACGAGTTATCAGAGTAGGAATGTTCTTGGATGGAGAGGCAGAGGCGTCTTGATGTTATCTTGAAATTACATTTGCCCTGTATTTTCAATAAACGGCATGTATTTTTCTAACAAATGCATGCAATTGGATCAATTTTGTCTTCCCCTCGAGGCCGAATCTTTATATTTTCCCGACTCTGATTGAGACCCAGCATCCTGCTCGTGTCCTTGGTCCCCTAAGGTAATAATATCGATTATGTTCTTTTTGTTTTCCGAGGGAAAAGCAATAAAAGGAAAGGCGGAGTGGATATTTATGATTGCAGATGAGAGGGAGAGAGATGGAGAGAGTGAAGCTCTGTTTGAGAAGTGAGTAAGGCTGGTAAACAAGGGTTGCTGTGAATCACAGTGAGTACCCGTAGCGGTTCCCCCCTGAGGATACAATATATCTGAAGAGGAGCGGAGCCCTGTGCCCCGGCCCCCCGTCTGCTTGCTCATCTCCTAATTAATTTCTACTCCTAGGAGAGCAAACGACCAGCCCTAACCTCCGGCTCTACTCCCTCTTCTTCTTGTCGAGATCTCTACCTCCTCCTACACCCCTACTCTTCTAAATCTTAGATTTTCATTATAATGTTTGTTGGCTTGTTGCTTTAATCTGCTTTCTTATTACATTGGGTTCTGACAGCTGTAAGGCGGGGTTTTTGCATTTTACTGTTACAAGTTGAGCATCCAAGGGTTTATTTCAAATTAATTTCCAAACGAACTTCTTCTGAGGATTAAATCTTAAGGAAGAAAATGCATGCTGTAGAATAAATCGCTTGTCTTAAGAGATAATCTTTTGATATAAGTGGATATAAGAATAAGAACATAATTTGGAAGAAAGAACATAATTTGGAAGAAAGAACATAATCGTAAGAAATATTATTTGGAACATAAAATATAGTCATCATTACAATGTTTTTTTCACCACTTTTTTCACACAAAACCGTGTCGAACAAATATTAACAACTGGGCTACGGCTTAAGAATCGATTTTTTTTTTTTTTAAATAAGATTAATTAAACATCCAAATCAACAGCTTAATACTATAAAATGGGACATTATTCAAATAATAATTCTTTTGCAAATTATTTTGTCTACAATTACGTTCACTCTGGTTCGTCTTTTGAATTGGTATCTAATAAGAAAATAAGAGTGGTTAGACAATTCAGTAGTAACATGGTTAAAATAAGGCGTGTTGACCGGACGAGTGGTTTGCAGGCCTCTCTGTCGGCTGGGAGCCGTGCCCGGAGGTCGTGAGCCTTATAATAAATGCAGTGTGATCCTGTCAATAGAGTGTCTGCGAGGTTCTCAGATTGAAAGACTCAGCACGCCATACAACCTCTCCCCTGTTCTCTTTCATTATTCATAATCTCACCTCCCCACTACAACGACTACTCCCTCAATTATTCACTTCGCCTATCTTGCTATAACTAAATTATTATTATGGTTTCCGCACGAACAGCTCGCTACCACTTTGTTCCTTTTTTTACAGCCGGAGTCTACTGGAGTTGATAATAACCTTTGAGCAGTTTAAATATTTTATAAGAAAAACATTTAAGAGGTCGCGGTCATTTAACCCTGCGGCACTCGGAAGGAAATCTTTTTTAGACCCTTTTTTAATCTCTTTTAAGTTTCTACTGTCGGTTGTTTCAAATCGTGTCACGTCATATTATTTTCCAGAAAAAACCACCTTACTGAGATTCCAAGAAGTGGTTAGAATTATTACATATAGATATTATGTAACTTATGACAATTATTCCATTAAATATGGTTATTGAATTACCTTTCCTGTTAATTATTTACAGAGACAAGAAAAGCATGGAAATCTGCAGTATTTTAAATGGCGTTAATCCAAATAAAACTTTTTATCAATTTTTTTCTTCTACTTGTCGTGAGGTTGGTCCTAAAAACAATGATCATTGATTTCTTATGTCATTTGTTAAGCGCTGTGTTGGCACACTACAGAAAATAAAAATCGGTCCGAGACAACTCAGACAAACTTTCTCATATACGAGGACATAATTATTGGCCCAGTGTTTTCCATTTATTAGTTGTCGTATGTACATTTAATTATTATTGAACATTTCATCAAAATGAATCATAAAAATAACATCTCCTGGGCGGGGAATCGAACCCAGGCTCTCTCCGTCCGCGTTTTAAGCTTTTTTCTCAGGAACTAGATTTTTCCCGGGAAAACGGCTTATATCGTTAGATTCGTATTTTAATCAAAATCGTCGGAACCGTTTTCGAGAAATAATTTTATTTTTCACGGTTTTTCAAAGCTTTTAGGGGGTAGCGCTCCCAAATTTGGTGCTAAAATTCGTTTCTCGATTTCGCCTCGGGGTATAATTTTTCTGAACATGTATGCCAAATTTCTTCAAAATCTGCCCAGTAGTTTAGGCTCCAGGCGCCTGCACAGGCAAACAGACAACAGATAGACATTTTTGGACTCAAGGGACCTCAAAACGTGTAAATCCATTAAAAAATCATTTTGGCGAATTTTCTATTTCTATTTCTATTTCCGTTTAAATACATTATAATACGAAATATTTAGTATAATACGTCATTTACATTTAAGGAACCTGAATGACATTATTTAATCATTATTATTATGTATGTACTTTAAAATCTAAAATAAAAAGCCGTGATTAAAGCATTTTAACTCAATATCTCAAACTTTAATTTTCATTATCCTCATCAGCACATTAGTTCGACTTGTTAGATAAAGTAACTATCTACATTGTCAGAAAGAACTATGCTTACAAACTTAACAGCACGAATGATAAATAATCCTTAAACTAGAAGTACTCTCCCGGGCAAAGTCGGCAATAAGTAATTTACAAAAAAACAAACTACATCCAAGTAACAGTTAAATCTACGTTGTCAGAAAGAACTGTAAATCGAAAGTTATCGGGAAAAATAATAAATAACCCCCTTTCTGAAACTATTAACATCCTCTTGGAAAAAGATGGTATGTAGTCAAGTAGTAACTTACAGGACAACAGATTGCATCCAAATAATATCAACATGCTACTTCGTCCAAAATCAATTTCAACTCTGTTGCTAGATGTTCCTACTGCGCTTCTGATAAATCGATAATCAATAACTTTAAATAACAAAAACGGACTAAATTTAGGTATTAATTATATTTATTATATCAATCGATCTGAATATTTCGACCAACAGTTTAAAGTTATTGTAAAAAAATAAGGTTTTGTTGCGACTGTTGTATTATTATTTAAACGTGTAAAAGAGTTTTTTAGTTTTGTAGTCGGAAAGGTGGAGGCCTGTTGGAGCCTATCTAATCTTAGTGTAGATATTTCTTGTGGATGCCACCCCCTCTAAAGCAACGCTTGATAACGAGGTAAATAAATACTCGACTATATGGCCCAGGTTCAGCCAGTCGCCTTATCTCTTTCTTTTTCTCACTCGTTTGGATTTAGCTGTTTCAGTCTATCCTTTACACTGAACCTACTCGTGATATTACACACCCTGGTAAATACAATAAGGCTTTCCTCCCTTCTAGTTAGGACGGTCGTCCTATTGCTTGCCACCACAGTATAGCAGCCACCTTTCCACACCACCCGAATAGATTTAGTTTCGATCCCATCATTACCATCCTAGCATTCTCTTATATGACATTTTATATGTTAGCAAAAGGAATATGGTTTTATTTTAATCGTATATATAATTGACCTTTTACTATATAGGACAGACATTTTTCCCTCAAACACAATTCCAAATACCTTGGAACTAAGTTCTTTATAGCACGATACATCGTGTGGTGGAGCTCGGGAGTGAATCCGAAAGAAACAACTGTCACAAAACCATAACGTCACAAAACCAACTGTCACAAAATCGACCGATGACGATAACTTGAGTAAAAGATGACCGAGTTAGTTCAAATTTGGTACACATGTTCATTTTACCAGTGCCCAGGATGAGTTCGTTGGCCAACGTTATCCGCCCAAGCGTTCGCGCGCAACGCTCATGAAAAACGTAAACTTCAAATGTATAATTGGAATTTTTTGTACGGGAAAAATTTACAACTTCATCTATTCAATGAGACAAACAACTTTTTTTAACTTTTTTCTTTTCTTTTAGTAAAAATAACACCGACAACGCTATGAAGTGATAAAGATCGCTAACGTTAGTAAAGTGGTCCTAAATATTTAAAATAGAAAAAAAAAGTTTTTACCGATATCTTACGTTCTAATGTAACGATTTTGATAAAACTTCATACACATCGTCTTGAAACAGCCATGTAAAATTTCAACTTGATACAAGCAGAAGTTTTTTTGTAGGGAAGTGATATATTTTAGATTAGCAGTCTGGCTAGGTATAGAACAATCCTATTTCCTACCTACTACAACCATACTCCTTAACTATCAAATCATCGTGATAAACTTTTTTCTCAATAATCAATACATATTTATTACAAGACGCTTGCTTTAATGATAAAAATAATGCTTTTCTTTTAATTTTGCCTTAACTCCAATAAGTACTAACAGTTAGTTAATTATAATTTTGTCTCTTTTCTAACTCCGCCGCATGTATAAGTAGTTTGCAACGAATGCTTAGCAGTGTGATTTTATAATTTATATTTAATGAAATGCATTAGGAACTTAGTTTCTACCAAGTGTCCCTCGACACCATACGTATTTTTTTAAATTTAATATAACCATTAGTGAATTATTATAAAAAAAAAATTGATATGCTGTTGAATCAATTTTAAAAACTTAATGTTTAAATAAAATAATAAGATTGATGCTTACTAATAATTTAATCTTAAAATGTATTAAAAGTAGTAGGTATGAATATTTGCTACTGTAAAACTTGTTCCATTAGTGGTTGAGCCACTGAAATTGCCATCAGCAATTCACTGATTTGGTCGATTCATTTCATCTACGTTGAGGCTAAATTCGTTTAGAGGTAATACGTAAACCAGAAGTAAATGTTCAAATTAACCATATAATTGATTAACTTACTGCTTTAGTAAATACTAGCTGGTCCCGTGGCCGCCGCAAGCGGCGGCCAACGGGACGCAGCTAGCGGTCAGCGCCGGTATAGTGTTGGCGCCCGTATAGTGTTGGCGCCGGTATAGTGTTGGCGCCGGTATAGTGTTGGCGCCGGTACAGTGTCGGCGCCGGTACAGTGTTGGCGTCGGTATAGTGTTGGCGCCGGTACAGTGTCGGCGCCGGTGTAGTGTCGGCGCCCGTATAGTGTCGGCGCCGGTATAGTGTCGGCGCCCGTACGGAGTCGGCGCTCGACAGGTCGGGTTCGGTGAAAATCGAAAGTCGCCCGATCGGGTCGATATAGATATCGTTTTAAAGGTTTCGGCACGGCGGTCGAGAAGAACCGTAGTTTTACCCGGATAAAGCCGTTTGGGGAAATTTAAAGGCTGAAAACGGGTGAAAGTCGGGTTTTTAGTGCGCAGTTCAATTTCAATCTCCCGTAGCGGGCGTACTTGAGGTCCGACCGCCTCGTGTCATATACGGGCTTAAAGGTCTATTTGCGGGCTACAAAAAAGTCCCGTAGCGTTTTTCTCCAGGGGATACGGGGAAAAAGGTAGGCCACTTGGAAGAGCGGAAAAAGGCGGATTAATTAATTTTAGACTGAACCCCAAATTATTCAACATTTATTTCCCCAAAAAGTTTTAGCCTTAGGACCCTAATTTTTTGCATAGCGTCATTTATTACGGCTTTCTACATGACAAAAAATTAAGAACCCCGTAAAGGCGTCCAAACGAATTTTACGGGCATATACAAATTTCAAAATTATAGGGGGGGGGCCCGGAAATTTTTTTTTCCGGGAAATTCTTTCTTAATCCTTTTTGTGGTGTCGGACAACGGGTGTATACCGAATTTGGTGAAAATCGGACCACGTTCCAAAAATTTGTCGAAATTTCCCTGAATTTGCCGTTCTCGATTTCGGGAAATTTTTTGGTCGACAACCATATACGTGTTATACATGGTTGGAAAGATTTTTTTTTTTTCAGGGGGGGTCCTACTCTTGAAAATTTTTTTCCCCGACCAATACTTTCCGAGATAATGGCGTTCAAACATTTGAACTTTTTGGCGGGAAACCATGTTTTTCGGGCTTTTCTCGGAAAATATTGGTCGCGAAGAAAAAAGTTCGAGAGTGTCTCCCCTATTAAAAAAAAATTAGCTTTCCAACCATGTATAACACATGTGGGGTCGTCGACCAAAAAAAAAAAATTTTTTTTTTCCCCCAAAATGAACCTAGGCTAGGACCCGTGATTATTTTAGCGAAAATCGAAAGTCGCCCGATCGGGTCGACATATATATCATTTTAAAGGTTTTGGCAAGGCGATCAAGAAAAACTATAATTTTACCCTTAAAAAGCAATTTGGGGAAATTTAAGAGGCTAAGAACGGGTGAAAATTGGGTTTTTAGTACGTAATTCAATTTCAATCTCTCGTAGTGGGCGTACTTTAGGTCCGACCGCGTCGTGTCTTATATGGACTTAAAGGTCTATTTGCGGGCTACAAAAAAGGCTATTAGAGTTTTTCTCCACGGGATACAGGGAAAATGTTATTCCGATTTGTAGAATTACGAAAAAGCCCTTAAAAAGATATTCGGGCCCCCCCACTGCGCCCAAGCACGGGTGAAAATAAAACCGAAGAAGCTTTCGGTAAAGCACCGTGAATTAAAGACGCCCACCGAAAATCAACCCGATATTCACATTATAGAGGGAGCTACCGCGGTTTAAAGTCGAAAAAAGCGGTATAAAAGGTCGCGTCAAAAAAGACGAAAATTTCGAAATTTCGTCATTTTTTTTCTCGACAACTATAAGTCGTAGGACGCTAATTTTTTGTATAGCGTTAATTATCACATATGTCTACACGTAAAAAAATCAAGGGCCCCATAAAATAAATGGGGGAAATTTTATGGGCAGACGAAAATTTCAAAAATTCGGGGGGGGCCCGGAAATCGAAATTTCAAAAAACGAAGGGGCTGGTCAGAGATCCGAGAGCAAACCTGAAAAGGTGCAATTGGTCCCAATTCCCCACTTTTAAAACCCTAGGAGGAGATACAACATTTACGCGAAAATTACCACATCCGGTTTTGGGCGAAAAATGTTTCGTTCTCCTCCCCACGGCGCCCGGAAACCGGCGAAAAAAAACCGAAAGAGGTTTCGTGTAGAGGACAGATGGGGTCAGACGCCCAATAAGTTTCATTCGCCTAAGAGCATTTTAAGGGGGGCTACAGGGGCCCCGAAGTGAAAAAAAAAAAAGTACGAAATTCCTATTTTTTTTACATTTCCCCCTCCAGGAAGAGAACCGTTCGCAGTGAAAAAAAAAATCGACCTGATCCTTTCAGCGGACCGTTCACCCGAAATACCCTGTGAGTCCCGTCGGGAAATTCCCAAATTTAAGACAAAGCCCCCACACCTCAAGTGGGCAAGGTCGGTTTTTCGACAAAAATCTCTCGAAATTTCGGTTTTCGCCCCCCCACGGGAAAAATGTCGTGAGCTAAGAAAAAAGAAAGACGGTTTCTCGTAGTCCACTATGGCCTGAAACTACCCTGCGAGTCCCGTCGGGAAATTCTCAAGTTGAAGAGGGGGGTGCAGAGTTTGAAGTTCGCGGGGTCGGCCCTAAAAACACGAAAATCGGCCCGTCGGGAGTACGCGGTCCGCCCCCGCCGCCGTCCCCCGCCTCCGACCGCCCCTCGGTATTTTTTTCCTTAAACCGACCGGAGAAACCTACCGGACGCCCTTCAAACGGTATTTCCCCGACTTTTACTCGCGGAGAAAAAAAATGACGAAATTTTTTTTTTCGCATTTTCCGTTCTGCGGTAAAACGGGGGGAGTTCCCGACGCCAAACGGAAAGTAGGGAAAATCCCGGGGGGGTATTTTCTCAACCGTCGGACTCCCCTCTAAAATGTATCAAGTGGAAAAAAATTCGGCGCGCGCGGTTGCCGCGCCGCGATTTTTCGAAATTTTTTTTCCCCCCCGAAAAACGGTTTTTTCCGCATAACTCGAAAACGGGTGACCGCAGCGGTCCGACCCAAAGGACCTTTTTTGTAGGCAACCGAATTTAGGAAAAAATAGTTTTTTGTTTTTTTTTTAAAGTGAACGGGGAAAAAGATACGGGCGTCCGAAAAAGGCCCCGAAATCGGGTGTTTTCGATTTTTAGCGCCCCCCCCGTGCGTCGGGGGGGAAAAAGTTTCGAGTAAAAGTCGTCGCCCCGAGGGCGTCCCACGACGCCCGGGGGTCGTAATATTTTTTTTCCCGTTCCCGCGCCCCCCCGGAGCCGCCGGGAAAACGGGGTATTCCGCCGGGAATAACCGGGAAACGGTTAGTCGGAGGGCGTTGTAAGTCCGCCCAGGACGTTTTCTCACCGGAAGGACCCTACGTACCGACCCTCACCCCCCTACCCCCCCCGGGGGGGAAAATAGCCTTCCTGAAATAGTATTATCAAATTAGTTTAGTTAATACTACAAATCACTTAGTAAATGTTTCCTCAACAGAACAACAGTAAAATAGTCTATTTAAATATATCTAATTCTTCACTTCTAATCCTAGCTCGAGTTTTCTAATCTAAAGAACTTTTAAATCACTTATTTCATATTTATAACTTCTAGTATACGGACATGGTTTAGTTATTCTTCAGAACTATGATAATAGGCATTCAATATCCACTTTTTCTATATCAATTTGTTTTCTTAATCACATCCAAATCAAACGAGTTTAATCCAAATTAACATAGGGCCTAAGTATATTTATTGAGCAACACTTAAGTGCAATTTTAAATTTATTTCTTAATCCTCTGTTATACATAGTTACTAAAAAATATGAAGGTGGATCTATAATGGGCATGTTAGAAAAGAGGCATGCTTACTTTTTTATAAGCAAGAAAAGAGAAAATAAATATTGTTATTATTAAAAATGAACATAGGAATTGGATGAGAGGCTGTTGAACGAAGGTTTTTCACAAGAGGTGTTTGATAGAATGATAGAGAAAGTAGTAGTGGCTAATGAATGACAGGCTCGTGTGGAGTACGGTACGGGTAAAATAAAACGACGTGGTCGAACGGACCAACAAGAGCGAGCAGTTAGGGAATGAAAGCGAAGGTAGATAAAGGTAAGGGTGAGGATGTCGGAGCGAGTGAGAACCGTATGAAAGAGAACGGCAGCGACTCGGTCTCTCCGAGTGGCGGGAGATTGGAATATTCTAATATCGGGAGAGTCGTGAGGCGGCCCTCTCTGTTTACTCAGGGCTTCAACTTGAAATATTAAAAGCCTCGGGGAGGAAAGCTTCCCTGTCTCCCTCTCTCGCTCGCTACCAGGACTCCATCGCCAAATTGACACAATAAATCGACATCTGAGAATCAATATTGATGTAGTAGGTCGGCGGTGTCCCGTGCGCGCCATTACCCCCCCCCCCCTGCCTCGCCTCCTCTTCCGATAGGAAAACAAGACCTAATATTTAACTTGAGCTCGGTGCCGGGTACCCGGCTCCGGCTCCAGCCACTCCCCCTCAAGTCCCTACATACCTTTACCTCCTCCCATCCTTCTTATACCCCGTCCACATTATAAATATCTCCATTTTCCTCTGTTTACGGCAACTTGTGCCTTTGTTTGCATCTACTCATGCCTGCATGAAATAATCCCTTAATAATCTTGGCCGGTAAGTTTGTAGTAGCGCGAGTTATATGTTACCCAAACATTACAAGTAGGGACGATAAAGTAGCTCCATGACATTTGACAAACAACATTTACCGCAACACTCTTGCAAGGAAAAATTGCTTGAGGTACCCTTGCAATCTACGGTTTACGGAAAACATACCACCTCTTGAACGATGTGAACCCTGAGAGATTGCTACTAAAAGCATGATACAAACTAAAATACATAGTACAGCTTTTGATTACTGCAGGTATCTCTGTTAAAGTTTTTAGAGGCGGTAGTGAAACATCAATGTTAGTAATCTTTCGATTAATTGATAATGTTTTAAGATTTGTCTGCAACTATTATCTGTTGCAGAGCCTTTAAAGGAGCAAAATATTAAATATATACCTTTTCGCCAATGTCTATTGTCTATCGAACAGTACTTTTTTAACCTTTGTCAGTGGTTGATAAACATTTCCGAAAGCATCAAGTATTTTTTTGTGGGTATACGCCTGATTAGAAATAGAAATGGATGTTGAGTTTTTGCTTCCTGTCTTGTTAATTGCCTTAACAGTGGGTGGAAACCAGAGGCTGGTGGAGAAGAGCATCTCCATAAAGCGCCGAGTAAAGCGGGGAGGACAAGGACCATCTGGTGGACCGGCTCTGCCCTGATTAGCCTCCTGTCAATCAAACAGCCTTTCCCTCGCCCTTATTCTATTTGGTTTTTCGGCTAGGATTGTATTAATTGTTTGGACAATGGGAGTTGATTACATATGGCCGGTGCGGGCCCGGGGCGCCGCGCCGCGGGTCTCCGCGCTCCGGTCTCCTTCATCCTCTTCATCCCTTTTGTCACCACCTGTTCCCCTTTTGCTAAATACCGCTGCGAACCGATCCTTCTCACAGTTCTTCCGGCGCTCGTCCTCCCACCCCTCTTACCCTTATATTTAATGAAACCATCCCCTTAACCCTCCGATTATTCGCTTGAAGTATCATGTTTGTACTGTTCCTAATTATTTACTAGAACGCTTGACGCCGCTTATAAATGAGTAGTCAGTGCGGTTCTAGCAGAAGTCCTCCCAAGGGATCGAATGCACTCTAAAAATACGTCGACGGTTTCTGTATTTCCACTGATTGGTGTTCATCAAGTTGGTATATATCATGTGCCTCTTTTATAATGGTTACCAATATTCTCTGATCGGAAATATTCATTTTATAAATTGGGACACCTGACAGATAAAAAATTGTTACAAATCCAGAAAGAAGTATGATATAAGGCTTATTTGTTTATCGTTAGCCTTCTTAATCAAGTTTTCTTATTGAAACCATATCCAAACATCAAATTAAGTCCCATGGGTCACTTCGCGCCTTCTATGAGAATCAATATACAGACTTATAAGTCCATTTCAATTTTGGTTGTCTCCTTTAAATGATTAATTTATTTATGTATGTCAATGGAAGTGATTTAAAACTGAACTGCATACTTCATTTCAAGTTTTATTTTTATAAAACGGTTATATTTCCTCATTTTGGAGCATTTTTCGAACAGAGGAAAGAAATATTACCGTTTTTTAAACAAACTTGAAATGAAGAAGGTTAAGTTGAACAAGTAGTTGTTGTTTATTTGCTTTATAAATAACCCCTATTGAAACAAGAGAGAAAAGACTTATAAGTCTCTTCTCTATTAATAAATTAAAGAACTTAGAAACAACCGAATAGACAAAGAAACAAAAATATTAATATTCTTACGTGGTCTTTTGGCCTCTAAACTTAATTATGACATTTCTTTTGTGAGTATTGAATCATAAATATAAGCTCCGAAAGAAAATAATAAATTTTACATTTACGTTCATACTTAAGCCTGGTCTACACGTAACGTTTTGTCGTCAGTCTTGCATGATAATGCTAGATTTGTCAAATAAAATGTTAGGTGTGGACGTCAAGTTTGACAGTTTTGCATGAACTGAATGATTTTGTGAAAATTCGCCAAAGACTGATGGGCTGGAGCTTTATGTACTTTCAAGACTGCATGCTAGTCTATGCACGAAGACGGGCGTCAGTCTTATCGGTCAAACTTAGCTCCGCGGCCAGTCTACTCTCGGTGAAGCTAGAACTGTTATTTTAGTGCCGTAGTGGCGTATGAAAATGGCAGACCTATACACTGGACTTTTCAAGGAGCTTATATAACTGTACTAATGTTTCCTTGCCTCAGGCAAGTAAAATCTAAGGATTACAGCAACCAAGACAAGAAAAACCAGGCATGCTCCTCTCAGGTTAATAAGTAGGAGGAAGTGGATCGTGAAACAGGAAATATTTTTATTCACCAAAAAGAGCAACTCATTTTGAACTGTTTGCCGCAAAAAGAGTCCGAAAATTAAAGTTTCAAAGCGTTCTGGAGTTGGAACGGAAGGAAGATATAATACTTTTCTGTGGTACTTTAATGTACTTTTCCAGAATTAGATTACTTTTAAATTTAAGGGCATAGTGCAATTATCTTCACTATAAAGTTCTTTCTCCATAACGATTTTGGAACGAGTTTGTGTTTCAGTTTTGTCAGTATAGTCATGCAAGACAGACTCTTGACCAGGTACTAAGCGAAAGCATAAATTAATTCAACTAAAAATTATAAAAATTATGTTTACCTAAAATACTCAAAAGATAGATAAAGTGATTATGAACGCATAAAAAACGCAAACTTACTGATTGGGAAGAAATAATTAAATATCTTGGTGAAATCCATCAAAAAATTAAGATTTCTTGAAACTTTTCTGGGATATATTATCTATCTATATCAAAATGATAAAATTCAGGTAGTAGTAGTAAGGTGCTAGTACTAGTAATAGACGGGTCGGAAGAACCCCTTGTTCGAGCCTAGCAATTAGGCCATCACTTAGGCCCTTATTACTATCCCCGTGGTGGAGAGTTCCAGCCACTTCAGACAACATACCTCTGTACATTGTACCGCCGAAGCAAGTATGACGTGATCAATAGTGAGCCATATAAAATCAGAGCGTCACGGCGAGGAATCGAACCCACGATCCGTACCGCTCATGATTCAGTGATGGCCGAGCAGACGTGGTAAGTAATTTAATCCACACGGCCACGCTGGCTCTCTCTCTCCGGTTCAGGTAAAAATTCAGGTAAATCAAATGAATATAAAATCTTAATGAAATGTCAGATTACGATTATGCAATAACAGAGTGGTATATCAATGATGAAATTCTCATAGAAGCAATATCCCCCCTTTTTTAAGAGTTATGCACTAGAACACCGTTTATGAAAGAGAATATTAAAAACGGAGAGATCGAGGATGATTGTAGGATCTAGTGGTAGAGGGAAATTATTAGTTAAGGATAAGGAGCCAACTGGTTGGACTTAGCAACCAAAGAGCAAAAAGTACTCCTCTATAAGGCTTCTTTCTATATAAAACCACCTCTTCACGAGCAATTAAAGAACGACTTGAAAGAAAACAACATCACTTTCGGCCAAAGAGGTGTCGAAACAGGGGAGCCGTAGGGGAACTTACAGTTATAGAGCAGACCGCCCTATAATCCCTGAGCGTTTAGCATCGGGGATTTGTCCTCCCTCGATATGCCGCTATTATTTCCTTTCTGAGCCGGGGTGAAAACAAATCAATTCTACCCCTATGTATGGCTAATCCTGCCTACTTACTGCGGGACAATCCTTTACACACTGGCTCCACTGACAAATCACACGTTCATCCACCCCATCACACCCGCCCTTGTAAACGCTTTTTATTTAATTCTATTACCCCTACTAACAACTAATAATGCCGTATATAATACTCGGCCTAGTTGTCGTTTATTATGCCATCAATGTCATTTGAGTTTCTGCAACTGTTCATTTTTTTTTGTATAGTGCTTTTTTCTATTTTCCTTTGTAAAAATATCGTAAATGCTTTAAAAAATACAATCATGAGGGGTCTAGGTGAGATGATTTGATGATAGAGTCATAACAAATATAAATAAATCCTGTAAGCAAACTTAAATAAATTGTCTCAACAAATTCAAAACAAAACTGTTATTTAAAAAAAAGAGGATAGGTTACACACTCGACACACTATATACAATTTACACTATACATAAAGCAAGGTTGGTTTATGTGCTGTTTACTTTGGCATTTTGCTCTTATTTTACTCATTTATTCATTTTGTTTACAATATTTATACCCTACTATAATGTCTCACTTATTTTTACTACTAAATATTTTCCTTTTTTACGGCGTACTAATTCTCTTCAGGTGGCACAAATTTGTAAAGAAATAACGTTTTTCATGATGCCGTCTTTATTTTATCACCGGTTTGATAACAATCCTATTGTCGGTTGAGCCATCTAGTCTCTTTTTAGTTGCAAAATAAAGTGGGAGCATTAAACTAGGACATTTTTACGAAGCAACTCCTAATGAGTAGAAAGGCATTGTGATACAGATGTTTGTACAAGGCTCCTAAACCGAACTCTATAGTCTAACAGGTGTCTCTTTACATTATATATACATATATATGTATATATATATATATATATATATATATATATATATATATATATATATATATATATATATATATATATATATATATATATATAACTTCAGAATAAATGAGCTTCTAGCCTTTATGCCGATATTTTTTTAACTACCTTCATTTTACGCTTAACTTCGTTCTTTATTAAAGATAATGATTCTCTTAAAATTATTGAAACCAGATTTTTTAGTTATTGTGAACTACAACTATAAACAGATCGCAATAACTGTCAGTTTCACTTGACACAATAATTTACTTTTTAAATATATTTAATAATAAATTATGTAATTAAATTAAATATTATTTATTACCCTCTATACGTATATGTGCGTGGAATGTGATTATTCGAACAATTATATTGTACCCAATAGACCACATGGAGAAATCCTTAGTTTTTTAAAAAATAAAATTCAGTATGACTTCACATATTGTTTAAGTGTATAGGATCGATTTTTTTCTAATATATTGAATCTAAGTAATAGCTTCACGGAAGACCATGTTGATACCATGTTTATATTATTTAACAAAGATATTTAAATAGGTTGAATGGGGGGACATTTCAAAACGAGGTTTATTCAGTGAAAAATTTTGTAAAATTAAAAGCGCAAATATGAAAACGTTAATATTTTTTTAACAGCTATTTCGATTATTATAGTTATTTGTGCAACTAGTGTGCAAAGTGGCACTTTGCTGCACTCGAGAGAAATATTTATGAGCCGCAGACGAGGGCGGAAAGGTTTCTCGAGTGAAGCAAAGACACTTTAAGCTCGAGTTGCACATTCAATTTTTCCTACTGTTAGTTTTTAATCTGTAAATATATTTAAAATAATAGAGTGTTCATCAATATGTAAAAGGTTTTAGAATATCAACTAAACCAGCTGTTCTGTTTATAGCCAGTGTTGTCATTTTATTTTGTGTAACATTTTATGTTTTATATATAGTGTTTAAAACATGTCGCTAGTTAAAAAAAATAATCATTAGTTGTCATTTTTATTATTATAATTTGGATTATTTAATCTTCTTTTTAGATTTAAGTTCTTTATGTTCGTAAGTTGGAACACTGGAGTGCGGTAAAGTAAAATGAGTGCAGTAAAGCAAAACGAGTGCTGTAAAGTAGTAAGTGCAGGAATCTGCTGTTTTGCTTACTATTTTGAGTGCGATAACTACCACTTTATCGGTCAACTGTAGGAAAAAATAATTATTAATCAGTATTTGATTGCATTTATTTTTGTTTAATTTAATAAATTACATTTTGTTATAAAAGTGATTTTTTTCGGTAAGTTTTACATAACTAATTGTGTAAACATTTAAACGCCGGTACTACTGCTTGTAATAAAAATTAAAGTGTAAAAAAAACGAGATTGGTTGAGAAAAGAAACTGTAGGGAGGGGGGCCGAATGTAAACTGACCGTTCGGGAACATCCCCGAAACCTCTGTTTGATTTCGAAATTATGGTCGGACTGTTGTTGTCGTTCCGATTGCTTGAGCAAATAGAAGCTCGAGTTTCTTTAAGAGGACTGAAACTGGCTTAACAGTGAATATTTAAGAGTAATTGTGTCGCTTTGTCGGCACTAATGGATCCAGGTTAAATATTGACCCTCCGAGGCGGAGGACTGCGGGCCAAATATTTGGGCTGCCTCCTCGGTAAGGTTGCTCCTGTCCCCGGTGGAGTGTCCCCCCCCCCTCTTACCACCAATAATCTCTCCCACTCTTATACCAATTTAAACACTACCGCTGTTTTTTGTGTTTTTTTCTTCTTCTTCTTTTCTCCCTTTTCTCTTTTTCGGTACAAATGAATAACTCGGGGCCATATACCAATAATACTAGATCTAGATTTAGGTAGTCTCGTTTTCATTTGCTTATTTAAACTAAAGGGTTTTCTTTTCTTTTATTTTCTTTTTTGTTCATAGTCTTGCTTTTATTTTAAATCGTAAAAACCTATTACTTAATTATCTTATGTTAATATGCAAACTGAGACCATTGACCTGAAGGCCCTCATACTCGGTCAAAATGTTTGCGCAAACATTTTGACTGTGTATGGGGCTGTTTGATGTTTGACGTGTTTGGCCTAAATTTGCCCGGCATCAGGTTGTTTGCGCAAAATGTTTGATCTTGTTTGGGGGGCCTTAATAATCAATGTCTCCAAGTAGAAATAAGTTTAGACCTTTTTCTTAAAATGCTTAAAACTGTTAGGTCAAAAGACAAGCTTAGCCTTTCGGTTTTTAGGGTCCGTAGCTGAAAGCGAAGACCCTTATACATTCCTCTACTTGTCCTTCCGTCTGTCTGTAACGCACCTGATCTCCGAAATTACCCAATAAAAATTTTTGAATTTTTGCAGTTATGTGTAATGACCCAATCACAGGAAAATTATAGAGAAGCCCCAACAAATCATCCGTCAAATTCTAGGAGTGGTAGTTACTAGTAGACATGATGGGTTAGACATTTCTTATCGGACATACATCATGTGGGGTGTTAAATGAGAGTGGAGGACTCCCTGGGTAAAAATATAATATATACAGGGTGGCCCAAAAGTCTCCCCCCCCCCTCTTAACTTTTGAATGGTTTGAGAAAAATTGATGCACTTGGGGGATCTTCGTTTATTTTCAAGCAATCGCGCACTAGGGGCAACCACTCACTTTGCCCCCAGGCCACCCAACTTCAAAATTTCAAATTGGAGTGTATATTTTTGATAGCATAGTTGGATTCTACTGTGAAAAATTATAAAATTTTACTTGGAACTCTTTTTTATATCTCCAATATTTTCCCCCCTATATGGGGGAAAAAATAGCAAAATTACCCTTCGAAAATAGTAGTAACGAAATTACACTTTTATCGTAATAAAATCTAAAAGGTTTGAAATAAAGTAATGGAACTTGGGTGATCTGTACCATGTAAACGGAAGTGTGTATTCATCCACTCGCGTACAAGGGGCAAACAACATTTTGCCCACGGGCGCTGAAATCTACAATTTTTATAACTTTGCCCCCCTCCTGGGGCAAAATATTGGAGATAGAAAAAAGTATAAAGTAAAATATTTTTCTTTTTCGCCGTAGAATCCAAATCTGCTATCAAAAATATACACTCCAGTTTGAAATTTCTGGTCCTCCGTTCTTCCTAATACAATTTGTTTCAGTGTGATTTGAGAGTCTAAAAAAGTACACTTCTTATTTGTCGTTCCGGCAAATGCTTTAGTACTGCTTTCGTCACCTTACATCTTTTATTCGTAAGTTGTATTGCAAATAAATTCTGCTTTGTATCATTTGGAACCCTTATTACAAAAAATGCTTTAATTTTTCTATAGTTTTGGGCAACAACACCTCCGAAAATTGGAGCTAAAAATCATTCCTCGAATCTAAACTATAACACTTTTCACGGTCTGGGCCCATAACCTGTTGGAATACTTACTCGATGAGGCGGCGCTACAGTTCAAGTAGGACTGTGGCCTCGAATACAAGAAATACAATGAAACAAATCTTGCAAAAACTCTTAACATGCATAATTGTTATTAAAGTCTGGTGAACCCTTGGTGATTAGATGATGCGTCCTGTTTAAATAGAGGACCCAGATGTTGTTTTCTTGGTTTCACAGGCGCACTTCTATTGATCTTAAGCAAGCAGTAGCAAACCTGATGTTAGAAACCTCAAACACTCATTTTGACTCATTCTGTTGTCAACAAACCCAAATGTCTGTAAATAATAAATAAAAGCGGTGTTCACTGTCGATAGAAATTTTAAATATTTGTATATTTTTATAATATTTGCACTTGTGTAAAGAAGTGTCGGTTGAGGGTGTTTATTTATTTACAGGTTTTATTATCGCGTAACCTCATTCAAATAATCTAAATACATATTGGTTCAGTAAAAACTGACTCGTTGAGCCCTGTCCATATTGACATGTTCACTTATTGAGATTTACCTGTTTCTGTAATTATTTATAAATCATTAGCTCTTTAACGAGGCACCGATTATGCATTTTTCGATATAAATAGACGGAACAATTATACTTGAAATGTATTTACTTTATAGGAGTATAGATGTAATACGTACTATTTTATTTGCTTTCTTATAAATCATTTGTTTAAAACTAAAAATTCCATCACTGTGTTAAAGATATACAAAGAAGATTATCAAGTATTTATTTACAGACGTAAAACACTCCGAGTTTGCTTTTGAAGATAAGTACAATGAAGCCTGTTAAAAGCAATAATATCTAGTATTTCTATAATCTGGTACACAAGCTTCTGCTGCTGCTTATCAAATAACAGATTTTCCATTAAAAAAACATTATCTTGAAAAAATGTCAAATTTGATCTTTCTCATCTAATGAAGTTAGATTTAGGAGAGCGAGGTTCAGTCATAATACAACTTAGATAACCGACCTTGTGGAATGTACCTTGTGGTACATTCCGCGTCTAGTGCAGAAAGTAGCATTTTGCATGCGAGTTTGGAGTTTGCACCTGAACGACAGAGAAGGTAGTCAAACCACACGAGCAAAGCAAAATGCAGTTTTCGCACAGGTTGCGTACCGTTCTTTATCTACGATTTTAATAATAAATACAGAAAAAACCGTTACTAGCAGCAAATTAGTTTTGTTAAATGTAATCAAACACGCTAAGGTGAAGAAGAAATATGAAACGCGAATGTGCAATGAATACAACTACGAAAAGAATAACTTTCTACTCATCTAAACAGAGATAAAATGTTTATATTTCTTATCAATCCTATATAAAATATATTTTTCAATTTAAATTGTAACCTTTTTTTAATATTTTGTGTCCGTTGTGGATCCTTTTTTGGTAATAAAAAATCATACTCAAATTTTTATATTAAGTGGCAACGTTTCGGCATTACCTGCCATTTTCAAGCCTACAAAAATAATAATTTATTAAGACATCAAAAATTGTAAACTCAGTAATATCTACTAATGTTTAACATATACCTTCTAATTGGCTATTGTGAGGATCGTTAACATGTTAATAAAATAGTAGAAACCACAGTGGTTCTATTGTCACACCGACTCTCATGCATTATCAGAGTTCTCTTCTCTATTATAGCAATCTCAAACCAGATACATCCGAAATAACATTAACAAATAAAAACTAACAATAGCAACAGACGATGACTAGTAAAAACGGGTTAAAAGTAACAATAAAACGGGTATTAAATTAAAACATAATCTGGTAACTAAGTTTTACATTGAGCTATTATCAATCCATTATCATATCACAGACTCGCAGATCTCACTTTACAATAATAAAAACGATTTTTTTAAAACATGACTTAAAAATATTCAAGGTTAATTTTAATTATTAACCATTAAAATTAGTATTAAGGGGAAAATTAAATAACAAGACATATAAAAACAAAAAATTGTAAAATTAAAAACAGGGGAATGGTCTTAACATCGGCAGTGATTAAGATGTCCTACGGTGGAAATTTGCATTGGTATAAATACCACTTTAGAATTTATTCAAAGACCTTGCATCTGTTTTAATATTCACTGTCGATTCTGATCTAATTGCTATATTTAAAGCTTCTAACATTTTTCTTCGATTAGACTTATTTTCAATGCCAATAATTTTGGCGTCTTTAAAACTGAATTTGTGGTTTGTGGCCAATGCGTGACACGATAAAGCGGTGTTGTAATTGCCTTTTGTTTCATTGTATTGGCGCTGTTTAGTACGGTTAATAATCTCCGGTTATCTTTCTCCGATGTAACTTTTGCAACATTGACCACAAGGAATTTCATAAATCGCTTTCACTGTGTTTTCAAAATGGATCTTGTCTTTCAAATTATGGTATAATTGTTGTCCTGTTTTATTCAAAGGTTTATATGTAACTGAATTTGATTTCCGGGCAGTCAAATTTGTTCATAAGTTTTTGAACTTTATCAGATATACCTTTAATGATAGACATACTGACAAGGGCTATAAGTGTGTGCATTAAGGTTATCGTTGGTGTTTGTAGCAAGCTGGGGGGTGGAGTGTTTATACATAAGTTTTTTAATCAGAGACAACGGGTAAAAATTTTCCTCTAATTTATTATAAATTTTCAATTTCAATTTCATCAAATGGCATTTTTCTGTCAGGGTAAGAGCCTTTTTAATACTATTCATTTTCTGGTGTGTAGGACGGTTGGACCTAAAATTTATGAACCTATTACTTTTAATATCTTTCTCGTACCATTCCGTGGTAATCACACCATTTTTCTTTTTTATCATTGTTATATCCAAGTAGTTAAGCCTATTGTTTATTTCTTTTTCTACCGTAAAGTTGACTCTCGGATGGAAGTTGTTCAAAAGATCCATTAAGGGTTTTATTTCACTGTCTTTGATAATGACAAACAGATCATCGATGTATTTAACAATTTGTTTGGGCTTTATATCGATAAGAGTGTTTTTAAGTACGTGATTTAGAACAATTCCACTGATATTGACGGACATGGCACCCCCCATAGGAATGCCATGTTTTTGAGCATAACATTTTTCATGAACTGGAATGTACCGTTGTTAAGAATTAACTTAAGACATTCTATAAATAAGTTTTTGTCTTTGATGGACGTATAAGGAAGAATGCTGTCCAAATTGGATCGGTAGAAAATGTCGAGTGGTACATTGGTGAATAGTGAGCTCACATCTATTGATATGATTGTTTCGTCTTTATTAATATTTAAATCTTTGAGTTTTTCTTTTAACTGATAGGACTTTACTATATCATAAGTGTTATTTCTATTCAAATTGTCTAGAGATGGGTTTATAAAATTGCTAATTATTCCAGAGGGGAATTGATTTGACTAATAATAGGTCTAAGGGGAATATTCTCTTTGTGAGTCTTAGGGAGCCCATAAATCCTAGGGCAGTATGTATTATTATTATTTAAAGCGGCGCGTTTATGTTTGTCAATGTATTTACTATTGTACAATTTGTTAATTAAAATTTTATATTCTTTTCTAATTCTGTCTAAAGGATCGGTTGTAAGGAGTCTGTAAGTTAGTTTGTCATCAAGTAAGTTGTTCATTTTGTCAGTGTATGATTCTATACCTAATATAACTGTAGTGTTGGCTTTATCAGATTTAGTAATTCTAATATGGGGGTGTTCTAGTAAAAACCGTTTTGTAAGTGAAATATCTAACATAATTTGTTTATCTCAACTGCCCGTCGGGAATGTTTTATTTTGTTTATTTTGGAATTCGATAATTTTTTTTGATGATATGACTCCTAAGTGTACTAACATGATTATCTGACGTATTGAGGTTAAGCAATAACAATTCTACATCAACTATGAAGTCATTAATAACTTTTTGATTGTGTCCAGAAGTAATGCTGAAATTGGGACCTAACGTCAGCGAGGTTAGTCAAACCACACGAGCAAAGCAAAATGCAGTTTTCGCACGAGTTGCGTACCGTACTTTTATCTACGATTTTAATAATTACAGAAAAAACAGTTACTAACAGCAAATTAGTTTTGTTAAATGTAAACAAACACGCTAATCGTGCGATAAGGTAAAGAAGAAATATGAAACGCGCATGTGCAATGAATACAACTACGAAAAGAATCACTTTCTACGCATCTAAACAGAGATAAAATGTTTATATTTCGTATCAATCGTATATAAAATATATCTTTTTCAATAAGGTATTAACTAGAATAATCATTACACATCAATATTTGTCATGGTGTCTTTGAATTTTTAATGTTCAATGCTTCACTACCAGTACTCAGACAAGGAATTCCCAAATTATTTTTGTAATCTATTATTCCTAGTCGAATTAAATCAAATCATTCGATTTTTGGAACATTTTTCTATTTACTGAAGTCTTTCATGGGTGGAGTAAAAATATTCAACAATTTCCAACAGGTAGCAACCTATATCATCATGACTTCATCTTCTCATTACTCTACACCGATTAGTTAATTTATACTATATATTATGTTTTATCTATATTTTTCTATCCCTATCATCTATTTTCTTAATTCAATCTCTATATATCTATTTTAATTGTAACGATGTGAAAAAATGTATCGTTTTAAGTTTTATTTAATTATAATCCACTCTGATACATCTATTTTATCTAGTCGTGGCCAAGAATCAAGCCCAGTGGCTCCTGTTCATCAAGT
The DNA here is from genome assembly GCA_951217055.1 of Gerris lacustris. Classification (NCBI taxonomy): domain Eukaryota; kingdom Metazoa; phylum Arthropoda; class Insecta; order Hemiptera; family Gerridae; genus Gerris; species Gerris lacustris. Next base: position 33,409,719 of record OX578285.1, on the reverse strand, counting down.
TGAGGAAGCATTCCATGGCTCGTGGTGGAGTTTGTAATAGTGCACAGTTAATTAAGCTTTGTTGCCTGTCAGTTTCAGTAGAGGATAGTGTTTTCTCTTGGGCTGATTTAGTTTAAAATAGAAGTTCCAGGTTGGTGGTTCGTCAAAGTGAAATACTCTATTAAAGCCCCCATTCACGGTTAAAATGTTTGCGCAAACATTTTGGCCGTATATGGGGCTTGGGGCTGTTTGATGTTTGCGCAAAATCATGTTTGACGTGTGTGGCTTAAATTTGCCTGACATCAGGTTTGCGCAAACATTTTGCGCAATGTTTGATCGTCTATGTGGGCCTTTACACATCATCTCTACTTATTTACCATGGAGCTAATCCCAGATGTGCAACAATTCTAAATAACCTTTACCCCAACTCTAAGTGTTATCGAATTAATTGTTGCATTATTAACTACCACCCCCAATTGTTTACTACGGGAACGATGGAAAAGAGGTATAGGGAGCGAGAAATAAAGCTCTGATAATTATTAGTCACGGAGAGGTAACGCTTATAAACAACGATTATTCCGCTGTTTGGCAGGGAGGCTCGGAGGTTACCTATCGGAACTGTTCTCTATATCTAGTCTATTATTCATGGTAGGTCTGTTCGTGAAAAGACTGTTAAAAACACGACGGTAATTAGCTTCGGCTCTCGGACACGATCCCTTTCCGAAACACTCTTCATTATTAATAGAGTTGAGATAAACAGAGTCAAACGCCCTTTAATCGTTCGTCAAAAATTAACGAATAACATGTTACCATCTAGAAGTTTGTACAATAAATTCCCTCTTATAAGTATTAATTAAACATGATTTAACTGTAAACTAACTGATTATATTCTTTTTTTGATATTCGAAAATTTTTATTATTTATTATATTATTAAATATTTAGTAGCTTATACTACAGTCAACAATTTTATAAATGATTTTTTTACCCTACAAAATAAAATAAAAAATCTATGTGTGAAACGTGTTAAAAATGATTGATAAGTGAGTTTAAAACACGAAAAGAAAGCCTAAACGCAATCGAATCATTTTCAAACAAAGATAGTGACCGTAATTTGATATTAAATTTACTCGTATGTTGTAGTCGTACTTGTAAAGTTGTAAGTGTACTCGTAAGTTAAAAGTAAATTCTGCTTCGTATAATTTGGAACCCTTATTCCAAAAAATGATTTAATTTTTCTAGTTTTGGGAAAAAACATCTCCAAAGATTAGAGCTAAAATTCATTCCTCGAATCTTAATTTCGAAGGTGTGCATCCTGTAAGAATAGAACAACTTTTTTCTTCTTGTGGCAGCAGAATAAGGCATTATTTATTGAACTGATTTCGGGCAGCAAAATTTAATTTTAGAGTCTAGGCAGAAATCATTTTTTTGCTGTGTAGGCAGGATTTTTTTTTTTTTTGCTAAAATGTTGATATGAACTGTTTATGTTATTATCTCTATCTTATAACATTATATAATATAGTTTAATAAGTAATCTTCAATAAATAATTTGTTTATATTTTTTTAATTCTGTTTAGTAAGTATAATGAATACTGTAATTCTTTAATTAAATAAAATAAATAAATAGCGGAGAATAACTGGCCACACTCCAGCTTCATTTGAAAATGCATATCATGATTGAAGTCATTCTAGATTAGACCAGTTACTTTTCTTGATTTATCCTAATTACTTATTTTCTTAATTTATTAAAAATATTTGCAAGATATCTTCAATAGTTTTAGTAATTTGTTAGTAAAGAAATAAATTACTACCTAGTTTGTATTGTTTTATACATTATTCAATTAGAAGTTTTGTTTGTTATAAATGAGCGTTTTTAATTTTGTTTTAATTTTTTTTTTTTTTTTTTTTTTTTTTTTTAATTTAAATTTTGTTGTTGATTCATTTTGTTGTAGATTCAGTTTGCAAGTCACTTATTTTTATCATTCCAAAGCTTCTTATATCCTTTTTTTTTTTAATAAACAATTAATTTTGGTTAATATGTAATTATCTTATTAATATAACATAGATTTTTACTTTCCGTGGCAACGTTTCGGCATTCCCTGCCATTATCAAGCCTACAAAAATAATACTTTATTAAGAAAAACCAAAAGTCGTAACAAGAAACCATCTTAAACTACTCATGTTTGACAACATACCTTCTCTTTGGCTATTGTCAGGATCGTTAGTAAAACATGAAGATAAAATAATTTGAAACAAAATATGTTCCAAGTCAAAACAATAATTAATAACAAGTCGCACATCTCCTCTCTAGCCATCTTTAACCAGAACCATACGAAATTGCACTAATATAACAAAACGAAATGCTATGAACCTTGACTTATAAACATAGTATTGTTTTCAATTGTAATCTCCCTTCCCTTCATATATAGTCAGTTGCTTACGGACTGCCAAGAGTAAACGTTATTTTATTTGAATATGTAGTTTTATTGAATACACCTCAATTTGGCGACGAGGATAGTTCGAAATTTATTATTAATCGGAAGTTATGTTTTTTTTTGAACGGGAATTAATGGACGTGAACGACGCAAAAGTATCGTGGATTTATTCTTTGTTGCGGGAAGATTTACTTATTCTTCTACGGCAATTGTGTTTAATAGATGCAGACGAAAAACGAAATGTGCACGAATTAAGATCAATATTTGTAGATTTTGCTCGTGAAAATACAGAAAGTTATAATAAAATAAAACAGTCTTATGTTCCCGTTAAAGAGCGAGAACGCTTATCGAAAAGTTATATAGAACAAGATATAGAAAATAGTAACGACAGTGAAGTGAACACGGGTGTAGGTACGAGCAGCAACCTAGAAGCAAAGGATACCGAACAAAAGGTAATTACGACTAAAATAAAAATTAAAAAAATGACCTCTGATAATAAAGTACGAGTAGAATTTCATTTACATCAGGATGATTGGGAAACTTTTGTTGAACGGTTAGAGTTATTGTTTATAACTCAAGATGTCGATGAAAAGAAACAAGTTGCGGGACTACTCACTAGGATTAGTGCAGAAACGTATAAATTTGTGAGAGATATTTGCGCTCCAAAAAAGCCTAAAGAATTTAATTATTCGGAGTTAGTTGCTCTTATAACTGAGCATTTGCAACCTAAACCGTCTGAGGCAATGGAAAGATGCAAATTCCATCGAGCAAGACAGTCACAGACTGAAACTGTACTTAATTTTGTAGCTAGATTAAAGAAAATGTCTTTAAATTGTAATTTCACCGATGTAAAAGCGGCCTTACGTGATCAGTGATCAAGTAGTGTGTGGATTACGTGATCACGATACACGAGTGGAACTTTTTCGTTCAACTGACCTGACGTACGAATCAGCTTTAAACATAGCTACAGCTCGAGAAGCCGCTCTTTCAAATGCTGAGCAAGCAAGTAAATTAAGTTCTTCACAAGATGTTCGTGAGAAAACATCGAATTCTTCTACTGATGTTGATAAGTTTCGTGCCGATTTTAAAAAATATTCACCACGAAACAATGATAAAAATTCAAAGAATACCAGATCCGCCAGAGACGAAAGTAGTAACACACGGGGAGCTGAGGCGAAGCAAAAAGTGAATTCAAGCGTAACGAGTGAAGCTAGGTGTTTCTGTTGTAATAAAACGTCGCATTATGCTCGTAACTGTATCCATAGGTGGAAGTGGTGTACTTATTGCAAGTTAAAGGGTCAAATTGCACCTGCATGCAGAAAGAAGCTTGAAGGGCAGCGCAAGGGAAAGTGTGATGGCAGAGTTCATCATAATAGAACTGAACAGGAAGCACAAGCGGAGCAAGACAGCGAAACATCCAGTTTGGCATCTTTAGATTTTTTCTGTATGAATAGTTTCAACTTAAATAATGAAAATGATGAATTATCAGGTTCTAATTGTCTGTTAAATGTAATAGCTGAACCGGCTTTAATAGAGATGAACGTAAATGATAAATTACTAAAGATGGAAATCGATACCGGTTCATTTGTCACTATAATTTCGGAAGAAGCAAAAAATAAATATTTTTATAACGTATCTGTAACGAAACCGGATATTTCTTTATTTTCATATAATAGGGTTAAATTATCACCTGTTAAAAAATTTAACAGTTAAATTTCAGGATAAAATCAAAGATCTGTCATGTTATGTAATGCCAGGAAAAGGTCCTAACTTACTAGGTAGGCAATGGTTGAAATGTTTTGACTTGTGGCCAATTAATTTTAATCAAGTTAATTATTACCGAGAATATGATCATTCTAGTTTTTTGAGCGATGCTGTTAGAAAATTTCCTTTACTGTTCGCGGAAGAGCCGGGAAAGTATACAGGTAGAAAAATCCATTTAACATTTCAAGAAAATGTGACACCTGTACAATTAAAGCCTTATCATATACCGTTCGCATTAAAATAAAAAGTTACGGATGAAATTAATCGACTAGTGAATAATGGTAGCCTGGTACCGGTTAAAATTAGTAAGTGGGCGACCCCGGTTATCCCAGTGTTAAAATCAAATGGTAATCAGGTTCGATTATGTGGCAATTTTAAATTAACGGTAAATCCATATTTGGTAATTAAAAGACACCCTATTCCTTTAAAAGAACATGTTTTTCAGTCACTACAAATAGGAAAAAAATGGTCTTAAATAGATTTAAAACATGCCTTTATGCAGTTTGAAGTAGATGAGGAATCAAGAGATGCTCTGACAATCATAACTGAAAATGGTTTATTTTCTTATACGAAACTACCAGAGGGAGTAGCTTCTAGCCCTGCCGAGTGTCAAGATATTTTAGATGAGATATTAAAAGGAATTCCTCATACTACAGTATATATTGATAATATTTATTGCACTGGTACTGATGATAAGGAACATCGTGAAATTTTAGAATCTATATTAAGTAGATTAGAAAAAGCTGGATTAAGGCTGAACGTGAACAAATGTGAGTTCTTTAAAGAGAATATTGAGATCTTGGGATTTTCACTAGATAAAGAGGGCCTGCGACCAGCTAAATCAAAGGTAAAAGCTATCAGAGAAGCACCACAGCCTAAAAATATCAAAGAATTAAGGTCTTTATTAGGATTGATTAATTTCTATGAGTCTTTTTTACCAGTCAGATCTGAGAAATTAAAACCTTTGTACGATTTATCTACAGCCGATAGATGGTTATGGACTGAAGAGTGTACGTGATCTTTAAATTGGGTAAAAAAACAGTTAATAGCAGACACCGTCTTAACTTTATATGATCCTAATGAACATCTGATATTAGCTTGCGATGCAAGTTATTATGGGTTATCGTGTATTCTATCACATAAATTTACGGACGGGTCCGAACGACCAATAGCATATGCTTCAAAAATTATACCACAAAATGAGTTACATAGGTCAATTCTTGATAAGGAGGCAGCGGCAATAGTATTTGGTTTCAAGAAGTTTTATCAGTATATCGTAGGAAATAAAATAATTTTAAGAACCGATCACGAACCATTAAAATATATATTTGGTCATGGTAAAAATTCATCTATACTGATACAGAATAGGTTACAACGATGGTCGTATTTTTTATCAGGTTTTAAATACGATATAGAAATTCTCAAAAGTAAACAGAACGGTAACTGTGATGCCTTATCAAGATTACCTATCAAAGATGTTACTCCAGTATTCGAGTCTGAATATTCAGTAATCAATTATATCGAAGAAGGTTTGTCTTTTATAAATTGTAAAATGATCTCTAAAGAAACTTCGCGAGATGCAATCTTAAAGCAAGTCTTAAAGTATGTGGAACAAGGCTGGCCTGAAAATACTAATGGTTTTTCTAAAGAATTAATTAATTTTTATTCAAAACGTAATGAATTGTCAATAGACAATAATTGTTTACTTTGGGGCTTGAGAATTATTATCCCTTGCTCACTTAAAACTAAAATATTAACTGAGCTTCATAGTTCACATTTAGGAATAATTAAAATGAAGCAGATTGCCAGATCTTATTTTTGGTGGCCTAACTTGGACACAGATATAGAAGAAGTTGCACAAACTTGTAAAATCTGTTTAAATTTTCGTAAGGAACCACCTAAAATTAGTCATATGCTGTGGCCTGTTGCGAGTAAACCATGGTCACCTATACACGCAGATTTTCTTGGTCCATTTTATGGTAACATGTATTTACTTGTGATTGACAGTTATAGTAAATGGCCAGAAATTATTAATATGAAATCTAATACTACGTCATTAAAAACCATCTCTGCTTTTAAAACCTTGTTTTCCAGATTCGGACTAACAGATCACTTGGTGACAGATAACGGTCCTCAGTTTTCTAGTGATTTGTTCAGTCAATTCATGAAAGCAAATGGCATTAAACATTCTTTTAGTCCTGTGCATCATCCTGCCACTAATGGTGCAGCGGAAAATTTTGTCGGAACTTTTAAAGATAAAATAAAAAAGATTGTAAGCTCAGGAAAATCTCTAGAACACGCAATTAATATATTTTTATCTGACTACAGATCTACAGTTCACTGTACAACTAATAGATCACCATTTTATCTCATGTATAATAGAGAAATGAAAACAAGATTTAATTTGTTAAAATCAGAACACGTGAGTAGTTGTATAGAGAAAAAACAATTTGATCAAAGTATAAAAAAGCATTCTACACGTAAAAATGTTGTTTTTGCGATAGGAGATATGGCATTAGTAAAAGATTATGGTAAAAATACAGATAATAGAGTTCAAGCTGAAATAATTAAACAATTATCCCCTGTAACTTATCTAGTTAAAGTTGATAATAATACTGTATGGAAGAGACATGTTGATCAAATAATTACTACTGTTAATACAAAAGCTCTGCGTAGATCAGATCGTATTAAATCAAAATCTAAACTGTAAAAATAAATTCAAAATGATAAACACATTTAATATTGTTATAAACTTTTATGATTAAATCAGGTTAACGTTTGTTAATGCAACGAAGATATTTCTTTAATTTTGTTTTTAAAATTTATGTAAGAAGATATTTTTTGTATAATTTAGTTGTTATTAAAGCAATATAAAGATAATTTTGTCATTTTCAACATAAAACAGTCGAATTTATGTAACGGGTTCAAAGTTTCATTTATTTTATTTAAAGAAATTGCCTTTAATTTTTCTTGTCTGTTTAGGGACTTATTGTATAAGTATTGATTTTTTTTAAATTTCTTTTGCATAGACATGCTTAATTTTTTTTACATTGTAAGTTGAAGTTTAACAGGAGAAAAATGCTATGAACCTTGACTTATAAACATAGTATTGTTTTCAATTGTAATCTCCCTTCCCTTCATATATAGTCAGTTGCTTACGGACTGCCAAGAGTAAACGTTATTTTATTTGAATATGTAGTTTTATTGAATACACCTCACAAACTAAAAATTAATTTTAACAAAGACTAGTAACAAAATGGTATAAAATTAACAAAAAACAACAGGCTATTACAACACAATCTGGTAACTCAGTTTTACATTTAAGCTATTATCAATACATTATCATATCACAAATTGCAGATCTCACTTTAGAATAAAAAAACAACTATTAGTACATGAATTAAAATTATTGAAGTTTAATTAATATAATTAAGTAATTAGTAATTAGCAGAAAAATAAATAAATAACAAGACAACCACAATTTATAACAGCAACATTGTAAAAATAAAATAAAATAAAGGTTCATCAACAGTGATTAAATGTCCATGAATTGTATTAGTATAAATACCACTATAAAATTTATTTAAAGATCTAGAATCTGTTTTAATATTCACAGTCGATTCCGATCTAATCGCTATGTTTAAAGCTTCAAGCATTTTTCTTCCGTTTGACTTGCTTTCCATGCCAATAATTTTGGTGTCTTCAAATTTAAATTTATGGTTTGTGGCCAATAAGTGGCACGATAAGGCGGTATTAGAATTACCTTTTGTTTCATAGTATTGGTGCTGTTTTATCCGATTACTAATAAGTTGAATGCTTTCTCCGATGTAACTTTTATTGCATTGGCCACATGGTATTTCATAAATTGCTCCAACCGTGTTTCCAAAAGGAATCTTGTCTTCCAAATTATGGTAAAATCGACCTGTTTTATTCAGCGGTTTATAACCAAATTTGATTTCAGGGCAATCAAATTTGTTCATAAGATTTTGAACATTATCAGATATATAAGGTATATATTTAACATTATCATATTAAAGGTTATATATATATAACATTATCATATTAAAGGTATATCTGATAATGTTCAAAATCTTATGACCAAATTTGATTGCCCTGAAATAAAATTTGGTTATAAACCTCTGAATAAAACAGGTCGATTTTACCATAATTTGAAAGACAAGATTCCTTTTGGAAACACGGTTGGAGCAATTTATGAAATACCATGTGGCCAATGCAATAAAAGTTACATCGGAGAAAGCATTCAACTTATTAGTAATCGGATAAAACAGCACCAATACTATGAAACAAAAGGTAATTCTAATACCGCCTTATCGTGCCACTTATTGGCCACAAACCATAAATTTAAATTTGAAGACACCAAAATTATTGGCATGGAAAGCAAGTCAAACGGAAGAAAAATGCTTGAAGCTTTAAACATAGCGATTAGATCGGAATCGACTGTGAATATTAAAACAGATTCTAGATCTTTAAATAAATTTTATAGTGGTATTTATACTAATACAATTCATGGACATTTAATCACTGTTGATGAACCTTTATTTTATTTTATTTTTACAATTTTGCTGTTATAAATTGTGGTTGTCTTGTTATTTATTTATTTTTCTGCTAATTACTAATTACTTAATGATATTAATTAAACTTCAATAATTTTAATTCATGTACTAATAGTTGTTTTTTTATTCTAAAGTGAGATCTGCAATTTGTGATATGATAATGTATTGATAATAGCTTAAATGTAAAACTGAGTTACCAGATTGTGTTGTAATAGCCTGTTGTTTTTTGTTAATTTTATACCATTTTGTTACTAGTCTTTGTTAAAATTAATTTTTAGTTTGTTTTGTTATATTAGTGCAATTTCGTATGGTTCTGGTTAAAGATGGCTAGAGAGGAGATGTGCGACTTGTTATTAATTATTGTTTTGACTTGGAACATATTTTGTTTCAAATTATTTTATCTTCATGTTTTACGAACGATCCTGACAATAGCCAAAGAGAAGGTATGTTGTCAAACATGAGTAGTTTAAAATGGTTTCTTGTTACGACTTTTGGTTTTTCTTAATAAAGTATTATTTTTGTAGGCTTGATAATGGCAGGGAATGCCGAAACGTTGTCACGGAAAGTAAAAATCTGAGAACGATTTTATTACCCTAAAAGGATCCAAAATTAACATAAAAGATTAAAAAAGGGTACAACTAAAAGCAAATATATAACATAGATACTAACTACGTTATATTAATAAAGATAGTAGTTTAGCAGTTTAATTTTTCTGCCGCCTGTAGATAAAATAATGTTTTTTCAACAAGGCAGCAATGAAAAAATTTCTGCCGCGTGTATTCATTGCCTGCCGAGACAGTCAATTTTCTTATTCTGTCTCGCTTCAGACTCGGAGGCTAATCTAATCATTCGTCATTAAAATTTTATTTTGCTGCTTAGTTACAAAAATAATTATAGTTTGCATTCTTTCCCCATCACCACAAAAAAAAATCGGATAACCTTTTCACAATAAAATCAAAAGTGTAAAACAATCAACTAACTGATGATGACGTTAAGTCGAAACAGGTTTTTTTATTTTATCTTATTTTTGGAACGAAGTTCCTTATGGCTCGTTCTGGAGCCCGGGAGTGAATCCAAAAAAACGACCAAAATCACCATCATGCAAAAACCGTCTCGAAATCTACCGATGACGATTACTTGAGTAAAAGATCACCGAGTTAGTTGAAATTTGGTACACATGTTCATTTTACCAATACCCAGGCTGAGTTCGTTGGAAAAAGTTATCCGCCCAAGCGTTCACGCGCAACGCTCACGTAAATGTTAGCTTCTAAAAGATGGGAAAAAAATGTTATTATGGAAGCCTGTTACTTGACAATATATTAGGTTTATTCTTATAATACTGCATATTTAATCCAAGAAAAATTGTAACTTCATCTATTTAATTAGAAAAACACCTTTTTAATATTTTTTTTTTTAGTACAACGAACACCGACACTGTTATGAAGTGATAAAGATCACCATATTTATTAAAGTGGACCCAAAAATTTAAAATAAAGAAAACAACGTATTTACCGATATCTTCCGTTCTAACGTAAAACTTCTTACAAATTGTCAAAAGTGCAATTAAAACAGGCATGTAAAATATCAACCGGATTCAAGCTGAAGCTTTAAAGTAGGGAAGAGATATATTTTATAATATTTTAAATTAATAGGCCGGGTAGATAGAGAACAGTACTTAGCAGTGTGATTTTATAATTTATATTTAATGAAAAATGTAAGGAACTTCGTTCCTACCGGGTGTCCCGCTACACCACACGTATTTTTTTTTTTTTTTTAAATTTGTAATTATTCTTGTTGTCAGACAATACACTGATTATTCCTCATATATGCGCACCTAATAATACCATAATGTTATCTAAATACCACATAATCTAGTCAAAACTACTAATGAATTATTAAAATCAAATCATTATTGCTCAGTTAATGGTTTTATGCTTAGGCACACGAAGAAACGAGCAACCTACGAAATTATATAGGACTAAGCTTACTCTCCTCCTAATCAGCATTTATTTTTACCCTAAAGGAAGTTTTTTTACCTACATGCTTTTAGTTTATCCTTTGTGAAGTAATGAGATAATATGAGCTATTGTTTCGCGGTAGAACTGCTTTCTATTTGTTTAAGACTTGTTTGCTTCAATCAGTTCCATTAAGACAGATATGATGAGCCTCTTAGAAGTGACTTTGTATAATATTTTTCCCTAATTGATCGGTTGTTATAGAGAGGGGGGGCTACTTTGCAAGGATACTACAGAGGAGCCTGTGGTCCGATCCTTGTCTTGTTAAAGGCTAGGATGTTTGTACTGGTCGTAGCAAGGGTCCGATTGTTATATCTGCTCGGCTACAGCTGTTCCGCCTCCCATTGTTGTTTTCCCACGCCCCTACAATTGTGACACCGCAAATATCGATAGGGCACGTCGCCTATAATCCGCCCTATTATAATTATTATTGGCTCTGCCGTTTAAAGAGCCGCCGCGACTAAACCCGTACTACTAACACTTGTAGCCCCCTTATAAATTTCGTGGGCCGAGACTGAATGCGGCAACGTTTCTCTAATTTATACCCCCTTCTCTCGAGCACGCTCCCCGATAAAGCTAAGATTAATATTGCTATTATTTCGCTCCTTCGAGTAGCTACTCTTAAACATCCTTTAATTTACGGCTCTCCTTTCCTCTCCGCAATAAATATTATATGCAATTATAACGAGTATAAATATAACGGCGTACAAATTGTTAACACTGAAATTACTGTTCGTCTTCTTAACAACGGCTAATTTGCCTTAATCCGGTCGTTTGAATTAATTCAGAGTTAGGCCGTGTACAGCATCTAAGATTGACTAATTCCTTCAGAATTGTTTACTGCGTCTCATAAGACCAAACTGGTAAAATAAAGTTTCTCATAACCATATCATTCTTTCTTTCCTAAAAGAATAAATGGAATAATTTAATATAGCAGAAATGGTTTGCAATTAACTTTAGGATTATAACGAGAAAGTCATATAAGAAGGAAAAATAGCAAGTAATTGAGGTTTTTCACCAACAACAATATAAGTTTAACATGCATTTTGTGATGCAAACAAAACGTCAGACTTAAAAATCCAATTTGAAACTATTCTTGATAATTTTGGCGAAGAATTGCAGCTGTTTTATTTTTGTTTTTAGTAAATGACAATCAATGTAACAATTTATATTTCGAAGAAAGATTGTTAGATTTTCCTTTTTTACCTAGCAAAAAATAGCTCCTATGTAATTGCTAGAACGTCAGTTAAAATTTAGTTGTTTAACTTACTTGTTTGGGACGAGACACGTTTTTTCATATCAAGTTTAAAAATTAAATTTATCAATAAAAAAAGTATGTCCGCGAATAATATGAAAATATAATAAAATTTGTTCACATATAAGCATTTTATTTAATTTTATTTCTTTTTTTATCTATTACAAAATGATCATATTTGATTTGTAAAAAATGTCTTTGTTTCCTATTGGTTTATGCGATTAGTCATAAGGAGTTAATATCGGCACAATTTAAGTAATATTACAGATAATTGCGCGTCATGTCTTGGTCTTCTTTCCTATAAGACCCAGGTAATTATTATTTTTAGCCTGTTCATTTATGTATGTGTACGCAAATATAAAAGGGAGCCATTTCAAAATGCCACTATTCCTAAACAGCTGGCTTTACGTTGGAGTCAATAGAGAGAGTTTGAGATGCTTTAAATTTTAGGCATTTCCTTTAGAAGCTTCTCGATTGTCGTTTTAAGCCCTAGGCAACGTAACTAATCCAGGTTTTTCAGTAAAGACCACGTCTCTAAGTGAGACGTTTCTCTTCCCCCCCACGCAAGTATCTAATAATGAACCTTTGGCTCGTTCTCACTATCGACAAACTGAGCAGTTAAGTTTGACATCCATCGAAAGCATCCAATTAGTCTTAAGCGAGAAAGGGTTAAAAATAAAAACGTCCGAAGTGAAAAAGTTTTAAAATGGAAATTAATAATGAATCCTAGACCTAAAAAATAAAAATCGACTACCTTAATAGAGGGTGGGCCAGAGAAACGGGAAAATTTCAAATATGTAACTCTCACAAAACGGTAAATTATGTCAGTAAGATGGTGTCCGTTCCTTTCTATGCATTCCTGGAATCGTGCGAGAAGGTTTTGCATGATTCTCTGAAACATCTCCATGGGAATCAAAGAAATTTCTTCTTGGATTCTTGTCTTCAACTGGACAAGTGTTGTTGGGTGAGTACTACAGAACTTGCTTTTAAGATGGCCCCACAAAAAAAATCACAAGGCGACAAATCAGGTGACCTTGGGGGGCCAATTAATGTCACCGAAGCGATTATTCACCGTGAGATTATTTGATTACCAAAGACCTGTCGAACGGCTGCCATTGATGGCCTGGTAGTATGAGCTGTGGCTCCATCTTGCTGAAACCACGGATTGTCAGGTCTAGGTCAGGTGAAGGTTAATGCTGTTTTGCAACAAAGCAACACATCGAGCTGATGTTAGTGTCGTTGCATTCCCAAGGCCCAATTACACTATGTGTTGATATGGCACACCACACCGTAACCTTTGGGCTGTGTAAGGGTTGTTTATGTAATTCACGAGGATTTTCAGGTGCCCAATACCGGCAAGCCTGCTTGTTTATATATCCCTTGACAAGAAAAAAGTAAGGGGGCAAGGGGGACAGCTTACCCATGCACCGTGTTAGAGAGGGTTCCAAATTGGCCTAAATGTTGTTTATTTTTTAATTATTTATTAATATTATCTATTTATTTATTATAATTTCTTTCTCAATAAAAACAAATTGTACAAAAAGAAAAACAATTATAATGACTCACTGGTTCCCAAGGTGCTAAAGTTGCATCATGGCGCGGCGCCCCGGAGAGCTAGGGCTTTCTCATAAGGGAGTTATTTCATTTAATTCATTGTGTCAGGTTTTTTTTAAAGATGAACATTATGAATTTCTCCCTTCAGAGATGCAGTCCACACATATCATAATCTGCACAACTCGGTTGAAAGATTTGATATAGGGTGTCTTTAGAACTACAGTAATCAGCAAGGAAATCGAAGACTTTTAGGAACCACTACAAACAAACCCAATGAAAATATAATACATATTCACTATTTTGTAGCTGTTAAAATTTGACAATTTGGTCGCCTTTGGAACAACAAGAATAACCAAGGGCACCTAAAATCGATACATTTTGGGAACCACTGTAAACTAACCCGTTAATAAAATTTAATTATATATTCGCTATTTTGCAAAGTGTGGCTGTGACTGTGCCTTTGAATCAACAGAAATCAGCAAGGGCGCCGGTAATCAAAAACGTTTTGGAACGAATTAAAACTTTTAAAAATGTTGGCCAACTCTCACCTCATTTTATCTCCTTGGACCTATGGTGTTGTTCCTATACTTGGACTAAGATGGACTTTTCTCGCTGTTGATTTTGCAAAATTTAATCCAGATAACATTTTGGTTACTTCATCAGGGACTAAAGTATTTATTAGATTGATTGACCATTTCCCAAAGTTTAAATCTAATTTGTTTATTTTTATGTTTCAAGTTTTATTTTTATAAAAAAGCTGTTTTATTATATACAAACATACTTAAAAAGTTTAGGTAAGCTATTTTCTTTTCATTTTCGAAATCTTTGACTATTTGATAAGATAAAATTTGATGAAGATCTTATATAATTTAATATTAATTTTCAAGGAGTAAATATAATTTATAGGTTTAAACAAGAGTATTATTGCTAGTCCAACGCGTCTACACGGACATCCGTAAGACAGGCATTTTTTCAAACCAATTTTTTAAAGTCAGGGGGCGTTAAAAAGTGTAAATCCATCGATGTCTAAACATTTATTTTTTGTACAATACATGGAGTCGAGGTATGATGACATGGGATACTTAGTCGTATTCATTTTTTGGCAGGCCCAAGCCCATGAGCTGTTGTGCCAAATATCATTATTGTTCTAGAACCCATGTTATCATACCTCGAGGTCAAATCGAGATTTTGTCTCAGAATTTAAGAGCCCTACAACCAAAAACTTTTTAAGAAAGTGGAAAAACGCATAACTAGTTTAATTTTGAGCATTTTAACCCAGGCCGTCCTTTGTTGTTTCCCTTTCGTAGATGAGTCTATTGACACATTATATGTTAAATATGCATTGCTGCATCATATTAACCCAGTAAACATTATCCCTACTGGAGGTCAGTCAATCTAAGGTCAAATGACGATGGCTTCGGACACCACTTTGGACCTAGATATAAAAAGGTGCCCACATAAATCTTACCATGAGAGCACCCTCTAGCCCTCTTTAGAATGATATGAGGGTTTCTTATTTAGGAACTTCCTAGAGTAGAGAATGACGGCTTTGATGGGATTAAAACGTCTGAACGGTCTCCTGAGGAAGATCAAAGCCTAATAGAGGCAGGCTGCGGAAACCTATGTTATTGCATACATATATTATGTGGCTTTTGTTTCCCTACCCCCTTTAGATCTTTGTAATGTAATATCGTACTTGCCTATTCTCCGACTTTCTCCTTGATTTCTCAGGGACCAGTTACTGTTTGTTCCCTACCCTAGTAGGGACTATCTTGACTTGTTTAACTTATCTTTCTTTTCTATATTATTAGACGTTTAATATTATTAATAAAACACCGTCACGAGTATATTATTACTTACTCCAGGTATAGTCTGTCACCAAAGTTGTCATCATCACTCATTAAGTTTGCAGAAGTAAATTAATTAAATTTTATAATATCTATTTTTTGCTTTTTTTCAAAAACGTTTATATTAATATAAATGATATTTCTTTTGCTATAAAGAAAGATCAAAATAATTTATTCCTTCTTTTCTTTAAAATTGAGTTACTTCGTAATTTCTTACTATGAAGCGAGTACTTCTGTTTTAATAATTTGACGAGGTAATAATTTGATTTCTATCGAAAGGAAACAAAAGGAAAATTTTCCAATCCGCATTCTTAGGAATTAGCATTAACATAATGTAAAAAAGTTATAAGTTTGAAGATGTCCTCTAGAAAAGGGTCTGTAGAATAAAACTTTATTAAAAGCACCCTAAGTCATTATCATCAAGGGACCATACTCATTAAGTCAGCGACCTCCTTCCAATTAAAAATTCAATCGACTAATTGACATTCGACTTTTTTAAACGAGCTAAGAAATCAGTTTTTTCCTCCGTTCATCTCCTAAATGTTTTACAACGGCCTCGGATTAAAACTGGATTAATTTGTTTGGAAAGCAATTAAAGGTAACATGAATAATTATTATTTCCTAGAGTCATTTTCAATATTTCTGTTTATTCTCTTTTGCTTTACTTGCCGATTATTAACGGCTATATTTAAGTGATTTTTGATGGCAACTCTAGTGTACAACATCGTTTAATACTCTTGTATTCGATACTTACGTTATTCACGTTATTAACGGTCTGCCAATTCTAAGGATGTCATCTACAATTACAATAGGGTAAAACCAGACGTTTAGAAGTAATTTTTGGTATTATTCTCATGTGACCTGCTCATAATGTGAGTCATTAGAAGTAATTTTTGGTATTATTCTCATGTGACCTGCAAATAATGTGAGTCATTAGAAGTAATTTTTGGTATTATTCTCATGTGACCTGCTCATAATGTGAGTCATTAGAAGATACGTAGTTGTTTGTACCGATAATTCGTCAAACTTACTAATAACAAATAAAATAATTTTAGTCTTTGGATTTATTTAATAATGAATAAATGTTAAAAACACTAATTTGATCAATCGGTTGTAGAATTTTACCAACTCATTGTTGGTACTATTCTCAAGTAAGCTGCTCTCGATGTGAGTTATTAGAAGATTAGTTAGTTTTCTCTACCGATAATTCATCATACTTACTAATAGCGAATAAAATAATTTTAATCTTTGGATTTACTTACTATCATTAGAACCTTAAGGCTGATTACTTATTATTATTTATAGATATAAAACACATTTTTGGATGTATTCTCAAGTGAGCTTGTGATATTTATATGATCTTAAAGATTGCTTACACTTATAGCAAAGATAGCCATAGATAAATTGTATGCTTACTCTCAAATAATCTTTTAAAGTATATATACTCTTAGTTTCTATGTATATATTTGTATATCTGGGTTAAATGTTTAATATTGCCCCAGGTCATCCGTCAACTTGCCCATATTGCCCAGGTCATCTCCATGTATCATATTTTATTTAAACATATGAGCTCGTTACAAATAATAAGTCCCCTATTTTTATCTAAGGCCCCCGTTTCTGTATTATACTACTAGACAGCCTTTGGCCATCTAGAGTTTAATATAGAAAGACCCCGGCGGGTTAGATTTGCAGCCACGTGCATGCCGCGAGTCATCTACCCTCAAGCCTTATAGTCCAGTCAATGAAGGCGAAAATAAGGTAAAAGCTCCAAATTTTTTCGGATTGAATGGATTGTCCTGAAAATTTGCATACAAGCTCATCTGACCCCCCACTTCAAAAGTTATGTTGTCTCGATGTGTGCTTTTTGCTAATTGGGGGTGAAAACTACCCTTGTTTGGGAAAAATGCGAAAATTTCAGGTTTACGTATTTTAAAGATTCAATTCATGTTCAAATATGTTGGATCAAGATCCTTTAAAGTTTTTTATGAAATTTATTTTAAATTTATGAAATGTAATTACTTTTATACCCTTAAAAAAATTTAAAAACTACCCCTTAATGCCCAAAAAAATAGGAATACAAGTTTTTAGCAGCTTAAAATGTTCTTTTGGAGCATTCACAATGTATTACATCACTTTTGTTATTCATTAGAAAACTTACGACTAATTAAAAAGTTGTAACCCTTAAAAACTACCCCTTTATAATAAAATTATGGTTGAAGGCTTAAGATGTTTTTAATGGTATACCTATTAAAAATTTTGAACTTTTTATAGGTTTTCAAATGGCCTATGAGGAAATGCGTAAAATTATATGTTACAGGATGATATAATTCATTTTTTTTTTTTTAATTTTATCGAATTTATTTTTAATATTTTTTTTATTAAATTAATTAAAAACAAAAGCAAATGTTAAATGTTGTATGAAAAGCAAAACATTAGAATACATCACTATCATCACTGTCTTCGGCCTCGCCTTGATCCACAATTGGAGGACAATTGTTACAATTATAGCCAGAACATAAACTACATGTGGCATTGCAAAAAAGTCCAACTTTTCTGCAACCACAAGTTGCGCCGCATCCTTTTTTGCGATTGCGACCAGAAAATATCCAGCAATTACACACAACACTCATTCAAATTTATGTGTACATTCCTGCGTTTAAACATTAATTCTAGAAATAAAATATTATGATGTGCTATGAACTTTGAATTGTATTTGTATTAATAAAAACAAAGGATTCCCCTATTTATTTGAGATCTCTTCCCTCCCAATAACCTTATAATAAACAGTCAGTTGTATTTTAGTTTTTAACTAGTAAAAGTTATAATAGATATATAATATGTAGTTTTTACTTAATACACTTCATTATATTAAATTTTAATAAAATGTAGGAACGCGATATTGAAAAATTAATCAAATAATTTATTAGCCCACTTACATTGTAAATTGATTAACAAAATAACACCTTTTATTTAATTTATAAATGAGGCAAACCTCGTGTTTTCTCTGCTCTCCCTCTCCCTCCAATTTATTCTTTGTCTACTTCTCTGTGGTTCATCTATTGTGTACTTACGGGCACTCATCCATATACACAAGAACTCGGGTTCATTTATGTATGTATAATATTGAAATACTCACTCAAATTAATTCACAAGCACTTCAAAATACACTAGAATGGTGGTAATTTACCAGCTCCGAACATTTAACTAAAAAATTGCGATTACTCTTTTTACCATAACTTTTTAAATTTTAAAGTTATAAATTCGCTCAAAAAAAACCATTTTGTAGGGAATTTGAAGCGCTATAAGTCCTAATTTTTTCAGATTTTTTGAGCCTTCCGTTTTTAAGATTCGTAAGTTTAAAGGGCTCAGGAAATGTGGTCTTCGTACTTAGTTTTGAGCTTCTAATTTTGTCCTACAAAAATAAATAAAAAAGAAACTTTTTCAACAAGAAAAAACCTACAATTTCTTATTCTATCATTTTTTTCATAACATTGTTAGTTTTTGAAATATATTTGAAAAGAAGTTGATTTTTTTAAAAATTGAAATTTTTTCTTCAAGAGTAAATCAAACATTTTTTCGAATTTAGGCTTCTTAAGCCGTTCAAACTCTCAGAATCTATTGTTAGTATATAAATAAAGTAAACTACCGACGGAATTTGTTTAATTTCAATTTTGGCTGTCAAGTCATTAATTTTAGTACCGATTATTTTTCTCAAAAATCAAGACAACCACTTTATTTTGATTATAACTCCGTCAGTTTTTATGCTAAAGATTTTTTCCAGTAATCAATTTAAAGGTCTATTCAAGCACTTAAAAAAGTGAAATATAAGTTTTCTTCGAAAAACCTTTCATTTTTCCGCTACTTGACATGGAAAGTTTCGATTTTAAGTATCTTCAAAGTTGACTTCAATTTCAGGAAGTCATAACTCGGGTTCTATACTGCCTACAAAAATAAAATAAAAAGCAATATCTTTTTTATTTAATTACCTTCGTTTTTGACTTTGACCGTTTTTACGATAAAACTTTTAGTTTTTGAGATATTAGCAAAAATTCGCTCAAAAACATGAATTTTTTTAGCTAAAAAGAGCATCTTTAGGCGCCAATAACTCAAAAAGTATTGACTGTACAAAAAATTCTTATAGAACATTTTTTGTTTAGAATTTGTCCGTGAATCGAATCTTGAAGTTATTTTTTATTTAAAAAAATCCACCCCCGAGAAGGGGCAGTCACCCCTGGGGTAAAAGCACACATCGGCACTATATAACTTTAGTTTCTTGGGCTAGTCCCTAGCTACAGTTCAAATTTCACATCAATCCATCTCATCCGAAAAAATTGGGACCCAAAATGCTTCATTGACTGGACTATTAGTAAACATTATGTAGCAACGTTTCAGACAGACTAAAAATAAAAAATTGCGAATTTTAATACTAAGCAACATTATGTCGAATAACTCCTCAATATAAATTAATCGGAGGGGTGGGGGATAAATCGAAGTTAAGCACTCCCTAGTCGATCAATATTAAGATTGTAGGTTAGAATATATAGATTGCTAATGCCGTATAGTTAGAATATTTATTATAATATATAGTTAGCTTTATAGCAACTAGACTTTGTCACTGCATATTCTGTATATATTGTATATCTGTTGTTTATATTGAATATCTGTTGTATATATTGTATATCTGTTGTATATATTGTATATCTGTTGTTTATACTGTATATATTGCATATCTGTTGTATACATTGTATATCTGTAGTATATACTGAATATATTGTATATTATACTGTATGTATTGGTCACTGAATTTACTTGCTATTCCCCTTGAAAATGTTAAGGGCATTTTTTAATATTAAATATTCTACTGGTGTTTCAAAATAGATACTCATGAAAGCTGAAAAGTCGAAGTTAAATTTAATATATAAGTTAACTCTACAAAATGTATTGTTACTACTTCATTTTACTGACGTAATTTCCGTCATTACTCTTTTTTTGCCACCATAATTACGATAATGGTTTTTGCCAGAATACTTAAATTAGTTCTCAGACCTCTTAATTACATCGATCTATCTGATATGGTTAAGGCATTAGCGTGTTGAGTTATAATTTTTCACTTTCAAACCATACACGCTAAACCTTTTTGGTCTTGTATAATTCTGTAGAAATATTATTTTAACAGGGAAAACTATACCAATATATTTTTTTTTAATTTGAGATCATTTATTGCGGGTCAAAGTAAATTTAAATAAGTTCAGGTATACGTGGTGTCTCGTGCAAATGGAGATTTTTTAGTGAATCATTCGTGGTAGGATACAACAAGGGTTATCCTATTTTAAATAAAATCTAAGAGATTCGTGGTAGGATACAACAAGGGTTATCCTATTGTAAATACAATCTATCTCTTCTGATTAGGTAATACCAAATATCTATCTGCATTAATGCAGGAACAACTTACATGGTAACAAAATGCCAAGTATTATAAACATCAGTGGATAAGGCATACAACATAATAGAGTATTATTATTAATATCATCATTTCCTTCCCAAACCGTAGGACCATGGATGTTGATGGAAATTCTCGCTCTTAGAAGAGTTAAGAAAATGGGGCTCGACGAGTGTTATGTTAATATGGCTGTAGCCTTTCTAAAACTGAACTAATTTTGGTATTCGTTGTGACAAATATTAAGAGCCTTTTTGACAATATGATTAAATAGATACATTCACAATATTCTCAGGCAAAATTAGTAGACTTTCCAGCGGTGACTTAAATTTTAAATTTCTTCCACTTCTCAGCTTTCATGAGTTTCTATTTTGAAACACCAGAAAATATTAATTATTAAAAAAATGTCCTTATTATTTTAAAGGAGAATAACAAGTATATTCAGTGACCAATTTTATCTTAGAAAAACGTCACATAGCCACTAATACCTAGCATGGGCCCTACGGGGTGAAGGCTAGTTATTAATATGAATATCTACATTTATAGCAATAAAAAGCATAGAATAAAAGACAAGTTTCTTTACCGAATAGCTCTTAAATGTCTGAAATGTGTAACAGATAAAAGCTGGAAAAATTAGATGGTTTTGCCTTCTGCCACGTTATAAGGCAGCCATTATCTTCAAGACATTAATTCACACAAAAGTTAGTTGAGGCTTAATCCAATTTTGCCGACTTTAAAATAAGAGGTTCACAAGCATGTGGAAGGAAGCTAAAGAACAACATTTAACAATCCAGGCAGAGTTCAGATAAAGGCTAATATTAAACTTTACCACTTCTCGAAATCAGAATATTTAAAATAGTCAGGTTTAAAGCTCTTAAAGTATTGGTAGTGTACTAATAAATAATTGAAAATTATAATCAGTATTATCTAACGCTGAACTGATTATCACTTAACTATCAATGAAGTGATCAAAATCAGTCTTAATTGAATTTATTATTGTGTTCTAACAACAAACCGATGATATATATATAGTCTCGGAGTTATATCCAGTTTGGAAATAACTCAGTGCGATATAAGCTACGCGGAAGTGATTGGTAGTGGGTCATCCGTAATGCCCAAAAATAAATGTGTGTAAAGGTGGCACCACACATGTGCAATATGCAGAATACCGAATGTTCTCTTTTCGTCGCATAGTTCTGCTAACTACCTCCACCCCTGTCCACACATGTAGATATTTGCCTGGCAACGGCAACCACCTCAATATGGCAACTGCAAACATACAGCAAAACACTCCACCTCTCTCTCTACACTCTACACTATAAATTTTATACATCATTTTTGTTAGTAATTTTATAAATCTCTATTTAGATTTATTTATCATACTTATAACCTTTTGTTACACATAACCTTCCCCGATTTTATTCTCTTCTCTCGGGTTCTTGACAATGTAAGATGTAATGTGCGTTCAATAAAAGTTTATTATAATTTTAAAAGTGAAAATGCTTTTTTCTTTCCTACAGGGTTATGGGCCAGGAACTAAATTCCCGTGCGTTTTGTTCGGCAAAATAATATCGTTTTGTACTCGATTTATTACGTTACCGTATTTGAAAAACGATGGATCTCGCATCGGTTCCAAAGTTCAACGGGAACAACTATGCCAGTTGGCAATTCAGAATTAAAAGTATCCTCGAAAGCAAGGATTAAATTGATTATATCGAGAAACCGAAACCGGATAGCGGGTCAGACGATACAAAAGGTAAAGAGTGGCGAACAAACGATGCTCTGACGAAAAGTGTTATAACTTGTACCATGAACGATGAGCAAGTCTCATTGGTACTCAATTGCAAAAGTGCAAAAGACATTTGGGATAGTTTAAAAACCCGATTCGCTGGCGAATCCACAAGACGGAAAGTGGAAGCCAGTAGCGACGTAAGCCGCCTGTCGATGGAAAAAACATGAAACGTGGATAAAATATTTGGACAGAGCTGAAAAACTGCTTGAAAAAGCGAGATGTATGGGGGCAGAAATAAGTGAATCGGAATTCTTAGTCTCTGTTATTAGAGGTTTGCCTTCCAAATTTAATAACGTCGCTATGCAATTCGACACTATTAAAGACGCTACAGTCAAAGATTTGAGACGAAGTTTGCAAATGAATGATGAGAGAAATGGAGCTGATAACAAAGAAGATGCATAACATAGCCGCACTAAATGTCTTCTCAAGAGGCCAAAGAAAAAAATACTGTAAGTATTGTAACAAAAATTCCCATTACGAAAATAAATGTTGGTTTAAACCCAGAAATAATAATAATAATAGGCCATCATTTTTTAAGAAAAAGCCTCAGCGCTCTGGTCAAGAAAATCAATTGCATAAGCAGTCAGCAAAGTTAGTCGAAACTAGTGAGGCAGCTTGGACAGCGGGCAGCTCAGATAACACCGATTGGATTTTAGACAGTGGTTGTTCCATGCATATGAGTTCTGTTAACTTTGTTACAAATGATGTGAGAAATATAAAATTGGCAAATGGTCAAATTATTAAATCAGAAGGCATAGGATCTGCAAAAATTACGTGTAGTGATAAAAATATTTTAAGCCTAGACCAAATATTATTCGTACCTGATCTTCATGGTAACTTGATATCCGTTAGACAACTTGCAAAGGATAAATATTCTGTGATCTTCAGTAATGATACATGCCATATTAAAAACAATGAAACAAATATATCTATTTCAACTAATTTAAGTGGTGGATTCTATGTTTTAAAGAAAGATAGTCCTGTTGAGAGTGCTACTGTGTGTAAAATACATACTATTCAAGAATGGCACAGAATTTTAGGCCATGTTAATTATAATTATATAAAGCAGTTAAAAAATAATGAAATGGTTCGCGATTTCGATTATTATGAAAATCAAACAAACGATAGTCTTTGTAATGTATGTTTGAAAGCCAAATGTGCAAGAAAACCATTTAAAGAAATAACATGTGATCAGTCAACTCAACCCTTGGAGCTGATACATTGTGACTTAGTTGGACCAATGCCTACAAACTCCATAGGTGGGTCACTTTATATTTTTACAATCGTTGATGACTATACAAGAAAAATGTTTATCATTTGGGCTTCAAACAATTACAACTATAAAATTAATCGTCTAAGGTCGGATCGGGGAACAGAGTTCATTAACACTAATATGAACGAGCTATTTAAACAAAATGGGATCACACACGAGTGCACTTGTTCTTACGCACCACAGAGTAACGGCGTCGCAGAGCGAGCCAATCGAACTATACTGGAAGGTGTTCGGGCTCTATTAATTGATTCCCATCTACCTCAGAAATTTTCGGCTGAGGCAGCTGGCACTGTGGCTCATATAAAAAATAGAACTCCCACTAGGGTGTTAGACAATAAAACTCCCGAGGAAAAATTCAGCGGTAAGAAACCAAGCCTATCTCACATGAAACTTTTTGGATCTCTCTGTTACTCTTGGATTCCGAAGCAGAAGAGATCGAAACTTGAGGCTAGGATGTCTCCTGGTATATTCGTAGGCTATTCAAGAAATAAAAACACTTATAGAGTATATGAACCAGAAAAGGATTCTACTTTAGAAACGAGAGATATAAAATTTTATGAAAATAAAAAGGGAAGTTATTTATTAAAAAATGTAAACAAAGACTTAGACTTTGAACCAGAAGAGGTGGAAGAAGAGTGTATTAAAATCAACTTAAGTCCTGAGTCTGCACCTAAAACAAAAAACGAAAAAGTTAGAAGTGCAAGAAGAAAAATAGATTATGCTGAATCATCTAATTCAGAAGAAAATAATGTAAAAGATGATACTTACTTACCTTCTTCTGATGAAATATCTTCGACAGAAGACTCAACAGCGTCTTCGTCTAGTTCTTCTGATGAGAGCGAAGGAATACTACTTACTAGATTAGACTTAATAAATAGTGCACCTACACTTAGTAACTTCACAGAGGCTATGGACTCTCCGAATGCCAAGCATTGGAAAGATGCCATAAAGAAGGAGCTAGATTCCTATCTAGCTTTAAGTTAATAAAATTAAGATAACTAAACAAGAAAAAACTGATAAAATGTTAGGGCTAGAAATAAAGCAAAATGAAGAATCTATTATTGTCACACAGAGCCAGTATGCTCTTAATATTCTTCAACGCTTTGGAATGAAAAATTGTAACGGCGTTAGTACGCCAATAGATGTCAAACAAGACTTAGTTATCAAGAGTCACAAAAAATAGACTCAACATTGTATCAAGAAATTATAGGGTCTATTATGTATTTATCTGTTCAAACTAGGCCAGATTTAGCCTTTTCTGTGAGTCATTTATCAAAATTTAATAGTGATCCTAGATTGGTTCACCTTAATGCGGCCAAAAGAGTACTTAGGTACATCAAGTCAACATTAGACTATGGTCTCAAATTTGAGAAAGGCCCACTAGAATTAATTTGCCATGTAGACGCTAGTTGGCGTGATGGCAAAGGTCCCAACGCTCAACTACAGGTTTCCTTCACACTTTAGGAAACAATCTTATTCAGTTTACTTCTAAGACCCAAAGTCAAGTCTGCCTATCTACTTGTGATGCCGAGTTAATGGCAATGGCAAAAGCTGTCAAACAAAATATCTATTTAAAAGAATTTTTACAAGAATTAATTCAAGAGAAATTAACCTGTATTAAAATTTATTGTGATAATAGTTCAGCTATTCAGCTTGTAGTTAATGGTTCTACTTCTTTCAGATCTAATCACTTGATTAGACAAGTCTCATTTTTACATGAAAAATATTTATCTAATGAATTCATGTTCATTCACATAAGTTCGGATGAACAGTGGGCTGATTTTTTGACTAAGCCACTAACAGAAGTTAAATTAAATCATTGTTTAAAAAAAATTAGTTCAATTCTCAAAGAATAATTTTTTTAGTTTTCTTTTCTCATTAAAAGTAAATATTATAATTTAACATTTTCAGTAATTATACAAAATCTAAATTTAACTGTCAAATTTTGTACTTTTAATTTAAATTTCATTTAAATTTATTTTCAAATATGATTATTTTTTTTGTCAGAATTATTTTTTTTTTTCCTGAAGTAAGACTTTATATTTATTATCCTTTTGGATTTCAACGTTCATTAAAACCTTGAATTATTTTAATTTCCTTTTTTAAGTTATTTAATTTTTTTATTGAAGTTTTAATTAAAGTGAAATCATTCATTAAAGTTAAATTTATAAAATTAGAGAAGTATCTGTTAGTAATTTTATAAATCTCTATTTAGATTTATTTATCATACTTATAACCTTTTGTTACACATAACCTTCCCCGATTTTATTCTCTTCTCTCGGGTTCTTGACAATGTAAGATGTAATGTGCGTTCAATAAAAGTGTATTATAATTTTAAAAGTGAAAATGCTTTTTTCTTTCCTACAATTTTGCCATATATCGGCCATACTTGTTTTCAATACGCTACCTGGAACATTTTTTTCAGGTTAAATGCATGTGTTATTAAGGTACCTGAAAAGAGCTTTAAAATTGCATGTTACAAGCCATATAAGCAAAAACTTATTTTAACACCCTCATGTCGGACATTTTTTTTTTTTTTTTTTTTTTTTTTCGAAATGCAGTTAAAATATAAATTTATTGTAACCATAGTTACACTGTCTTTTCCTACTTTTCAAGGCCTTTAAAACGATTTAACATGTCATGCTGACTAAAATTTCCGCAAAAAAAATCCGCATTTAAGAGCCTCTTCTAAGACCGTTCGTGCGTGGTGAAGAGCCGAACCCTGCCCGAGGTGGCCCTGCTGACTACAGGAGAGAGGGTCCTGTATATGCTAAACACGGTGGATCTATACCGTAAGGTTGGTTGGACATTCTTGGTTGCAGGCAGATGGTTTTATTAAGAGTGTGCAAAAAATACAGGAAGCAACAAACAGAGACAGGAAAAGAACTATGCAAATTGATACCAGAGACAATCGGGAAAAATATAAGAAAAGTAGGAAAAAAGCTAGTAAAACGATAAGGAAGAAACCGAAACAATACATGAAAGGTTTAATAGAAAATGTTGAAGAGATAAACAACCAAGAGGAAGTCAAAAACTTTTACCATGCCGTCAGAAGAATGAGTGTAGGATTTCAACCGAAATTGTCTGGCGTAAAGGATAAGGATGAAAAAGTAATTGGTGAACAGGAATCTAGTCTGGGATCATTTTGACGCCTCAACAAAATAAAAATGAAAATGAGGAACACCCGATTCCAGTAGAGGAACAGGATATGCAGAATTGCAGAGCCCATCCTTGAAAACGCATGAAAAATGGTAAAGCCCTGGGAGAAGATTGCATATCTGCAGAGCTGCTGAAATATGGTGGACCTCAGCTCCTCCATCTTTACCACCTAATGGTTAATATATGGCAGGAAGAAAAATGCCTGAGAACTGGAACACATCAGGGTTATTGGGTCCACTGCAGAAGACGGGATATAAAATGGTGTGCAGAAACTACAGGGGAATCACCTACTACACTCTATACTATAACTCTTCACACAAAATATTCTCTGGTATTCTTGCAAATAGTGTTTAGGCTCCGCCTATTCTTTGCATGTTTCTTATTGTTAATCTTTCTATGTATGCCTTCTAATTTATGTAACTTATTTATTGCTTTATAACTTATTCTTACTGTACCTTATATTTATTCTTAAAACTAATACACATAATTACACCACTTGTAACACCAGTTCAACACTACACATCACAACAATATTCAACTCAAGAAACAAGTTCGCATGAGTATGAGCCTCCCGGCGTAAAATGAAAACAATAACAAAGGGAAGGTTGCAACCAGGTTCCTTCCACAATCCAGCTTGCACTCCATCCTCGGTCCACCGGGTGTAACCTCGACCACACCACTTCAACCTGGGCTCACACCCCTAGCGGCTTCCAAGCTCAAGGTTCCATCGCTGATTTGGGTAAGGTGGACCAGCTAAAACCTACCCAAGGTGGTTACCTTTTAGCGAACATGCCGGCGTAAGTACAATTATTTTAATTTTAAGTTTCTTTTATATTATTTGGCCAACGTTAGCGACCGGAGTCCGATTAACGTACAGCTTAACGTCAGCTTAAGACGCTTATTAATAAACAGGATAGATTCAGCTTAACTGAGTGGTGGTTCTTCGTCTCGTAAGTCGCTGAACTGTGCAGCTGCTAAGCCCCGACTTCGGAACTGTGGACCCCTGACGTCTCTATTCCTCCGGACCAGGCGACAGGCAGTGTCAACGCACATTTAAATTAATATAGTAGTGGGTGACCTGTCCCGTCACTCGCTTTCACTTTAAATATTGTTATAGCTTGTTACCATTGTTGTTAGTGATTCGTTTATAGTTCTTGTGTGTTGTTAATTAATTTATCTTATATATAGGTCCCTGTTCCTGACTGGCAGAAGTCCCGTCCTGTATTGTCTAATTGATTGTCCGTGTTCCAGCCAGGCCAGGTAAGTCCCTTTTTCCTACTAACTAATCCCTTCCAACTTTCATACTAACCTAAACCTGCTTGTGTATTGTCCCGTCCTAACGCTTTGTTATTTATTACGCTATATTATTATTTACTTATGCTTTGTAATTACTAATCCTAATTTATTTATATTGTTAAAGATTTATTGTTATGCATACAGAATTTATTGTTATAATTATTATATTTATATACATTAATCTTAGCTATTTGCTATTAACAATTGCCTGCTTGCTTCATTTTAATTATAATTATTTTACATTGCATTTTTATTATTTTGTTATTAATTTACTGCACGCCTTATTTTCTCCCGGCTTTAGC
Source organism: Gerris lacustris (assembly GCA_951217055.1). Taxonomy (NCBI): domain Eukaryota; kingdom Metazoa; phylum Arthropoda; class Insecta; order Hemiptera; family Gerridae; genus Gerris; species Gerris lacustris. Next base: position 33,381,039 of record OX578285.1, on the reverse strand, counting down.
TTGCTATAGGGATTCTCTCCTCTGGAGTGTTAGGTTCCCTTCGGTACCCATATATGAGTTCGCCTCCTATGGGCCGAAACAAATAGAGTTGGAGAATATGGCGAGCACATACTAGGGCATATCAGTGTGGTTTTAGACCAGGAAGGGGTACGGTTGACCAAATTTTGGAACAATCTTATGAATATAATAGGGATCTTCACATCTTGTTTCTGAATTTTAAGTAAGATTTTGATAGTGTTGACAGGAACAACATGCACAAAGTTTTGATTGAATTAGGGCTACCAACTACCAACTAAGCTTGTAAGACTAGTGAGGATGACGCTAGAAAAGTAAAGCTAAGATAATAGGTAGGTGCGGCAGAACAAGCAGAGCTTTCGATGTTACTGCTGGAGTTAGACAAGGAGACCCTCTAGGAGCAGTGCTATTTAATCTAGCGCTATACAAAGCAATACTAGATATGCAGCTAAGAGGAAACATCATAGCCATGACTAAATAAGCTTGTGCATATGCCGACGGAACTTTGCTGCACTCATGTTGAACATTCTACGACGTGCTTTTAGAGCGATTGGGCTGGAGAGTAATGAGAGCAAAACGAAATATATACATCGTCCTATGTAGAAGATTATTAGAAGCTGCAGTTGTAGGAAAGTCAACATCTAACAGTGTAAATAACTTCATACACCTTTGGGTCGATATAAATATTGAAAATATAATTTCCAGTAAAATTGCTGGAAGGATTCTAGCTGGTAACAGGGCTTATTTTGCAACGCTGGCCTTATTCAAATCACGTCTGTTGACAAGAGAAACCAAACTAAGACTTTACAGGACACTTGTACAGCCTGTAGTGACTTATGGTGCTGAGCCTTGGACTCGGAACAGCCGATGAAGAAGCACTTAAAGTGTTTGAACGCAAAGTTGTACTACGGCTCTGTGGACCAATATGGGAAAATGGTGAACGAAGAATCCGTATAAATTCAGAGGTCGGTCGTACCTTGAAGAGTGAAGACATCGTAATATTTATTAAATATCTTAGATTGGGATGGCTTGGGCATGTGGAGCGAATGAAGGATGGCATAATGTCAAAAAGGATTCTACAAGCCCAAGTCTATGGAGACCGACGAAGAGGAAGACCCCGGCTACGCTGGGTTGATGAAGTGGAAGAAGACCTAAAAAGGCTTCAGCTCACCGGGCTGTAGAGCTACGCTAAGTAAGTAAGTAAAATATATACAATAGAACCTTGTTAATCCGAACTAATTAGAACTGGGAGGAGGGATGTTCGGATTATCAAATTTGATGCTGTAAAATCGTATTAATGGGCATTATGTGTTGTAAAAATGATAAATATTATTATTAGACTAAAAGGTACATTACCTTTTAATAAACGTTTATTATCTGTTGTTATATTTATTAAAATATAATATATTATTATTATATATATTATGATAATAAAAAATTGAAGATAAATTAAGAAAAAAAAAAAAAAAAAATTAATTTAAGGAATAAGAAATATGTAAATAAATAGTTAACTACTAATAACTAGTAACTAGTAACTAACTAAGACTAGAAATGTAACTAGTAATGGAAGATTATAAATGATAAGGTATAATTTGTTCAAAATTAAAGTATAAATGTGCATCACTGCATAATTCCCCCTTTTATGGGAACCACAGCGCTCTGCTGATTTGAAATCATCAGTAAAACTGAATATAAAGTGTATTAAAAGTATGTATTTCTTTTTTGTATTTCAATAAATGGTATTTTTATTTTTATTTTATTTATTTTATTTATATTTATTAAAAATTAATTTAAATAATCCCAAATTTTCTTTTGTGATATTGATGGCATGCAATTTTTACAAGCTATTTAGTACCTCGGTGTGGCGTTCGGATTAAAGGTTCCAATGGCATTTTATGCCACTCTTTAGTAAGACAATTTTTTATATTATGTTACAATTAATGAGTGTGTTATTTTAAATTTCAACAGTTTCTTTTGTTTAAATTTTTACGTTTTATTTGTATTTGACGCTTTCTTATGGGGACAGTTTTTCAATTTTATTTATTCGAATCTAAGATGACCGGTATTAATAAACCATGACAGAAGGCGGCCTTATAACAGGGTCGAAATGTGTCATTATGAAATATTAATTACGTCCATTATTGCACCTCTTAAGCCATCTATTACTTATATACGAGAATTACAAGGGTGTATCACATTAAATTAGTATCAACAATTAAATTCATTGTTTAGATTACATGAATTATTTCACAATTTTAGGACTAACCGTTATAGGGTGGTTGGGGGGGGGACATTAATTTTGGGTGAAATTTTGGCGCTAAAAACGAAATATTGGTGGTAAATAACACAATAGTCATATAATATTATGTATGTTTTTAATCTACTCTTTAGTAGCTTTAATTTGATACTTATCTTGAAAATTAAGAAAAAGAGCTTTGCACGCATGAGCATTAAATGTTTAACTACTCAATATTTTTCCAAGGTGAGGGACAAAAAGTCACGCCAGTATTTCATATTTCACATCTCTAGCGTGTACGGTTCGGGAGATATGAACCAAAGTACGACCGATAGACAGACACATCACCCTCGGCATAAGGATTTCGAGGATGATCTACAAAATTCTATAAGAAAAAGAATCTGAATTCCAAATTTCACGGTTCTAGTAAATTTGGTTCCGGAGATATCGTCATCACAAATTTTGAAATAAATAAATGGCCGCCATCTTGTATCAAGATCGTAAAAATATTTATTAGCGAGCATTTTAGTAGGTAAAAGAAACTTACCCGTAAAAGTTCATGGTAATATAAGTCCTGTGGTTTCAGAAATATCGTGATGGACGAGTGGGTGACATTTTGGCTTTTTATATCTATTAATGTATATAATTTAATCAAGGAGTGCTAAAAACATTTGTTTTAACTAACTAGTAATTAAATTTAATTAATTTTTGATCACTATTTTTTTTTATTGCAAATGTTATAGGCCCTTGACCTATTCTTCATGTGTGAATGAAGGGTCAGTTTTAGTCGATACAATTATGCAGATACACGTACAAGAACGTCTGAATGGGGAAATCTATCCATATCAGAGCTTTTTTTGTACTAAATTTCATTGATATCAATTCTATTTTTATTTTTACATTTGTTCTCATCTGCATATGTATGCAGAGAATAAACTAGCCTTTTCTTTATGGATGTGTTAGGAATCAGTGGATCTTTGTATTGGTAATTTATTTGAGAGGGAAAGTACATTCCAATCAGTGATATTTTCTAGTCAACAGACAATACACAGACTGGCATTTCAACTAGGAAATTTAGTACTTAAAATATTCTTTAATAAAATATTAAAAAACAAACTATAAAAAAAGAGAGTGCGCATGTGCAGTGAAGCAAATTTTTAATTTTTTTAATTTTCGAGATGGGTATCAAATGAAAGCTAGTGAAGAGTAGATTACAAATATATATAGAATAGAATAGAATAGAAAGATATTTGTATTTAAAGCAAATAAGCCTTATACAAAGGGGTGTAGCCAAATTACATCAAATTATAAATAACCAAGAAATAATAAAGAGCATTAACGACAAAAATTGGATTAACAATTACTCCTTCAGGATAAAAGATCTAGTTTTGAGAATATTTAATACATAATAAAATATGTTTTTACAATTGTTTTTGTTTTGGTAAGTTAATATGGAAGAAACATTAGTCGTGTCTGCCCATTCCTCACTAACTACGTGCATTGGAAGAAAGGATTTTCTTTGGAGCTCATATATTGGGCATCGTAAAAAAATATGACCTATATTTTCTTGCACCCCAAGATTACATATCGGGCAGATTTCATTTGTTTTTATTTTGTGGAGCATCCCTCTAATTGTTAATTTTAAACTATCGAAACCCGCTGTTCTAACCTGTGCAAGAATACGTTGTACTGAGTAAGGTAGAAATAATGATGTGTTTAGGTAATGATAGTCGGTGCTATTGCAGCTTGTTAATATTCTGTATAAACTGGAGTAAGATGAGGTTTGTATTCTGTCCAAGTCTTTTTGTCTAAGTTTTAATCCGTATGCTGTCTGTGTGTTTTGTATAAATGTCGAAGAGAACGGTGCTGTTAGTACTAAGTTGGGGTCGACGTCTATTGTGGCTAGTAACTGCTTTACTTGAGAAACCCAGTTATATTTTACAGTATTACCTTGAACCGAATCTAAGTATATTAGACGATTAAAGCACTGCTTCACCAGACTATCGTCCTCCAAGCAATGTATTCTGTTTATAAACTTTAACACTTGACCGAGGATTTTAATTGAGACATGTTGAACGTCGAACTCTTGCCTCACAATATAATGCGGAGTATTGACGTTTAACGAGAAATAATTTTTAAAGAAGTAGTTTTGTAGAGCTTCTAATTGCTTAAGGTATCGAAGAGACCATATCGGAGAGGCATACAAGAGAGTTCCAAGCACGGATGCGTTATATACTTGCTTGACAGCTTTAAAGGAGCGATTGGATGCTTTAGCAAGAGTTTCTTTAACTGCACCAGATATCGCCCTGCAGCGTGCTACTGTATATTTAGTATTTTCTTCGAATAACCCTCTTTTGGTAAAATATACTCCAAGGTAATTAAAACTAGTCACTTCCTCAAGAATTTGATTATTATAGTAGCACTTGGGGCGATTTTGGGACAGATTGCCCTTTGATACTATCATGACTTTAGTTTTATTTGTATTCACTGTCAAACCGTTATCTCAACAGTATTCATCGAGAATTTTCAAAGCTGAATTTAGCTGGATTACCGAGTCTGACATTATAGTGAGATCATCTGCGTAGGCTAACAGACAAATGTTTGTTTCACCGTTGATGCTTACACCCTCGTATCCTCTTGCTTTAAAGAACGCGTCGATATCGCTAATGAAAAGGTTGAACAAAAGAGGTGATAATATTTCACCTTGAAGCACGCCTTTTAATATAGATATTTCGTTCGATTTTTCGTTTTTATAAAGAATTTTGGTTTTGGCTTGATTGTATAAACTGATTAATACCCGTAGAAATTTTGAGCTCAAGTTTACTCCCTGTAGTTTTTTTATTAGTAGGTGATGATCAAGGCTATCGAAGGCCTTTCTAAAGTCAACAAAAGCGACAAATAGTTTTCTTTTCGGTAGTCGGATATGATTTTGTATCAATGAATTTAATATAAAGATGTTATCGCAACAGCTTTTATTCTTTTTGAACCCTGATTGAGTATCAGGGATCAACTTATGTTTTTCTGACCAAAGTCGGAGCCGGTTATTGAGGATGGATGTGAATATTTTTGTAATGCAGTTAATGAGTGCTATTCCTCTGTAATTATTTAAATCGGTTTTTTCTCCCTTCTTGTATAATATTACAGTACATATCTGGGACCAATCACTAGGAGTACTTTCCAGTTCTAGGATTTTATTATAAAATAAGTTAAGGTGTTGCAGCCATTCTTGGGGGAGATATTTGAAAAAGTCGTAGCTAATAGAGTCAGGACCGGGAGTTGTACCACTCTTACATGCATTGATAGCCAGTGTCATTTCTTTATTTGTAATGGGTGTGTCAAGGTCAGGGTCAGTCAACTCTGTAATGTTATTGTTTGTATGTTATATATTACAATGTTGTACAATGTTGTACATGTTATATATTACAAATATATATGGCTTTTTATGACTACTGCAATTTTACCGCCAATATTGCGATTTAGCACCAAAATTTTACCCCAAAAAAATCCCCCCCCCTAACCACCCTATAACAGCTAGTCCTGCAATTATGAAATAGTTCATGCTAATACCTTGAGACAGGGTGATGAAAATTGCTAGAAAAAAAATTAATTTAACGTTTTGTTATTGTTATTACCGATAAAAAAATCGGTCCGAGACAACTCAGACAAACTTTCTCATATAAAAGTTCATAATTACTTACCCAATGTTTGCCAATTATTAGTTTTTGTAAGTACGTTTAATTATTATTGAAAATTATATCAAAATTTGCCATAAAAATAACTTCTCCAGGGCGGGGAATCGAACCCGGGATCTCCCGTCCACGTTTTAAGCTATTTTCTCAGGAACTAGATTTTTCCCGGAAAAACTGCTTATATCGTTGGATCCGTATTTAAATGGCCTACATTTTAGAATTTTTTAATCAAAATCGTCGGAACCGTTTTCGAGAAATAATTTTTTTTCACGTTTTTTCAGAGTTTTTGGGGGGTAGCGCCCCCAAATTTGGAGCTAAAATTCATTTCTCGATTTCGCCTCGGGGTATGATTTTTCTGAACATGTATGCCAAATTTCGTCAAAATCGGCCCAGTAGTTTAGGCTCCAGGCGTCTGCACAGACAGACGACAGACGACAGACGACAGACGACAGACGACAGACGACAGACGACGGACAGACATTTTTTAAAAACCACTTTTTTGGACTCAGGGGACCTCAAAACGTGTAAATCCATCAAAATCTCAAAATCGAATTTTCGCGCCATCACAATACTTTCTCTTTATATGAGAAAGTAAAAACATTGTGACCTCCTGAGGAATCGAAGCAGGGACATCTACCCAACTACTCGCATGGCTGGCAAACAGATGAGCAATATTATACCTTGTCCACACATTGCATTAAGCTACATAATTATTTGGTATAGGTCCAGAGTTGGGTGGGCTACGTCGGGCCCCTGATGAGTCGGACGCGACGAAACGATGCAGGACATGGCGTAATACCGAGCCAACATCTTTGTGACGTAATGCCTGATGATACACCAAGGGATGTGCCACGCTTGCGTGGCACATCCTTTGGTGTCTCTCACGCACACAATTGTGTAATAGTGAAATCATACAGCATTGCTATTTTAATCATAATTCAATTGTAATATTCTGGTTAGAAGATATGAATATTAAAGTACGAATTTACTAGACGAAATATTTTACTGCATTAAGGCTTTTATTTGGAGATTCAGAGCATGAAGTTTGATTATATAGGTTTCAATACAACAAAAGTACCAATAATATCGTGGGTTATGTGATGTTTCTTTGAAGTATTGTAGTTTTAGACGTTACAAATATTTATAAAAAAAAAAAAAAATGTAGTTGTGTCTTAAAAATAAAGTGTGTTGAACTATATAATCTTTTGTTTGAGACTCAACAAAACAAAAGATAATTTGCTCTTTTGTTGTCTAGAGTCTCAGGCCGGGTAAGAGCAAATACTTGGTTTTTGCGTTTTTTTGTAGTTGTAGTAGCGAAAAGTATCACTTGATATAATTTTTTACACCTCGGCTTTAACAGACGGATTGTAAGGATATAGAGAGTGATCTGTAGTAGATAAAAATTATAGTCCATTCTTCTAATATTATTATAAAATCTGTGAGAAAGGAAGTTTAAGTAGAATCGCCGAAGAGAAAAGCTCAATCGAATGAAAACAAAACTCGAAGGATTATTTATTTCTCTATCTTACAAACGGGAGTAGAGACGTAGAAACTACGCTTGTAGAAAATGCCGGTTACTACGCTAAAATAGGAAAAGGGAAAGAGAACGAGCCCCGGGCGGCCTTGCTACACCGAGAGCCCTTTAATAAATTTATCGATCTTTAAGAAGATAACTGAGGGCGGGGACTTGCGCGTCGGCAAGGAGGGACCGGGTCTAGGGCCGAGGCACCGTCCGATATAATCCACCTGGAGCCACCGGATCCAGAGAAGCGAAATTAGCGAGAATAAAGTGTCAATATCAGTGCGGGCTCAGTAATAACAGAGACTGTTTTCCCCAGCCAGGACCAAATATTTACAGTGGTTTTCTCTGTAGCTCGGTGAGATCTCTTCTCGTAACTAAGCCTCCCCCTTCTTCCTCTTACCCATGCCTCTTATTCCTCTCTACTCTACCCTACTCTTTTATCACTTATACGTAATTATAATAAATCTTCTTTTTTCTTATACCACACTTGACTTGTAATACCTGTTTGCTTTCCTCCTGTATAATGAAGACCGACGGAAATACCACAAAGGAAATTATTTCAAAGAGTTGTTAATAAGGAGTAGTAAAGAAACTGCACTGACGACAGTCCTACGTTTAAACGATTAAACTTGGTGTTCTTAAAAATTAAAAATAAAGAAAAGAGTACCTTTTTACATGTATGCTTAAGAGTTTTCAAATTAGTTCGTCTCAGTATAGAGACGACCAGTTTTACTAAATATTTACACCTCACTCGGGATAATAAAAACTAATTAATCCTACAGTAAATGCAATTGACTTAAAAGCACAAGTCTGTTTTCTCAAGTAAATGTATTTACATTTCAATCGGTTTTTAACAGCATAATAAAGCTAAACGATTTTTTTTCGTTTTCTAAAAAAGGTCTAATTAGATATTTAGAATATAAACATTTTATCTCTGTTTAGATGCATAGAAAGTGATTCTTTTCGTAGTTGTATTCATTGCGCATGCGCGTTTCATAATTCTTCTTTATTTCCGCACAAGTGCGGGAATATAGAAGAATTCTTCACTTTATCGCACGATTAGAGTGTCTGTTTACATTTAACAAAACTAATTTGCTGTTTGTTTAATTAAAGTAACTGCTTTTTCTGTATTTGTTATTAAAATCCAACAATCGTAGATAAAGTACGGTATGCAGCACGTGCGAAAACTGCAATTTTGCTTTGCTCGTGTGGTTTTACTACCCTCGCTGTCGCTTGGGTGCAAACTCCACTCTCGCATGCAAAATGCTACTTTCCGCACTAGGCGCGTAATGTACTATTCTAATACTTAAACTATTGAAAACAAACTGTTTCTGATGGCGTCTATTTAAAGGCCCTCATACACGGTCAAAATTTTTGCGCAAACATCATGCTTGCGCAAACATTTTGACCGTGTATGGGGCTATTTGATGTTTGCGCCAACATGATGTTTGACGTGTATGGCCTATATTTGCCCGACATCAGGTTTGCGCAAAATGTTTGATTGTGTATGGGGGCCTTAACTCACGACGAGAATAACTCCCGTTTTCCAATTAAGAGCCACTCTATGCCTGGTCGTACATTTGCTCTTAACATTTATTTCCTTCCGAGACCGTTAAGTAAGCCTCATCTTCGACCAATAATTTAACTTCATCGTGCAATAAATGAACATTTGTACGCAATAGTGAGCGAGAACACATTCAATTCTACTCTGTAAAGCCAGTTTGTTATTGCTATACTAAGATGTTCAGTATCTCCCAAAATTCATATTGTTTAATTCTAAGGAAAACGTTAATTTATATTCTAAATAATTTTGATGTTGGCGGAAAATTTGTCGAAGGTATTCTATGTAAAAAATAAAGATTAGAAAGACTAAGACGTGTTTATCGAGATAAGGCGGATGAGTCACGAGTTAGTCAGGTTATAAGATAGATAAGGAGGAATATTTATCGTTATCTCGGTGCGGTAGCGATCTGCCATCTTGGAACGGTCTGACTCAGTGGTTCTTATCTCGGTGGACAGGGCTAAGGGATGATAGGACGCATTAACTCTCATCTCTTATAATATCCTTAGAAGGCGTTTTCAGACACGTTCCTCACGCTAATATAAATATCATTAAAAGGCAATTATGAAAATTCAAAAATCGATACAAGGAATCTTTTAGAATCTATCTTATTTGCTTTTATGTAACATATTAATTTTTTGTAAACCTTTTTTTAACGTAATTTTATTTCCGTTTAATTATCGCTCAGGTTGTGTTTTAATAATCGACTTATCTTTAAGATAAAGTAGAAAGTGGTGATAGATTTTGACGAACTTCCTATTTAATTACTTTGCATTTCTTTTCCATCTTGAGTGTGAATTTCTCTATTTTAGCATGGTTAGGGCAAACGAATTAGTTAAACAAAAGAATTGTTTTGAGTTGTCACCCCCGTTTGATTATCAACCCAATGATCCTAGTTGGATTTCTAATCTGGATAACTCTACAAACCTATTTTACAAAATTTTACTTGTAAACGTCTACATCCTCAGGTTTCTCCCTACACATGTCATCCTTTATACATATTAGCGATATTAATGTTTTCATTTAGAGACTAATTTTAACTGTATTCATCATAGGTATGACCACATGAGATAATGCCTGTGATTTGTAATATGATTAAACTTAATATGAGACACGAGTTCCTCTCAAAGATCTAAACCTATCTAAAGATTTGGAAATCTATAAATAAGTAGTTAAATTCTAACAAAACATCGAATGTAGTTTACTTATGAGTTGCGTTGTAGATGCGCGTCGTCAATATTAAAAGGGAAAACTTAAGGCCCCATACAATTTGCGCAAACATTTTGCGCAAACCTGATGTCTGGCAAATTTAGGCCATACTCGTCAAACATCATGTTTTCGCAAATATCAAACAGCCCCATACACGGTCAAAATGTTTGGGCAAACATTTTGACCGTGCATGGGGGCCTTTAGAGACACTACCTGCAACCATGTCCTTAGTCCTTAGCTCAGTGCCGGTCCTAATAGTCCTTATATTAGTTATATTCTTTTCACATTATAAAAATAAATAAAAAATACTCTCAATATATTTAAAGGGTATCTCAAAATACGGCTGTACTAATTATCATATATTTTTCGATTAATTGTTTCGATGGGACCCCATGTTTAGGGCCCTAATTGCATCTATAAAGCTTCAATAAGTCCTGGTGACCCTCCATTAAATATATTTCTGTTCGAGAGAGACCAGATGTTTCAATAGAAAAGGATTTTCTATTAAGAAAATGCGATGGTGATTATATTTGATATATTTTTCACTAATGGTACACTTATCTTGTACCTATGGTTGAAAAGAAATCTATAGTTACTGTGTCTCTAATAAGTAAGCCTGTTATCTTAAACATGTTTACCTATGTTCTATAAATCTTTCTCTAAAGTAAACTTTACTTTCGGTACTTAACTTTAACCAGCTTGATTAAAGTCAATCTCACTTTGTTCAGAAAATGATAAATTCATTCATTAAATTTGATTTGAGTTCTTATGAAAGACGAAGAGGGATTTTAAGAATCGCCAAGGAAGAGGGCGGTTATTTTGTGAGCAAACAGCATCTTGGCTGTCTTTCATTCATAATTTAGTAAATTTTTGCAAAGAAGAAACAAGTTGAAAGTAAGAAAAAAAAAAACAACCTTGAGGCAGACAAAAGATCTGACATCTCATAGCAGAATTATTTTTCATTTTTAGGATAATATAATATCCTAAAGCAAATATCACCATTTCAAAATACCTTATTAAAACTTTAATAACTTCATTTATAAGTAGATCCTCTTGAGGGGAAATAATTTCAAAACAGTTACTTTTGTGGCGACGTTTCGTCCTGTCCTAGAATAAAATTATAAATTATATTTAAGTAAATAATAAGTATCAAACTGATATGATAAGAGATTCGAGAATACTGTGATCAACTGTTACCAAGTTTTTAGAATTTTATGTTATTAATTTTGATGATCTATCTAAGACTACCCAGTTGTGATGTTATATATTTAGGTTGGATCCTAAAGTGGGTAAAAAAAGATATAACTCTCTAGTTCAGTGTAGGCAATGTTTCGACCTCACCGGTCCTTTTCAAGCCTAGTTAAAATCTCGTTGACATAATGTCTATCTTAATTTATGTCTGCTAACAGTTAATTCAACAAATTTGTTTTGTTTCGTCCCATATTATGGCATAAGTGAGTGTAGGTAACGCAACAGCTAGTAAAGCAATAAGCGACTTCATGTTTGGAGATGTGGGTTTCTGTGGGCGCGAGGCGGAGAACTCGGGTTGACTGTTCTTGTTACCTGTGAGGAACTAGGGAGTGGACTGAAATGCCCATGTTATTAATTTTATGGGTTTTGTAGATACTTCTCAAAACCCTTATGCCGAGGGTGATGTGTCCGTCTGTCCGCCGCTCTTTGGTTCATAGGGCCGTAACCGTTTAAGCTAAAGAGCTGAAATTTGAAACACTGGCGCAACTTTTGGGCCCAACCACAGGAAAAATATACAGAAGTTAAAAATTAAATATGCGCATGCGCAATTCGTAAAAATGTGGTAAACTAAAATGTTTTCTTTTTTTGACTAACTATTAAAATTATTAAGACTTACTTATATGAGTAGCTATATAGATCCATATTGTTTCATAATTGTTGATTATATGGTTGTTTTTTCCTCCTGTTGATACTAGTGCAATGTGTTATATATAAATAAATTTATCGTTTTCAGGCTTGATAATGATCGGATAGGTCGAAACGTCACCACCAAAGTAACTGTTTGAAATTATTTACCCTTAAGAGGATTAACCTGTCTAATGTTGCATTAATAATAAAAGGTTACTACCACCGAAAATTATAATAACTTCATAACTTTCCTTTTCTTCGTGGTCAGTTTTTATATATTGATAATTTCTCCCAGAATTCTGCTATTGGATGACTCATCCAAAATTACTCAGTTGTTAACAATGCTCAGGGTATTTTCAAGATTAGAAATACTTGTATTATCAACATTATTAATCTACTGATAATGCACTGAATACGAGTATATTGTAAACACCTGGTGTTTCCCAGCGAGACTAGAGCTCGTCTCGATAGCCTATATTCACATCCAATATCGATGCACCTTCATTCGTTTATTATTGTCGATAACTCCGTAAGAATTATAATCCTCTTGAAATGGAACCATCTCTCCAGTGAGATTTATAACAGCCGTCATAACAATTCATATTTGAACTTTTAATTTATTTTCAATAAGATAATCTATAATATCTTTCCGAATCATTATTCATTTCAAAATATCACGATTAACATAATTGCATTCGTATGCAATGTAGTTGGATCCACTTAAGGGTTAAAAAATATTCAATAATTCATGAGCTTATGGCGACGTTTCGACGTAGCCGGTCATCATCGAGCCTGAAAATGATGTGTTTATTTAGCATATTACATAATTGAACATTGCACTAAATTTTCAGGCTCGTTAATGACCGGATAGGTCGAAACGTCGCTATAAGCTCATGAATTATTGAATATTTTTTAACCCTTAAGTGGATCCAACTACATTACATATAAATATTGAAAAAAGGGTACTACCACTGAAGATATAATTGCATTCGATTTTTTTAATAGTTTAAGTCGATTCCGACAAAATATAACTTTTGGCGCTATTTATACCCTTGTTAGAGTTTTTTTCTATCCTCTAATAACAAAAGAATAAATGTGTAATGCACAATTGTAGTGACAGTCCATGTAATATCGAAATATGTTTTAGATCTTATCTCAAGGTTTAGGTGCATGTATGAGCATGGAAGTTAATTTAAAGGCGTTAAATATGTTTTCTTTAAGCGTTTCGTTTCTGATAAAGTATCAAGTATCTATTAACTACGTTTCCATGATGTTTAAATACGGATTGAATACGGGTTGAATACAGTTTTTAGATCCAAAGTGTCCATGGAAACCTAGATTCAACACGGATTGAATACGATTTCGTCCCGATACGATACAATTACTACGTTTTCACGATGTTTAAATACGGATTGAATCCTACTTTGGGATTTAACAAGTTAGGTGTTTCCATAAGTAGTATTGAATAAAAAAACAAACTTTTTCTTGGTTACTTTTGCTAAAAGTTATAAATAATTTTGTAACCTTCACCTTTTATAAACATGTTTTTTATTACGTATTTTGACAGATTTGACTACAGTTTCTACAGAAATGCGCTAGGTGCGCTCACAACCACGCTCTGCGCATGTCGGGATCGAGTTCAGGTGTTTCCATGCAACTCGATCCAGATACGATCCCAAAATTTAGTGTATTGTATCGGGATCGGTATCGTATTTAATTCATTGACACTTTGGATCCAAAAACTGTATTCAACCCTAATTTAAACATCGTGGAAACGTAGTAACTAAATTCTGGGATCGTATCTGGATTTAGTTGTATGGAAAAACCTGAACTCGATCTTGACATGCGCAGAGCGTGGGTATTTATTTTTGTAGAAACTGTAGTCAAATCTGTCAAAATACGTAATAACGAACATGTTTATAAAAGGTGAAGGTTAAAAAATTATTTATAACCTTTAGCAAAAGTAACCAAGAAATTTTTTTTATTTATTTCGTATTAAATACGGATTCTATACTACTCTTGGACACACCTAGCTTCACTCTCAAATTATGATTCAATCCGTTTTTAAACACATGGAAACGTATGAAATGTTTGATCCGTGTTAATCGTGTTTTTGCCACGACCAATAGAATAGGAAATATAACTGATATAATACCATTGCTAACGAGAAAATTATTCTGGCTTTGAAAAGTTGTAGCTTCTTTCTCATCGTATATAAACTGTTTGACCTAAATAACCTGACAGTGAAAGTCAACACTAAACCTGGAGTTTAGAACCTACCTTCTAATTATCACTTCTCTTACAGTTTCGACAACTTTCAATTTTTTTTAGTCGTATTCAGACGATTATGAATAGTAGGTAACTACTAAAAGAAACTCAATCAAATAAATTTAAGTTAAATAAAAAATTATCTTTAAATTACATTTATTTAGAGTTTTCATATCGTTTTCATAGGTTTCCCAGTAAAGTTATTACTATTACTACAACCGTTTAGTATATAGGTTTAAATTTATAAACAGAAACCGGTCAGAGACAACTCACGAGTTGATAAGTACTTAGCCCAGGGTTTCCCATTTATTAGTTTTCGAGTTTACGTAGGTACGTTTAACTATTATTATTGAACATTGTATCAAAGTTTATCATAATAATAACAATTTATCATAAACATAACTTCTCCTCGGCGGGGAATAGGCGATAGATGACAGACAGACATTTTTTAAAAACCACTTTATTTGACTCATGGGAATTCAAAACGTCAAAATCCGCGAGATCACAATACTTTTTTTTTATATGAGAAAGTAAAAAAAAATAAATATAATTAGGACTAGCTTGGGGTGGATATATATATATATATATATATATATATATATATATATATATATATATATATATATATATATATATATATATATATATATATATATATATATATATATATATATATATATAAACTTCCTAATATACATTAGTAAGTCTGAATTTAAATCCGATAATATGTAATTTAATCAAATTATTTCCAATCACATTTAAAAGTGTTCAACAGGATTTCAGCAAAATCATATTTATTTTCATCAAAATCTCGAAAGCCGACATATATGCCAATTTCCTATCTATTCGTCCTTATCCAAAAGGTTATTGTTATTATGCGTCAAGTCCCTACCCCCAGGCTTCTAAAGGTCATCTAAGTGGTCGGTCCTTCTTCTTTTCCACCCCTTGAGTCGTATTCCTTGAGGACTTTGTCGGAAGATCCTTTTTGCTTCCCTTCCTCCGTCGATTTTTTTATAGGTGGCCGTGGTCTTCCATCTTAACCTTGAGTACTTCACGATTGAGACGATTCTATGATCCTTATGAAGCTGGTATAGATACCCTTTGATATAATCTTGTATTAACCTTTAAAGACGTGCAAGTAATTTGCTAATTGAAGGTAAATAATATTTTCCTACAGTTGACCGATAAAGTGGTTGTTATCGCACTCAAAATAGTACGCAAAACAGCAGATTCCTGTACTTACTACTTTACCGCAGTCGTTTTACTTTACCGCACTCATTTTACTTTATCGCACTCCAGTGTTCCAACTTACGAACATAAATGAACAAATCTAAATAAAGATTAAATAATACAAATTATAATCATAATAACAATGACAACTAATGATTATTTTTTAACTAACTACATGATTTGAACACTATATATCAAATATAAAAATGTTAAAATATAAAAAAGTAAAGATAGACAATCTAAAAAAAGAATCAAATGTGATGAGTAAGTGTTATGATGAAAAATCAAAACAGCGGCTGTTAAGTTTGCTGAATCAGGCAAAAAAAAATGCAACACTGGCAATAAACAGAACAGCTGGTTTAGTTTATATTTTAAAACCTTTTACATGTTCATGAACAGTCTATTATTTTATATTTTATTTAGAGATACTTTGCGCACTAGTTGCACAAATAACTATTTCTACTTATTAATTCATGGTTTATAAAAAAAACCAAATACCCTGTCTCAAATTAGCTCTTTTACTAATGTATTTATAATTTAATGACAACAATTAGTTTTGATAACAGTTTAATTAGGTTTATGCTTTAATATTGATAAATACGATAGGGAGCATGTTCAGAAAAAAATAGTTATTTTCTTTTCGATTAAGACGGAGGCTATTTTTCCGTCAGACATGATATTACGTCAAGGCAGTGAGATTTTTTCGACGACAAATATGTGGTAGTTTTTGTTGGAGGTATACAAGAGAGCCGTGTTTACCCCACCGCATTATCTTCGTTATCTGGCTCGATTCTCCCTCCCTTATCTTCTCCGGCTTTTATTTGCTTCGCTTTACTCTTCTAATATAAACCAATATAATATTACGTATTTTTCTCTCTTCACACAGACACATTATATGTGTGTATGTATATATATATATATACGACTGCCGCTAACGGAAAACAATATTTCCTTGAAAAAGAATAATTTAAACGAACAGACTTGCTGCAGAGCGAAGAGGAAAAAAATTAATTATACGTTTGTTTATCAGTTGTTTTTTTTCCTTTTTCAGATGATTATTTCTTTTACTGTTTGCTTTAGAAAAATATAACGGATAATGAAATTCTACTTGTCAATCGCAGTTGGAAGTATTAGATAATAGTGAAAACTTTTTTAATAAGTTGTTTTTACAAATTTTATTTTTAAATATTACAATGTTAAAACTTATGTTTCCATCAGGAATTTGGAATTGTATTCGTAGGTCGAAATTAAGTTCTTAAAATAATGTATTTTTAACTCTATGGCTCCATACTCCATATAGTCCAAAGACCTAGCATGTTGGTTTATTATTTTATCCCCAAGTAATCTTACCATACCAAGTTTATCTTATCTGGTCCAAACAAGAATTACGTTCAGATCGTGTTCCTAAAGAACGAAGGACAGTAATGGTTCAATATTAATGGTTATTTGGGTTAAGTAAACAATGTTTTCAACTTTTTAATCACCACAGGAGGTAATTCTAAGGTTACTAATCCTTCTAACCGAGTTTTGGCCTCGGTCACAACCGCTCCAGTTGTTTAGGTTGGTCTTTTCGAACGCACTGGTTACTTCTGGGTCGACCTGGGTAGTGATTCCAAACTAAGTGCATACGGTGGTGAAATTGGATTTATCGATCAAATACATAAAAAAAGGGATAATATGTATCCTTTATTAATCGAATTTATTACGTTTATTAACAAACCTTTATTTCAACACTTAACCTCTAAAACTATGAACGCAGTTTTACGGACTTTCCCTGCCAATCCACAGGGCTGCAAATCTTATGTAATATAAACATTTTCAGATTTTCTTTTAGACTAATAAATGTGGTTTTGGCTTACGCTATAGTTCTTTCCAATGGTCGAATGTATAACGTTATATGTATAAGATATGAATATAAATCTGACTAAAGATTTTATGTGATCTTTATAACATTTTTCGTTGGATAGTACCTAAATGGCTAGTGTTTGTTAGGAACTTTCTTCCTCTTTTTATATCCTCAGTTTTATGGAGGAAGTCAAAATTATTAATTCATGAAACCATGATCAGACAAGATTTCATATATGGAGCCTAAA